>JABWTJ010000225.1:1308032-1908032 GCA_016801875.1 Solanum sitiens
AATTTTTTTCAAGGTAAAATATTTTATCTATGTAATAAAGTTTTTGCAAATAAAAGAGAGTGTATGACACAGACAAGTACTTTGTTTCACAAACTAATAAGTAATAGTTTAGGTATGAAACTAACCCCCTTTATTGTTTAGGTATGAAATCCAATAAAAAAACAGTTTAGGTGTATTTTGACACTTATCTCATTTTTATTTGCTTTTTTGGTTTTTCATTTTGAAAAAATGTGTATCAAACGAATGTGTATCAAACGCCAAATCCAATTAATTTGATTTGTTTTTTTCAACTTTAATTTGATGTTTTTAAAACTATTTTTTCAGTGTAAATAAAAAATAAAATAAGCATCAAATCATTGAAGTACAAGATCAAATTTTTATACTTCTAAACCAAACTATTTACTTTTGTTTTTATTCGATTCTTATAGAAAGGTTCATTAACCAAAAAAAAAATACTTACAGACATCAATTGGATGCTACCGTTCTCATATTAGACGCAATTTCGATTTCTGTAAAGATTATGAATTAATTTATGAATTAAAGATTATCAAATATTATTTTTTATTTTTGATAATTAACTTGTATTTTAAAACTTTATCTAACGACAGTGCGATTATACTTTTAAGTACACTCATAATTACGTTAAGACAAACAAATAGGTCATCATGTAATCACTAGACACTAATTTCAATTATCAAGTGAATTTTCAAACAAACATGTGATATAAATAATTAAAACGATTAATCTCTACCAATAGACTTGCTAAAGCCCCGAACCACGACATATTTAGTACAGGTGTCACATAGAGATATGCTTTAGATCTCACAGTGAAGATCTCTTTTTTTTTTTTTTTTTGTATTATTTGTTGAAATAAATAATAATACATATACGAAGTAGTACACTACATGACATGCATTCAATGATTGAGTGAATGTAAATGTAACTTTTTACACTAATCTTTCATAAAATTCTCAATCAACGTTCACCTGTAATAGAATCACAATTCACAGCTCCCTTTTTACATAATATCTAGTGACAAATGCCCAACTAGACAACCATTAGGATTTGAAATCGCGACACACCGACCTATCGCGCCATTGGACTATCCCGTTAGGGACAACCAGAGTACACGGCTACATGTCGATATGCAGAAAGAACATGAACGGTACTTGAGCTTTGGAAATTTCAATCACTGTGTACTCTAATAGCATCTTTCTGCATGCTGCTACTAGCTAGTAGCAACTTAAGATCGCCTCCATCGTCTGGATAGAGGCTTCTTTGGCAATGGGCTTGTATCAGTACCAGAGAACTCCCACTTAGCAATGATACCGTCCCATCCAGAGCTAACGAGCGTAGGGTAGTAAGGGTGCCAGTTACAGTCTCTCACCGGCTCCTGATGGTAATCAAGTTTTGCAACCTGAGCTCCACTCACCTACAAAAGGAATGAAGGAGACGCATGATGGTAATTGGTAACCAAGGTTTTATTAAGTCCCTTGCTTCCAAAACAAATTTAATGCGACATGCGCAAAAGCTACCCCAGACACCACACATCATAAAAAAAAAAAGAAGGATATACGGGATATGCAGTTTGACCTTCGTATTATATTATATGAAGCATGTCCAGCATTGGAACTTGGAAGCGACTAATATTAAAGGTCATGCTCAAATTAAACTTCTTTTTCTGTAATCAACCATCTAATTGGATACATAACATTTTTCTTAAGCTAATCTTTGACTACTTAATCGTCAAGTTAGAGAAAGGGGAGTTCAAGACCATAGTTCCACCAGTTTCTCAGATTATCAAGCTAACAGTAATTGGCCTAAACAAATCCAATCACTGAAAGGCACAGAAACTCCAAGCAGAATGCATGTATCCAAGTCCTACAAAGCACTTAGTAGATTGCGACAAACAATTCACTAGCTAATGAACCTAATATATCAGCTTATGATTTATGAAGCGATAAAGTAGGACGTTGAAAACACAAAAGAACAAAATCAAATAAGGGTATAAAAATCCAAGCATACCACATCATAGATATAGACAGAAGAATCGCTTGATCCAGTGTAGATGAACTTTTGCCCTGTGCTGCAAATTAGAACTTTTGCTGATTAGATGACTGTTCTACAGATGGCATCAAATACCAGAATCAAGGACCAAAACGCAACACACTATAGGAACATGACTCACAAGGTTAATAAATTCATGGATCACGATAAAACTAGTTATTATTATGAGTGTATTCGGTATGGAACAAAATATTTTCCAATTTTCTCATGTGTGGTTGGTCAAAATGTTTTGGAAAACACTTTCTCTACGAAAATAAGTTCCTTAAAAATGAGGAAAATGAGCTCCCTAATGGAAGTAGGGAAAACAAGTTGCATAAGTCACCTTCCAAGTTAATTGTCTCCTCCACCACCAACCAAACACCTCCGACCCCCACCCCTTGACCATCCCACCCCCGAACCCTCACTCTCACTCATCCCACTGTCATATTGTTTTACTAGATTACATATAAATGCTCTTGAAATAAACTAAAAAATTGCTTACGTACCAAACATTAGAAAATAAGGTACACTTGTTTTCTAGGAGAACATATTCCGTGGAAAATAATTTCCTTCAAACCAAACACTTAAAGCTGAAGCAATTCCTTGATTTAACTGTTGATTATACCAAGCAAATATTGGGCATTGGTCTTGGCCCTTAGGTGAGGATGTCTCACGAAAAATCCATGAAGTTACGAAAATCAATTCCATGATTTCTCTCTATTTGTAATCCAATACAAAAATCAATTGGTTCCATAATACAAGCAATAAAATTGATGCCAATTAACTTAGGACATTCAAAAATCTGGAATTTCTTGAGCCACTGCAAAGAAACAATTATGATATGCAGAGGCACTAAAAATTCCAAAGCTGACAAACTATACTTATAGAAGCAAGAAAAGTTGGCTAAATATTTTAATCAGAAACATGTTTAGCAAAGAAAACTCTATAGGTATTAAGAATTGCATGAAGCACCAACCTATGTGCAGGAGAGAAATAGCAGCGTATAAGAGTGCGCAAGACTGAGTGGCCTTTATAAGTAGACAATGACAAGTCATGTGGATTTCTCTTGTTTCTAACATGCTCTGGGTAGTCCATCCATCTGTAATCCCAGTCATAACTTCTAGGCCTTGGGGAGCTACATAAAAGAAAGTAGTCTTATTAGCAGTGCCAATGAGATCTTCTTTGGCCTCAAGTGGCAACCATTATAGAACAATTCCAAACAGGTTAAACCAATAAACCCACTTTCTGCACAACACACTCAAATATTTCTATGTAATGAAGGGTAGAGCAAATTACTCAGGCAATATAGGCCCTCATGATTCAAATGCACTGAAGCACAAGTAGACAGGGAAAAGAAAATCACTTCAAGGACTAAGTATGCCCATGGGGGGCGGAAAGGAAGATGTGTCGAGGAAAAAGTAGGAAAGGGAGACGGACAACACAAAATGAAAAAAAGAAAAAAGGATCAAGTGAGACATACTAATTAATGTTAGAAGACATTTTCCTTATATCCCAGAGTTTGATAGCCTGATCTTTCCCATTTGAGATAAGATACCGGCCATCTCCTCGAGTGTCAACATATGTAATGCCTTCTAGATGTCCAATGAGAACCCCAGCTGCTTGCTCTCTAGTACCAAAGCAACGCCTGTCCCAAACCTGAATATGATCAAGAGCCCTTTCTAAGTCAAACAGATAAATACTTGCAAATTCTAAGAAAAGAGACAGCATCAGTATTTCGGCGGCCCATGAGAATCCTAATGAATCCTCCAATGCTAGTTAAAAAGAAGCATTTTTTAACTTACCAGAATCATTAAGGGGTACGAAGCTGATTTTAGCAATGGTACAAACACCATCGGTAAACAGAACTATAAATGACAAAGGGTTCCATATGACCCATCTATCTGAATTCTAACAGGTAACAGCATCATGAAATATGCTTCACTAAACAGACATTTTACCAGTCTTGGGTTGGTTAAGTAACAGCAGAAGTAGCCTAGAAAATGGTCATAGGAACTGAATTAAGTCCATCAAAAGTAGGATAAACTTACCTTACACAGGCTATCATCGCTTCCAGAATATATGAGGTGTCCAGTTTCGTCAGCAAAGCATACAGCATTAACATCAGACTGCAATGAAAAATAGCAATCAAATCACAGTATGCTTTTACATCTGTGTAGGGAAATATCTAAGAACCTGAAAGAGTGCCTACAAGATGTCTATTACAGCATACGATGCATTAAGTATTAAGCATAAGACACCCACTTCACAAGCTCTCGACATCAAATGGCAAAGTTTAATGGATATTTTGGTCAAACTTGTGAATTAAATTCTTGAGGAGATTAATAACTTAAAAGTTACTCAGGAACATAGCACAACAAGGTAAAATGCTGCGGTACCAAAATAAGTTTGTTATGATATTTAGGAAATTCTTCGTTAAAAGAAGCATTTTACTGTATGCATATATTGAGAACATAAATCAACACTAAATCTGCGAGTCAGAAATTCTATGATCATGCTAAAATACTAATGTCCTCTTTCAGGAAAGTGATAGGATAAAACTGCGCAGATCAGCAAAAAGAACAGAAAGAAAAGTGACATGCTAAGGGGAAATGCAACATAAAAGGAAATGTCATAACAATGTATACACAGGTTCTAAGAACCAACTCTCACTTAGGTGTAATTAACTTTTGTAGGTTCAACTCTTTCCCTCACCAAAAGAAGAGAGATAAGAAATGCTAAATTAGATATAGCACACATAATATTTAAATCATCTAATGACGGTAACATTATTTCAAGGTACCTAATTCAGGGGCACATCCAAATTCTTTTTAGATTTCATGAGAAGATAAACTTGGAAAATAACATCATATGAAGAAAATACCAAAATGATTGGTTAGCCACATCTGCTATAACTAGAAGAATATCACAATACCATATGAGCCGGAATTTGGAGACTTAGCCTTTTTGCTTCAAGATCATAAACATATATTGAGCTGTCACTGCTGCCAGCAACAAGTTCTCGCCCATCAGTAGAGAACTTCACAGAGAATATTCCAAATGTATAATTGTCATAATCATAGGTAGGGGAAGAAAATTCCAAGCCTTCATGAATTTCCTGCAGAAAAAGAAGAATTACCAGAAAAATTAACATACACCAAGACTCGCGAACTATATGCTCAAAAGATATTTTGTCATTGTAATGACTTGAACCAAGTTAAGATGGGTGGCCATATCATCAAGGACCAGATGTCCTCCTTAAATTGAACTTTCAGACAAATGCAGCCAAAGTTTATCTACCTAATTACTACTTACTAAACCCTTTTGTAAGGAAGCTACCCATCCATAGGAGATCTAAGGAGGAGTACTGGGGTCAGAATTCTGCGCAATAGCTTCCCATTAGAAGATCTAAAGAAGACTCAGCTACACATTAGAGCTTCAAAACTAATTTGCTTTTGATCACAGATCGGGAGAACTAGTAACAACTACTTTTAAGGCACTAGTTGAAAATTAACTAGAAAATGATTTGAGTATTGCTGAACTGCAAGGTATTAGATACTCTCGTCATGTGGTTGATCAATCACTTTCAGCATAAATCCTCTTTTAGAAATAGTGATAAGAATCAAAGTACCAAATGAGGTCCAATATCCATGATACCATAACAAAAAGCAAGAATCTTCTGTTGTTTATCCCCCACCACATCATTGATATACATTAGTGTATGTAAAAATCCAGAAGTGGTGATGTAAGAGGATACAAAGTATGCATAACCGAAGTATGAAACTGTAGTATAATTTTTCACTTGTTGGTCTTATAAATGCAAAAGAAAGTTGAAATTTAATACTATCTCAGTTAAAAACACCTCTATTACTAAACAAAGTCTTTGTATGGCTACCAAAAACCTACATTGACACTTGAGATCATTGATTATAGAAATTCACTATGACAATCATGGAATACACCATTTCATACCCAATGACTCCCTTAAATATGACTTGCAATTGTCCCAGTGGAAATTATAGTGGCACTATTACTTTCCTATAACGAGGCACAACATACCACTTCTTGCTGAACCAACTAATATAACAAGATGCACAGGATACACTAAATTAGCATCATCACCTTAATTACCTAAAAGTAAAGGGGACGCAAATGATGTCTGCACTGTTCATGCAGGTGATCAGAAATTATAACAAAATTCAAATTCTTCATTTGAAAACCACAATACTGGTAAAAGTTAGTTCCTCTGTATTTGAAATTTACAGTCATCTTTTTAGCAAGAAAATCACAGGAGTACCCATTAATGAGTTCTATGACATTGACAGGTGATAGAATAGTGCAGCAAAGATGCATATCATAAGTCTTCTATCTTTTACATGTTTTGACATATAACAAGTAAGAATTACCGTAACATTTGCAACAGACTGTTTCATGCCAGATCCAACATCAACAATATGAACAATGGGTGAAATACTGGAATAAACCTGTGGATCAACACATAAAAACCAACTCAGAATAGTGACAGAAGAAATGACAGCAGAAACCATGGTGTAATAGATGCTATGTTAACCAAATTCAATAAGTTATAGATGCATCACATATTAAGAGCTCGCGATAATGTACTGAAAATATCTTTCATGATGTAACAAGAAAAACAAAGCTCATCCTCAGTTTCACAGACTATGTTGAAGCAAATCAGAAATAAAGCAGCCAGATTTATTGGGAAGGCATTCATTTCAATATCTATGTACGGTGTTATGCAACAAAACCACATCTACAGAGTCAAGAACTACTTTTGTATTTTTTAACAGATTCCTGGAAGCATATGAACCAACCAAATCTCATTTATAAACACATGGACAAGGACTAATTATGCACAAAGTTGTGCTAATCATCACGAACTTACAAGAAAACGTTGGTCAGGAGAAAGCGATGTATCGGTGATTGTCCATCTCAAACTTTTTGCTCTAATATCCTTGTGAATTTTCCAGCCTTGATCAACATTATATATCCTAATATGACTTTCCTGTTTCCACGAAGAACAATGAGATCATAACATGACATTGGTCACGAAACATAGCTAAGAACTCTATATATATCCGAAAATAGAAAATTCAGCTACATGGATCAAACCTGAAATCCAGCAACAAAAAGAGAACCATCCGTCGAAAACTGTGAAACATAAGCACAGCTCCTCATTTGGTCAACTACAGAAGGACCATTTGCTGGAAGATACCGGCTCAGAAGATGACAACAATCAGAAGACGAAAATCTTCCTCTGCCTGTATAATTCCCTTCTCTAGCAGCCAACATTTTAACAGATGAAACTGGTTCTTTTCCCTTGCCAGGAAGCAGGTGTCTCATTCTTTCATGGGGATTTGACCTAATCTTTGTAAGTTGGGAAATTTCATGATCAAGAACACTTGTCCCACCTCTTTCATCAATAAATTTCATCCCATCTCCCCTAGCCCTTTCATTCAAGAACCTTCTAGACCTGCTCATTCTCTATCTTTGTCACTTCCCCTCGAAGTACCTAACCATACTACACCAAACTGAAGAAATTTTTTTAAGTAAGATGGGGCACTCAAATCAAAACACTAGCTATCAAAATGAATTGAGGCAATCTGAACAACCCCTTTAGCTTCAAATTCCAAAAGATTGAATCTTTTTCATACAACATACAGAAAGAAACGAATTGAGATAATCTGAACAACCCCTTTAGCTTCAAATTCCAAAAGATAAAATCTTTTTCATACAACATACAGAAAAAAATGAACTGAGGTAATCTGAACAACCCCTTTAGCTTAAAATTCCAAAAGATAGAATCTTTTTCATACAAGATACAGAAAAGAGTTTTTAGGATAAAATTAGACAGTTATAGTGAGCAATAGAACATGTAAAGAAGTGAACTGAAATGGGAAAAGAAAAGTTTGATACCTTAGGATTGAGAAGAAGGCGCAGAATCCAAGAAAGTAAAATTTTGATTTTGTTGAATTTGCTGACGGTTTGTGTAGCGAATACGTGGAAGTAGAGGGTCTACTCCTGGAAGTTAGAAAATCCGCTAACACCTATTGGCTTTAGCTAATAGCTGGACTTAGAGCAGGTCCATCGGTTTTTGGTCAAAATAACAAATTAATTAATTTTTAAATTATTAAAGTCAAATTAAATCATATAATATACATTTATTAATTTGACTATTATAGTTTTGATTTGATTATTGATCAAACATACACTAAGATAAAATTAAAAGATAAGATAGAGAGTAAAAAAAACAAATTAAGTAAATAAAGAATGAAAAAAAAAAAACCAATTATTTGTTATGGCCCTGCAAACCTTAATGATGTTCGATTTTTATCCGATAACAAGAAATCGGAATTGATTATTAATGCTTTTGATTTAGGGAAAACCATCTTGTTAGACATACATATATACCATCTTGTTATATATATATATATATATATATATATATATATATATATATATATATATATATATATCGATGACTGGCCGAGTAAATAACGTTAACTTTAAAGTGGATTTGTTGTGCGAAGAGTACGTTATGATCTACAGTCGTGTCGCCGCCGTTGATAGATCTAAAGCTTATGTCGTTCTAGCTATTGTTCTTTTAGAGTTAATAACTTTGGTGGTCACTCAACTATTAACTTTTTCACAGAAAGTCATTTAACTTTTTTTTCAACTCAAAAATCACTTAACTATGACTTCTTTGCATAAAAAGTCACTCACCCTATTTTATTATTTTTTTCACTAAAATTCGCTGACATGGAAATTTTTTTTAAATCAAAAATTTAAAAACCAAATACATATCCATTTAAATCATTTAATGACCCAACCCATTTAACCCGACCCGCTAAAAATATAATATTTAATTTTTTATTTTATAATTGGCTCCCCAAATCGTTCTTTTTGTCTCTTCTTTCTCCTTAGCGTTCCTCTTCTACCTTTGTTTAATTTCTCAATTTCAAAATCTCTATTAATTGAAGATGGAATAGCTACTACTTAATAGAGATTTTGAAATCGAGAAATAAACAAAGGCAAAAGAGGAACGCTAAGGAGAAAGAAGAGACAGAGAACGATTTTGGGAGCCAATCATAAAATAAAAAATTAAATATCATATTTTTAGCGGGTCGGGTTAAATGAGTTGGGTCATTAAATGATTTAAATGGATATGTAATTTGGTTTCTAAATTTTTGACTTAAAAAAAATAATTCCATGTCATCAAATTTTAGTTAAAAAAATAATAAAATAGGGTGAGTGACTTTCTATGCAAAGAAGTCATAGTTAAGTGACTGTTGAGTTGAAAATGAAAGTTGAGTGACTTTCTGTGAAAATAGTTGATAGTTGAGTGACCACTAAAGTTATTAACTCTGCTCTTTTATCTACATCTTTTCTCGTAGAGTGACGTCTTTTATAAGAAAACTTCTTTAGTGGAATAAAAAAAAAATTGAATGACTTTTTAAATAATTATTGTTTATTGAACATATATCTACTTAAGAAAATACTACTAGTAATCTATTGGACATTGTTTGAGTTATTACTTTTTCAAAGTAGAAAGCAGTGACGGAGGGGGAATTTTCATCAAAGGGTTCAAAAAATTAATCACGTAAATAATATTCACCAATAAACAGATCAAATCAGATATAAACGAGTAGGATTAAACGGTCGAATCAAGTAGAAAAGAATTTTTAAATATTTGACTTTATAATTAGGAATTAAACTAATAAATCCTAAATTCCCAATCAACACTTTAATTTTTTGAAACTAAACATCTCTAAGATTCCAACACACAATCTCGTGGTCAATAGAGCAAATTTCTGAACCCCAAACGCCACTAAGCTACACCTTTGGTGTATATATAGTGTAATATTTCACAAAGGAGATTCGGATGAATCCCCTTTGTTCAACGTAAATCCACCCTGGTAGAGAGAATCTATGGATTTTATTTTTTTTATTGGCAAAACAATGTTCATAACTTCTTTAACATCCTACAATGAATAAATATTTGAATTTACTTTTGGACTATCCAAAGAGCAAGGACCAACAAAAATAATAAAACTTTGATGACCATTCCTTGAAGTATCAATTCAAAACTATTTTTTTTAAGAAAATAAAATATTTTTTGAAATTTATGATCTATAACATATCTTAGATATTATTTTGACTATGAATCATTTCATTGAGGTTAACAGTTAAATTATTTTTAATTAATATAAAATATGACATCAAAGTATAACATATATGCTTAGACTATTTGAGAAAATAAGTTTTGCCTTTCAATTAAAGAGTTACTTGTATGGATGGTCACTCGTATTTTGAAAATTGTTTATAAAAATTACTTGTGTTTCTTTTAGAATAAAAATATCAGTCAACTATTTCTATTTTTCTCAAAAGAAAATACTAAACACGTCAAGAATTTCTTCTCTCTTAACTGACAGTTTTATGAAATAAAAATAATTTTGATATGTAATTGACGAAAATTAACTCCGATAATAAGAATATTGATGATGGAGAAATATATAATTTCATTTTTTGAAATTATTCTAAGAGAAATAAAATCTGAAAGTGCTAAAAAAGAATGTAAATCAACTATTTATAGGAAGTTTGTGAAGTGTTGATCCGAACCATAGGACAAATTATCATAGTAATATATTATTCCATCTATTTCAATTTATATAATCTATGTAATTTGACTAAATATAAATACAATTCATATTTTTTTAGGAGGAGGGGGGGGGGGGTTGTAGGGTTGAAAAAATAAAAAATTAAAGTTGAAAATATTTTTTAAAAACAAAATTTATTTTTTTTTGGGAGTGGGGTGGGGGTTGAAAACATAAAAATTTGAAGTTAAAATTTTTTTTTAAAAACAAAGTTAATATTTATTTTGGGAGGAGGGGTGAAAAAATAAAAATTTGAAGACGGAAATATTTATAAAAAACAAACTTAATTTTTTTTGGGGGGGGAGGGGGAGGTGAAGCGTCGAGAGTAGGGGTGAAAAAAATGAATTTTTGAAGTTGAAAATACTTTTTAAAAACAAACTTAAATTATTATTTTTGTTTGTGGGGGGTGGGGGTGTTGGCAATGGGATGGGTGGGTGGGACCGACGGTAGGGTGAAAAAATGAAAATTTTGAAGTTGAAAGTATTTTTTAAAAATAAACTGAATATTTTCTTTGGAGTGGGTGGGGTGAAAAAAATAAAAATTTGGAATTTTTAAAAATTGATTTTTTTCAAAGAAAAATTATGTAATTTGAAGTTGGATGAAAGTTTTGAAAAAGTTCCTTAATTTTTTAAGTGAAGTCATTTTACTTAATTTTAGATGAGTTGCTTTGGAAAACATAAACTTTTGTCCCAACCAAACATGAGAAAATTGAAAAAGCATTTTTCAAAAAATATTTTCCTTTATACCAAACACACCCGAAATGTGAGTTGAAAAATACTATAACATAACTTGTTTTCAAATTTGAAATACAACTTCAAGTTGAATTTAAAAAATTTCATAGCCAAATATACAAACTATCTTCTTAGAAGTTTCACAATAAAACATGACCAAACGCTCATAGCTTTCTACGAAAAGGAGCCTAAAATTCTCTTGAAGTATCAGAAATAGTATAAAATTATCTTTCATCCACCTATTGGCTCCAAAATACCATTCTCATCCATCTATTGGTCCAAAATACCCTTCCCATCCACCTTTGGGTTCAAAATTAACCACTTATTTAACGATTTTAAATTTTAAACTATTTAAATATTCTTTTAATACATGGCTCTCAACTATTTGTTATAATTTAACTTATTAATATAATTTATTAACCAATCTACTACCTACCCATTACTAATTAAGCTGCGCCCAATTAATAAATCCGTCTCATTATTAATGCACAACAGGAAAGCTACTACCAATGAGTGTTTCTAAAAATTTGAGTCGAAAATATCTATAGAAGTGCATTATCATACATTCAAGTCATCAATCAAAACGTATTATAATTCAAGTGTCTAAATAAAAATTATCGATAAACATAAAAGTCTACTATGTTCATCTTAATTATTCATTCGCCTCAATAAAAACCTTTTTTAAAAAAGAATATATTAAAGTTTTAACATTTAAAATAAACAATAAATATTTATAAAATTATATTTAAAAAAGTGCATGAATTAATTCGAGAGGTGCTACTTCTTTAACTTTAATCATAAATTTCGAATCCAAGTTTGAAACAAAATTCTATAGAAAGTATCCTCCTAAATAAGCGGCTCAACCAAAATTTAATTGGGGTTTCAATTCGGACACAAATAATTTTGAATGTCATTTTAAGAAATCGGTAATTTCGTCGTGCTTTAATAGCGTTTAGAGCGATTTTGATATTAGAAATGGTTTATTAATTGGGTGGGACTTAATTAGTAATGAATGGGTAGTGAGTTAGTTTAATTATAAATGATATTAACAAATTAAATTATATACAATAGTTGAGCGCCAAGTATTTTAAAAAATATTTAAATAGTTTAAATTTAAAATCGTTAAATAATTGGTCAATTTTGAACCTAAAGATGACAAGGATATTTTGGAGTCAATAGGTGAGTGAAAAGGGTATTTTGGAGCCAATAGATGGATGAAGGATAGTTTTGTACCATTTTCAATACTTCGAGGCTATTTTAGGCTTTTTTTCGTAGCTTCTATACAACGTCCGCACACTCTTCTTCTTCTTCTTGAAGAAGAGGGTGATGAAAAATTGTTTAAGATTTCAATCGTTTTACATGAGAATGAGGAAATGGCGTGCATTTGTCAATTTCAAGTGCGGTGGTGAAGAGAGAAGCATTGGGGTGAATTTCATCTGGGTTGGAGAATAATCATGCCGAAAATTGAATGCTGGAGCAGCCAAGAAACGATCCGCACTTTCTAATATCTCGAATCATACAACTATATGTGTTGGTAACTCGATTCTCATTCCTCCAAACTTGTGAGTGTTTCTCTGTTTTCGGTCTCTCTTTATTATTGTAGGAAAATAATTGGAGTTCTAGGTTTTATCTTCTTGTTTTGTGTATCTTTTTATTACTGGTTCGATGATTCATTTTTTTGTATATTGGTTATCGGGTTTCTTGTATAAATTTGCGTATGCAAGGGAAATGTAGGTGGGTTTTGTGATTTCTTTTTCGGGTTTTTCTTCTTGGATTGAATAAGTAAAATGGTTAGTGTTACTTGGGGTTTCATGAAAAAATGATTGAAGATAATAGGTAAAATAAAATTGAGACAATAAGTGAAGTGATTTGAGGGCTTTTGATATGAGCGAATTTGCGGAATTTCTTTTTTTAGTCGAGATTGTGACATTTGGAAGTTGAGTTCTTTGTTTATTGACTTCCCTTGTATAAACAAGTTCACACTAAGAGGAAATTCTTTAGTTATCAAGGGATTTGTTTAATCTTTTTAAAAATTATGCTTGAGCTAAACCTTCTTTTAATGGTTGAAAAGTATAATGAATGGAAAATGTGGAACATCTTCCCCCAATTCCTGCTTTTGGTTTTTTCCTATATTCACTGTTCATTTTGTTTATAACTTGAGTTATAATGACCTATAATCTCTGGATATTAGCTTGTACATTTAGGAGGCGTTTGGTAGGCTGCATTAAAAGAAATAATATATGTATTATATGTGGTATAATTTAATACTGTGTTTGGTAGGAATGTCAGCCTATGTATAACTAATCCATGGATTAGTTAATACATCCTACATGGTATTATGGGATGTATTACTAATACCTTTCATTTGGAGGTATTAGTAATACATAGAATATAATACCATGGGATAAGCACATAAAGCCAAAAACATCCCTCAAATCTTTTTAATTTTTATTTTAATTTCTTGATTTTATGTTTTATATTTGTACTAGTAAAATTATTTAAATAAATTAGTTTACAAATTATTTAGAGAGACTTATTTGTAACTAAATATATCTGATTCAAATCAATACAAATTTAAAATGTGAGTTATCTAACATTTACTTATTAAAAGACAAATATATCACTAATTATCCGTATTTTGAACAATTTAAAAAAGTTACATACATATTAAAATTATAACTTGCAATTTATTATGTGTAAATGTACATGGTTTATTCAATTTTACAATTGTTGACCGTCTTTATAATTTTAAAAGTAGTTGGTTTATCTTTTTTAAATTTAAAATTGACATTTTATTAGTGATCAATTTATTAAGATGAAAATTATTTATCCTCAAATAATTCAAGTAGAAAATTGGAAACATGACAACAAAATTATTCTTCTCATAGCTAGTTAGAATGTCATAAAAAAAATATTTTTCGATAATTATCTGCCTTGACCCAATTGCATAATAATTTAAGGGTATAATTGGAAAGGAGATTTTTAAAGAATTTGATTTCAAATACAAGTTGAGATTGGAAACAATGAACCAAACACTTGATAAAAATAAACTCTGCATTACTAATTCCTGCATTACTAATTCATACATTACTAGTGCAATGATTATTTTTACCAAGTGTTTGGTTCATTGTTTCCCACCTCATCTTGTGTTTGGATTAAAACTTTATAAAAAGCTTCTTTCCAATTATACCCTTGAATTATTATGCAATTGAATTAAGGTAAATAATTGCCGGACAATATTCTTTTTATGACCTTCTAACTAGCTATGAAAAGAACAATTTTATTGTCATGTTTGCCTTATTTTTTACTTAAATTATTTGAGGATAAATAATTGTCATCTTACATTACAACAAAAATAACTTTTAGCGGCACTGAATATTGACACTAATAAAGAGTGTTAAAGTCTTTAGCGGCATTAGTTAAGTGCCATTAGAACCAATGTCGCTAAAGGCTTTAGGGACATATACAAAGAGTGACAATTGACGCTAAAATACATATTTAGCGGCAATTAAGAATTAAATGCCGCTAATGGTCATTTTTGTTGTAGTGTTAGTAAATTGATCCCTTACAAATGTTAATTTTCAATTTTAAAAAAAGATAAACTAACAACTTTTAAAATTGAAAAGACGGTAAACAATAGTAAAATTAAATAAACCATCTACATTTTCGCATAAAATTGCAAGTTGTAATTTTAATATGTATTCAATTTTATAAATTGTTCAAAATACAAAATATTAGAAAACCGCACAAATATTTTAATTATTTTGTTTATTTTCTTGATTTTATGTTTTATGGTTGTGCTAGTAAATTTATTTAAATAAATTAGCTTACAAATTATTTAGAAGAGTTGTTTGTTACAAATTATTCTCTCTAAATAATTTGTAAGCTAATTTATTTAAATAAATTTACTAGCACAATCATAAAACATAAAATCAAAAAAATAAACAAAATAATAAAAATGTTTTGAGGGATATTTTTGTCTTTAGTAGACTTATCCCATGGTATTATATCCCATGTATTGCTAATAACTCCAAATAGTGGGGGAGGGGGGGGGCCTCGAGGCATGGTGTCGTGCCTCGGGACGGGCGGGGGAGGGGGCATCGAGGCACACTGTCGTGCCGGGGGTAGTGGGCCTCGTGACATGGTGCCTCGGGGCGAGGGTCCTCGAGGCCTGGTGCCTTCCCTATTCAAATTGAACATCTCTTGTAGAGTCCACAAAATTTTAATGTGTCGTATATGTATTAGATAAGTAACACTTTTTATCTTTTGAAATCGGAACTTTAATTTCTTCAATGATGCTTAACTCTACGCTCTATGTTCTGATTTACTTATCATATTACTCAATTTTTGTTAGCGGAAACGTGAAATTAAAGAACAAGGAAGAACAACAATATTTAACGTGGTTCGGATCAAAATGATCCTACGTCCACCAAAGAACAACTGCACCAATATTTATTTCACTCTACAAAGAATACAAGTGAAATACTACAAGAGAGAGAACACAAATGCCTTAGAAGGTGAGAAGGCAAGTGAGAGGACGTTTTGAAAATGAATTAAGAGCTACCTATTTATAGGAATAAATTCATCCTATTGATGTCATCCATGACATCAATATGTGTCAAAATTGTCAAGGTTAAGAATATGAAACCATTTTATGGTTTGCCTAAATTTCACCTACCAAGATGCAATCTTTGACTTGTATTTTTGTACTAATTATCTTCCTACCAAATATTCATGTTAATTCATCTTCCATTTAGTTTGATTCCACAAGAACCAAAACCAACTCTTTCAATCTCCACCTTGGTTTGTGTTCCAAGCATGCGTATAAACAACTCCGGCCAAAACTTCTAAGCTTACTGGGCAATCCCATTGTAAGAAACAAGAAGAATCAAACCTTTGTTGAACATACCAGCTCCACCTAGCAGTTGTTCTCTTAGTGTTGCATCAATTGATGCATACTCCCGCCAAGTCCTTGCAGTGTGCAAACTTGGCAAGCGGGACTATTTTGGTCAACATGTCTGCAGCGTTATCGTCTGTGATAACCTTCTCAACCTTGATAGCTCCCTTTTCTACGACATCTCGAATAAAATGAAATCTGACATCAATGTGTTTGGTGCGCTCATGAAATCTTTGATTTTTAATCAAATGAATAGCACTTTGACTATCACATTTTAGAATTGATTCAAGCTGAACTGAACTCAATTCTGCCACCAAACCTTTCAACCAGATAGCTTCTTTCACTGCCTCCGTTGCTGCCATATATTCTGCCTCTGTTGTAGACAAAGCGACAATCGACTGTAAAGTCGATTTCCAACTAACGGCACTGCCAACGAGAGTAAAGATGTATCCAGTTGTGGACCTCCTTCGATCAAGATCCCCTGCATAGTCAGAATCAACATAACCGAGAATTGAAATACCTTCACTTTTCCGGAAGGTTAGGCCAACATCAGGAGCTCCTTTGAGATATCTCAATATCCACTTGACAGCTTCCCAGTGCCTTTTTCCTGGATTTGCCATGTACTTGCTTACCACACTTACAGATTGGGCAATATCTGGACGTGTGCATACCATAGCATACATAATGCTACCAACTGCACTCGCATAAGGAACCTTTGACATATGCTCCACCTCATCCATAGATTGAGGCATTTGTAACTCTGAAAGCTTGAAATGAGAAGCTAACGGTGTACTTACAGGCTTGCTCATATGCATATTGAATCTTTCAAGAACTTTTCCGATGTACCTCTTCTGAGAAAGATGTACAACACCATTTTCTCTTGAAATTTCCATTCCAAGGATTTTCTTTGCAACTCCTAGATCCTTCATGTCAAATTCCTTGCTCAACAGTTTCTTCAAAATATTTATCTCTGTGATGTTGTTAGCAGCAATAAGCATATCATCAACATACAACAATAGATAAATCATAGAGTTACCAGACATCTTCTTGTGATACACACAACTATCAAATGCACTCCTCGAAAATTCATGTGTAGTCATGAATGCATCAAACTTCTTGTACCACTGTCTAGGGGATTGCTTCAAACCATACAAAGACTTCTTCAGTTGGCATACATGGTCTTCTTTTCCTTCAGCTAGGAAACCTTCAGGCTGATCCATATAAATTGTCTCTTCTAGATCACCATGTAAGAAAGCAGTTTTGACATCAAGCTGTTGAAGCTCTAAATCAAATTGTGCAACCAATGCTAGTAGCACGCGAATTGAGCTATGTTTCACGACTGGAGAAAAGATCTCATTGTAGTCAATTCCCTCCTTCTGACTGAAACCCTTTGCAACCAATCTCGCCTTGAACCTAGCATCTTCCACTTCTGAAATACCTCTTTCTTTCTGTAGACCCATTTGCATCCAACTGTCCTCATCCCCTTTGGTCTTTTAACTAAGACCCATGTATCATTTTTGTGAAGAGACTCCATCTCTTCCATCATGGCTAACTGCCATTGTGCAGCATCTTTGCAAGAAGTTGCTTCAACATACGAAGAGGGCTCGAGATCCTTAATCTCTTCTTCTGCAGCTACGAACGCATGTGCAATCAGATTTTCTTGCTCTATAAGACGTTCCGGTTTCCGTATCTGCCTTTTGTCCCTTCCCTTCGCAATTCTGTATGGTTCATTGGAAGCAAGTTCTTCAAGATCTGCATCTTTTGACTCATCAATTTGAGTCTCTTGATCCCGTTCCTTGGTAAGCTCCACCGGTAGCTCCACCTGCTCGTTGTTCTCGTTTCTAGATAACTCCACAGAAACTTTACGAGGATCAAGTATAGAGGATTCATCAAAGGTAACATCTCTACTAACTACAAATTTGAGTAAAGACAAACACCATAGTTTGTACCCTTTTACTCCATCTACATACCCTACGAATATGGCCTTTTTAGCCCTTGGTTCAAGCTTACCTTCATTAACATGATAATAAGCTGGACACCCAAATATTCGCAAGTATGAATAGTTAGAGGGTTCACCTGACCAGACCTCATTCGGAGTCTTAAAGTCAATCGCTGATGCTGGAGACCGATTGACAATATGAGAAGCAGTATGAACTGCTTCAGCCCAAAATACTTTGGACATCTTAGCTTGTAAGAGCATACAACGAGCCTTCTCAAGAAGAGTTCTGTTCATTCTCTCGGCAACTCCATTCTGCTGTGGTGTGTGCCTGACCGTCTTATGCCTTGCGATCCCATGAACCTTGCAGAAATTATTGAACTCTTCACTGCAAAACTCCAAGCCATTGTCCGTGCGAAGATACTTGATTTTCCTCTCCATTTGATTTTCAACCAAAATCTTCCACTCTTTAAATGCTTCAAAAGCATCACCTTTTGTCTTCAGAAAGCGCACCCAAACCTTTCGTGAAAAATCATCAATGAATGTGAGAAGATACCTCTTTCCTCCCTTCGATGGAAGCTTAGAGGGACCCCATAAATCTGAATGGATGTAGTCTAGCACCCCTCCCGTCTTGTGCTTGCCAGTGCTGAAGCTGACCTTTTTCTGCTTCCCTAAGACGCAGTGCTCACAAAATTCAAGTGTGCTGATCTTCTCACCATTCAAAAGGTTGCGGTTGCTCAACATCTCCAATCCTCGTGCGCTCATATGGCCTAGTCTCATGTGCCATAATTTTGCCTTGTCATCATTAGATAACTGCACTGTAGATGCATTTACAGAGCCAATAATGGTGCTTCCCGCAAGTGTGTAGAGGCCATCCTCCAGCTTGGCCTTCAACATGACTAAAGACCCTTTAGTCACTTTTATAGTTCCTCCTTCACTCATGTACTTATAGCCTTGTTTATCTAAAGTACCCAGGGAGATCAAATTCTTCTTTAGATCAGGAACATGACGGACTTCTGTAATAGTCTTCAAGATTTCCATCATGGCAGCGAACATGAATTGAACCAATGCCAACTATTTTACAAGTTGCATTATTGCCCATTAATACAGTTCCTCTGCTTGTTTCATAGCTGCTGAACCAATCTTTTCGGAATGTCATATGCAGAGTACAACCAGAATCTAAGACCCATTTGTTGTCATAGACTCCACTATTGCATGATGTTGTTAGTACATAATCATCATCATTATCATGTACTTGCTCAACAATGGATGCGCTCGCCTTTTCTTTGGACTTCGACATAGGGCAATCTCGTTCAAAATGCCCCTTCTTGTGACAGCCCCAACATTCCGCATTCTTTTTGTTCACACGAGACTTTGATCTGTACTTCGATTTTCTCCTTCCCTGTTGGCTAGTACGACCTCTTACAAAGAGTCCACTAGCTTCGTCACTTTTGTCTCCTTCAAAATGCATCCGCACATCACAAGAGTTTAGTGCTTGCCGCACTTGCTCAAGTTTAATAGGTTGTTTGCTATACATCATTGAATTCTCAATATCACGATATTTTGAAGTCAATGAAAATAGCAAAGAACATGCAAGCGTCTCCTCGTCCTTTTTAATTCCAGCAGTTTGTAAGTCCATCACAAGTTTATTGAACGCATCTAGATGGTCTTGCAACAAAGTACCTGAATCCATCTTAAATGTATGAAGACGCCGTTGTAACAACATCCTTGTTGTCACTGACTGGTCCTGGTAAAGCCCTTCCAGCTTTTCCCATAACTCTTTGGCCGTCTCTTCGGTACTTGTACTCACTTCACAAAGTACGTTAGGTGCAAGGGACAGTTGGATTGCACTCAATGCATCTCCTTCAATCTTTTCCTTGTCGGAATCCGATATCTTATCGGGGTACTTTCCGTCAATAGCATGGATTGAACCTTCCCTCCGCAGTAACGCTATCATTTGGATTTTTCAGATATTGAAGTTGTTGCGCCCACTAAATCTATCAATTTCAAACTTCATGGAACTCATTTTTTTTTATTTTTTTTTTTTACTTGTTCTTACTTTTCTACTACAATGTATTTGGAACTACAGAAAAACAAAGTAATCCTTTTCTGATGTGGAAGTTCAGACTGTGCTGCAACCATAGAGCATACTCAGACAGAACCTTGGCTCTGATACCAATTGTTAGCGGAAACGTGAAATTAAAGAACAAGGAAGAACAACAATATTTAACGTGGTTCGGATCAAAATGATCCTACGTCCACCAAAGAACAACTGCACCAATATTTATTTCACTCTACAAAGAATACAAGTGAAATATTACAAGAGAGAGAACACAAATGCCTTAGAAGGTGAGAAGGCAAGTGAGAGGACGTTTTGAAAATGAATTAAGAGCTACCTATTTATAGGAATAAATTCATCCTATTGATGTCATCCATGACATCAATATGTGTCAAAATTGTCAAGGTTAAGAATATGAAACCATTTTATGATTTGCCTAAATTTCACCTACCAAGATGCAATCTTTGACTTGTATTTTTGTACTAATTATCTTCCTACCAAATATTCATGTTAATTCATCTTCCATTTAGTTTGATTCCACAAGAACCAAAACCAACTCTTTCAATTTTTATGAAGGTGTAGTAGTTGTTTGTATCAATGGTAGGTAGTCCAGAGTGGTGCTTTTGTGTGTCAATTGTCCTTCTTAAGAAACACACTAGAAATAATATCAAAGTTGTTGACATGAATTACTAATATAAATTGTTGATATTATAGTACATTCTCAAAAAAAAAATGTGTGTTTTATGCATCACTATGAATGGCTTAAAGTTTAACTTTTTATTCTGGGACACTTTTGATACATTAGTTGTTTAGTTTTTGCATTGATCATTTATAGATCTTAACTGAAAATAAATGAGGATTCTTTTTCTGCAAAACTTAGAACAGTATAAGAAAAAGAAATCTAAATTCAATGTACTGTAACTATTGTTAATGCGTTGATTGTTACTTTGATAAATCAATCTTTTTCATGGGAAAATTTTTGCATTGTAGAGCTAATACTTACATTTTGTAATTTTTGTCAATGCTCCTATGCTATATAGAGCTTCATATCAGGTCCCATTCTCTGTTCTCAAGTATGATGTTGCAACAACAGAGTTGTGGTAACAAATCACAAGCTCCATTAACAAATTTGACAAGCTTCATATTTTGTATACACATGGGAAAATTGCTGCTAATACTGGTACCACATGCTTCATGGATCAGTAGGAAAAAGTCAAGAACTCGAATTTTTGAAATGCCGGGTAGAAGTGATGCTGTTTTTGTTGTAGGAAATACTGTGCTGAAAGACAGTATGACTCTTCTCTCATTCCTCTAAAAATTCCTGGATGCTAAGAATATCCAGTCAACCTTATGAGAGATGCTCAAAATGGCTTTATGATGCTTAACTTTGATGAGATATCTCATATATATTTTACCCGGCGTATTGTATTATCTCAGACTCTAGATCTTCCAGAAGAATCACATCTTTGGAATGTTACTGAGGTCCCCATTATAGTTGCTACACGAAGAGGTGCAAGGAGAAGTTTCCAGCGATTGCTTGCATCCAAAGGTGTTGAAGTGGTGGAATTTGACATTTTAGATCCTAGAAATGTTATGGGGTACTTATATGATCGTGGTTACCTCTCCGTTTTGTGGGAGACACTGGCTGCATCTGCTATTTCTTCTGAGGTCATACACGAGGTATAGTCTCATTATCTTTTCTTGCTATTTATTAACTTGTCAGGAAGATATGTTTTATTCTGTTAAATTTCTAAAATGAGAAGTATACAACTGAAAGGCTAACTTTGATTTTTCTATTTAAACCTATTACGAAGTTTTTTTTTTCTTTACAAATTACACCATAGTTGCCTGATTCAACGACTTTTTGCTACAGAACAATCCAAATAGAGGATAGATACTTGTCTAATTCTTCTGTTTTTAAACTAAATAAGGGCATCAGTCTGACTTGTCTAGTGCGCATACTCATTTTGATTCACTCTATTACTTCTGGTACTGTCGAAATTTTCATCAATACTCAGAGAATAGTAAATCAAACACCCAGGAGTTCATGTTTCTTCCTTCCTTTGCTTACAGTAACGCTCTTTATGGTGTTTTCTTCATCTGATTGATAATTCAGCAGTCCTTTGTTGGCAGCTCTTTTAGTAAACTGAGTAATTAAACAAATTTTTGTCTGCTGCTAAAGGAAATTTCTGATAGTTTGCATATGGAGGGGAATTTTTGTTTTTGTATTGCAGTTAGATATGTCAAACCTTACTTGCACGTACATGCATTTGTCGCTCCCAAAATTATAGGTGGGAAAAATGCATCGTCTCCAGTTGGGGAACTTGGAATGGTAGAGATGACCCAGACTCTGGGATTAATTGATGTTTGCTATAAGCAGGTTTTATAGGCTTCTCCTTTAATTTTTCTGATTGTGTGCATAGTATATGCATGTTTTGCTGTTACTTATCCTCAACCACCCCCCTTCATTCCAACAAAACAAAAGAGGGAAAGAGAAATGCATGTAGTGCTGTCTGGTTTGGCTTAATCCTTAATTATGTAATGTGTGTACAAGTTGTTACAAACTGTACATTTTTCTCTTTTTGACCTTATCCGAATTTCTGGTGTTTTCTTATCTGAGTGTTGTTCCCTGTCTTTAGTCTTGGTATCCTTTCTAATAAATCCACTGAAGTATATAACACCTTGGTTTTTCTCAATGTTCGATTAAATTCTCTTTTATAGATGCTAATTACATTTAGTCGTTGAATGTTGTTGAATATCTTGCTAACCATGTCTAAGCAACATGATGTAATAGTTATCCTTACTTTCTCTTCCTGAAACTCCATCGCTGGGTTGTAAGTAGCCTATTTACAATGGAAGGAATAAAAAAAGCCTTCCTGATACGCCGAATAACCTCCTCGACAAGCTGTATGCAGAAGCTTTTTCTTTTAGGCTGGTAACAGTATATATATATATATATATATATGAAAAAGTAGCACCATAACAGTGCTATCAGTAATTACAAGAAGTACCCAAACGTGTGTATAGAAGTGGAACACAAAAAGTGGTCTTTCACCTTTCCTAAGAAGATGAGTCACTCCTATAGTCCTTTTAGGTTTCTAAGTACTAGCAAACACAGGTGGAAGACTCTGCATGTGGTAGCTTAGCAAAGCAGAACGATATCAAACTGAAATCAAGTAGAAGGTTGCAGTAGGTTAATGGCTAGTGTTTTACATAGTCTAAGGTTTGATGAATCATGTCAACTGAATGGATTGAATAGGCACAATGTACTCAAAGGATTCATGTAGCCGACCTTAACTAACTAGTGATGGAGGCATAGAAGATTATTTATGTCGATTTCTTACCTTGAAGGGAACTTTAGCTTTCAAAATGGAAGAAGCTAAAGAAAAAGCAGTCAGAATTTCAGCTTTCATTAAAAGGATAAGTAGGAATTGTAGGACAAATTACATATTCCCGTGTTACTTCTATTATCTCTTTCAAATAAATAAAATAAAAATAATTCAGTCAGGTTCCTCATTCCATATCCATACACCCTATGCTTGCATTCCAACTACACTATCTTTTTTTCTCTCTCCTTCACTTGGTATTGCTCACATTCACTCTTGTTAGTGTGCTTGAGTTAAAGGATTTTGTTTAGGTGGTTCCAAGCGCAAATTTCCGCAATCTATCTGCCATTCCAAATCTTTGAACTCTTTTTAGCTACTGTTAGATTTGTTAGTAAGTCTGTTTAATGAAGGTCGCACATTGCACAATGTAGGAACCCGGGGCACGGCACGGCACCTCGAGGTCCCGGGGTGGGGGGGAAGGGGGTCCTCCAGGTACGACGCTTCGAGATCAGAGGGGTGGGGGGGCCTCGTGGCACGGCGCCTCGAGGTTGGGGGGGCTCGAGGACCGGGCGGTGTGGGGTGGGGAGGCCTCGGGGTACGGCGCCTCGAGGACCGGGTGTGTGTGGGGTGGGGAGGCCTCGGGGCACGGCGCCTCGAGGACCGGGGTGGGGGTGGTGGATAGGGTGGCCTCGGGGCGGGGGATAGGGGGCCTCTGGGGTATTAAGTGATTATATACGTGATTCACTTCATCCACAAAAAAATTTTCGACATTATTAACAATGAATCTTTCTATATGTGTTTTTACAATTTATATGTATTTCATGTATACAGTCTATATGTATTCAATTTGATGTATTCAGTATCAAATTACATCTAGTATATCAAGTATTACTTAGACATATTTAGATCAATTTCATATACAATAGGGAAAAGGTAGAAGTACCTCCCTAGCTATGACCCAAATTTCGAAAAATGTTCCATTACCCCCTAAACTCATTTTTTTGTAATTTCGTATACGTTTTTTGCTTACGTAGCATCCAAATATCTCCCATGTTTTTCAACTGTGTGGAGGCACAAGGTGTGCCACATAAGTCAAAAGGTGTACAAAATTACAAAAAAAAAATGAGTGCAAGGGTAATAGGACCTTAGTTTAGTTAAGGTGTATCTCTAGAATTACGGTCATAGTCTAGGGGCTACTTGTGTTTTCTCCCTATACCATACCAAAAAAGAAAAATGGTTCTCTTATACTTTTTTTCTTTGACTTGAACAAAAAGATTCAACTTACCAAAAAAATAATAAGGCCCCTAAACAGCCTAATATTACATCTCATTCGATATTATTCTTATATGCTCTACGGAATGATACCAAGCCGCCCTTAAAAGTCTAAAAGTCCAACAAATGATTGGATTGGGTAAAAAGCTGGAACAAGACATGTTTTTTTCTTCTTTCTGAATGCAGCTTTTAAATTCATCTTTCATTCAACAACATATTATCTCTTGGCTGCAGAACAACACAACTCTAAAAATAAATCCATTTACTACAAAACCTACCATAAAATCTACACTGTCGATTTGCCTTCTTGGGATATCCGGTTTTAGTACAAAAGGGAAGCTTCCGTTGATCACATTCCTTCTTTTGTTTCTCCAACGTCAAAAAATTTGAAACATTTCTCGATAAATTATGTCTGTCATCCGAGGTCCATCTAGTTGTCTTAAACTACATTATGAAATTTCCAGTCAAGAATTGATGATAGCCTGAATTTCCTCCAATGTTTTCCCCTTTGTTTCTGGCACTACCTTTGCTACAAATAGTATAGTGAGTACAGAGAATCCAGCATATAGCATAAATGTACCTGAAAAATCCCGAAAAAATTAAGAAGTTAAGTCTTAAGAAAAGCATAAAAGATGTTACAATTTTCGTATATACATAGCATGTAGAAATTTACCAGTGCTAGTCCAGGCCATGAGGAAACCAAACGTGTAAGAAACAGCCCACGCGCCCAACCAGTTCACTAACACTACCAGACTTCCAGCAGCACTTTTTACATGTATTGGGAATATCTGCAATATTTTGAGCAGAAATTTACAAATTATAAGGTTACACAATATTTCGATAGAAGTGATCAAAGGTGTATCCAGCTCGAGCTCGAGCTCAAGCTCATGTCAAATAACCTTGGACTACGTAATTGATGGAACACTACTTGAGAACGGCTCCTTCTACTAAAATAAAGCAAGTGAATTGAATTACCTCTGACATGATAACCCAAGGGACTGCTCCCATTCCAATTGAAAACGCGGATATGTAAACCAGTACACCAGATACAGCTAGAATGGGAACCCATTCGAGTAAGATGTCATTTCCCTGGTTAACAAAAAGGTAAGAGCTTGTCATATAAGAAGCAACAATGTAACTTTTAAATAAGTGATCGATGTTTTGTGCTTTCAGTGAGTTACCTTTAGGTAGAATGAAGCTCCGGTCAGAAAACAACCAACGAATGTCCCTGTTGCTGACACCTGAAAACGATGAAATAGTTCATATAAACGCCCTATCTCCATAGATTTTATTCAGTTAACATTATCACAAGACGAAAAAACAATTGAATATACCATAAGAAGTGGCCTTCTTCCTGATCTGTCCATTAAAAATGCGCCAACAATAGTAATCGGAACCTGTCAAAGTAATAAGACTGGAGAGTTTAGTGATCCAACACTTTACACTCACTTTGGAATTTCATCAAAAAAAAATTAACAATTTATCGAGATTTACAAACCTGCACTATAGCATAGGCAATAGTCCCAATATTGCTATTAGAGAGTCCTGCATTTTTTCATTAGACATCACTAGTAAACGTTGTTCGGAGTATTTTAGTTCTTCATTGATGGAGTAAAAAGCGAAGGACAACGTTACCTGCTGATTCAAAAGTCTGGCTAGCATAGAAACCTATACCATTTATTCCAATAAACTGTTGGAATACCATCAATCCAACACCAATCTGAGGGAAAAAAAAAAGTTGAAGAATTGAATTTCAAGAATATTAGCTCTGTCTAACCTCTTCTAAACGCGTAATTTCAGGAAATGTTAAGGAAAATGGCTTACGATCACAGATCGAATGTATTTTCTACCAAACAAATCAAAGATTCGAGTCTTGTGGAGGCTTTGAAGAGTATCAACATAAGCCTGGATTTCAGCAGCTTCACGAGTAATATCAGCATCTTTACCGCGAAGCTTCCTCAATGCCACTTCAAATTCTTTCTCAAGACCTACTTTTGCCTGCAACATTGTAATCACAAGTATACTTTTCACTTTTTTCCTTCCATTCATGATGAAAGTTCAATGTAGTCCATTTCAATATGTTGAAAACTCACCAGCCATCTTGGAGATTCTGGGATAAACAATAGACCTACTAGCAAGAAAGTGCATGGAAGAATTCCTACAAATGAAACAACCATTCAGTACTCTGTTGAAGCGTGTAACCATTTCATCTACAAAGAGCACATTTTTATTAGTTAATTATATTTTCAACATGCTCCCTCACGTGTAGGCCTGATTCTTTTTCATGGGTGAAGCACATGGGAAGGTCTGATACCATATTGAAGTGTGTAACCATTTCATCTAACAGCTTAAACTTTCAGTTGAGATGGTCACACATGCTCTCTCTAAAAGCCACTTCAACATCCTCATCCCTTATTTATTCAAATTAAGCTCATTTTCTTACGACTCTGAGGTAAAGATTCTTTTTTTTCGAGAATTTTAGTAGCTCAGTTGGTTGAGCATCGACTATAATGATCATAAACAATATCTATATGGGAAGTTCCAAGAATTACCAGTTAAAGCAAGATTTCTCCATGTTATGATTGTTCCCAATAAGTAAGCAGCTGATGAACCACAAACAATCATAAGCTGCAGAGTAAACAATTAACCACAAAAGTCAAAACCCCACAACTTATAAAGTGAAAAAAAAAACTTTTTACATCTTATACACTTTTTCTATATTTATTACTTCATACTTATAAATTTAACTTTGGATTTTTCTTACTTGATTAATTGTTGTCAATCCTCCCCTTAAATTCTTTGGAGCTATTTCAGCAATATACACTGGGACCTGATTAATTTACACAAGAATTTTAAAAATCTTGAAATTATTTTGGCAAAAATGGAAAAAAAATAAAAAATAGTGCCATCCTGAATGTGGGCTCTGGACAACGAGTGAGAAATCAAAAAAAAAAAAAAAAAAAAAAAACTTATATATTTACCACATAAGAGAATATTCCAATGCCATATCCTGTGAGGAATCTTCCCATATCAAGTACCAAAGTTCCCTGCATCATCACAAATAGAGAAATATTTATTTACAAAAATTAAAGTTATTTCAATTCTTTTTATAAAAAAAAAATGCATATACATATATTCATAGTTCATACCATGGAAAAATATACAGCTAGCCATCCTGTTATACAAAATATAGCTGACATTCTCATTGCCTGTTCCAAAAAAAAACATACAAAAATCTCATTAATTATAGCTTTTTAATACAAAGTTTCTTATTTTTTTAAAAAAAAAATGATTTCTTTTACAATTACAATTTACATACCCCTTTTCTCCCTATAAAGTCTGCAATTCTTCCACTTGTTATTGCTCCAATCATTGCACCAATAGTTATAATGGAACCAAACATAGAATACTACAAAAAAAAAAATTACCTTCAATTTATCAAAAATGAAAATTTACATTATAAAGTCATGAAGAATTAATTTTATAAAAATACCAACCTCAGCAAGAGTTAAATTCAAGTCATTCCTAATTTCAGATTGTGTGGGTGCAGAGTACCCCACCTGCAAAAAATAAAGGAGATGACTGACTAAAAAGAAAAGCGAGTCATATAAAACAGAACAAATAGAAATACTTACACATGATCCAAATTCAAAAGAACCACAAACAGCAACACAAGTGCTTAATAAAACCATACAAATAGATCCATCTTCATTTTCACAATCAACAATTTTGGCATTTTCAACAAAGGGTTTTTCAAGATCTTTACACTCATCAATTGTCATTATTATTACTATTAAAAAGAAATTAAACAAAAGGGGTTTTAGTATTGTGTGGGGAAAAAAAGTGAAATTTTTTAGAGGTATTTATATATGCATGCAGGGGCAAAAAAGACATTTTTGGACAGGTTAATTAAATGATTGGGTTTTTTTAAAAAATGATTAAAAAAAAGGAAATATATTTAAGGCAAATTGGTGAATGGTGAAGATTAGGATTTGCATGTGGGATTGAAGTGTCACTGACGTGTTAATTTGTTCATATTACAAACTTTTGGTAATTATGCTTATAAGGACCTTTATTTAAACTCATTTTATTGCAACACCCTTTTAGGATGTGTTTTGGTACGAAGGTAAATATTTTTTTTGGGTAATGAGCGATCCTGAATTGAATTCGGGAGGTTAAAATTCGAGTTAAAAATCAAAATTGAAAGTTGGATTTCAGTTTGTACACGTTTCGAGTGGGGAGGTTAAAGAAAATTTTTGAAGTTTTTTCCTTTTATTTTATGTATAAAAGTCATTTTAATAAGAACTAGATAAAAATAAGTTCATTTGAAAAATATTTTTCAGAACATTTAATCGAGTCAAACATGAGAAAATTGAAAATTTATTTTTTTGCCATATCAAACATATCCTAATAAGTAATAAGTATACTTCTTAGAGATTCATAACACTTTTACGTATTTTAAGGAGAGTACAGTTGGATCCACTCATTTGTTATCCATATTTTAGATGGAAAAATATGAGTTGATTTGCATTTGACTTAATTTAAAAAGATTGAATAATCGATTGATTTAAAATTAAGTAAAATCGAACGAATAACCATAAATTTTACTCATTTAATATAATTTTTATGAAAAAAAGATGCTTACTAAAATATATGATTCAATTATTTAAAAGTTATTAAAATAGTAGACACGCTGCAACTTTTTAACAAAAGAAAACGGATGATTTATGAGATTGGTCCAGAATAAGATAATATTATATCAGATTGAAGTTCTATTTTTAATTTATTTTTGCAAATTTGAGATAAAGGAAATTTATGGTAATTAATTATAAACGTAATATAATTGTCTTATTAACATTTATAATTGTGTAATTAGAGCTCAGCTGAATCAGGTACATGTGAGCTCCTTTAATTTTATCGTTTTGTCATATTTGCTTTAAGTTAATAATCGAGGTTAAACATGTTAATGTAATTATTAGAAGCTGAAGCAAATAGATACACACGTTCAACATAATTTGTTAGTCTTATATAAAATGATATACATGTAGGACGAAATTTTTTATATAAAATATCATATAGGAAATATATATTTATTTATTTAATTTTGTACAAATTTAAGTATCTATTTGTGAAGATTTAAAATGTGTCTAGTCACATTTATCTATTATACCTTCTTAAACTAATTCCAAATTGGAATTGCATTTAGGGATCCCAGAGATATAATTTATTCTTTTCTATTTCAAAAATAGAATACTCATATTTATTCACAATATATTATTTATAATAATATATGAAAGATTAAAATATCCAAATTAAACCCCTCATGCATTAATCAGTACCAGTTTAATCATTTCCTCGTACATTTTGCTTCAAAAACAATTATAATAAATAATTAACCAATAAAATATCATTATGTTTTGGACACCATTTTGGGTCTGAATTTTATGCTAATAATTTTAATACGGCCATCTTCATTTTGGGTCTGAATTATATGCTAATAGTTTAATTGATAATAATTGAATTCTAAATTTAATTTATCAATACATGTGAAGAAAAATACAAGAAACATGTGGTGATACAACAGAGCAAGATGTATAGTATAGTAATTATTTAATTTAATTGCCCCTTGAATTATTGTAGTAGTAAAGTGAAGATTTGAATTATTAGTGGACTGAAATATTAAGTGGATTAGATTTGTTTTGGTCAAAAATCGGCCGTACATACGTCAATTAATGGATTAATCGATTGAGTGCAATTTGCAAACTATGGGTGGTTGGGGGGGGGGGGGGGTTTATGAAAGACATATACATAAAATTTGATATATGTTTGGTTTGACATTTAGATTAATAATAATGATAAATGTAGCATATTTTAAATGAGGTGGCAATTTTTGTCAAATTTAAGGAGCAATTAAAAATCGCAAGCATACGAAATGACATGCATTGGCAAATCACAAGTAAGTTTATTACATAGTATTCGTGATAAGCTTGATAATTTACATGAACTAATTAAAATGAAAGAAAGAAAATTTATTTACACTTGAATTGTCGATCTTCTACAACTATAAATAGAAAGGTTATATTCATTCATCAAACATCACAGAAAAACATGGATTACAAAGTTCTTTAGTTCAGGATTAATTGATAAGAGTTTTTTACCTAAAGATCAATGCAAAACAACAAAGCAATATCCGATATTGCTGGAGATCAAACACATTTTTAGGAGGATCAAGTTATTCTACAAATTGAGAAATACGCTATTAAAGGCCCTCGAATCACAAAGAGAACAACAGAATTGTACTTAACAAGATTCATCAAAATAGAGCAATCCTCTTCAGCATTGAAATAACAGGCATATTCACATCAAAATGTTTCAAGAGTCCAAAGCTTAAAGAAGTTGAGCACAAATAATATCAGTGTATCTGCTCTTTGGGGACAACTGATGTCAGCAATAAAAAGTTTATAGGGTGACTATCCAACAACTTGTACAAAGAAACTACACAACTAGTTGAAGCTACATAGCTGATACAGTTTTGTGTTTACATATAGTTGAAGCTACATAGCTGATACAGTTTTGTGTTTACATAGCACAGGTAATATAGTACATCAAGAATGCCACAAAGCATGTCTCCCATCAAGCACTTGGTCAGGACTCAGGACCTAATCATCAACTCTCCAGTTTCGTGAAACGCAGTTGTAGCAAACACATGAATATCATACAAGATCAGCCACAAAGGGGGGACCCCGAGCAATGGAGATCACACCTATAATCTGCGACTGCAGACCGTCATTTTGGTAAAAGTTACATGCAATTTTAAGTTTTGTCAAACAAACACCTCCGGATTGTCATAGCGATGTCACCAACTTTTCTAGGGTGCAGGAATGTTGCACATAAACCAAGACACAAAGCAAAACCAGTGATTACAAAAACAAGAGTACGAGACGTCAAGACTGTCTTTCTAACCAAGAAGCCACAGGACTTCCCTGATTGTTCTTCCATCACTCTCAACGGCAATTCTGCATCCAAAAGAGGGACTGTAGAAGTTCTCTCCCAATAAGTAGGACCAAACTCTATCTTGTGCTTATCTGGTACCTCTGTGTCCTGCAAATTAGGAAGCTACAGATATAGTTAATTAACATTAGGTATGAGTTATCACCCTTTGAAAACACGATTTTCTATTGTAAAAACATGAAATGAGCAGCTATAAGATATTCTGAAAGTATAAAGTGATTCAAATGTGCAGTCCCACTCAAATTTGTAACATAAAACATATTAATGACCATCAGTACGCATAATAAGTGCATAGATAGTCGTTGATAGCAAAAAGCGGCCAGTAGACAAAACCAAACATATATGACTGCTACACTGATTGGATAGCAACTAAAACAATTAAAATTCAGTTTCCAAAGTAGCCAATATACAATAATCCATAGATTAATTGAACTCCTCAAAGTTGAGATTAACGAACCAATTATTTTTAAGTTGGGATCCCTTTGCACCTCATTGTTTGAAGCCATTGGGATCCCTTAGCGCGTCACCATTTGAAGCGTACAGCTTCACCCATGACGTGATAATGTATTTGCTTCCATTCAAGTAACCAATAGAACTTGTCACCAAGTCAAGCTCATTTTAGATGGACTAGGCGCTTGGTCATGTTCAAGCCTAGGGAAGAACAATTTTGATTTGAGCTTCGACGCCAAGGTACATTTTTTATGTACCAACCGTTAGATATATTTGCAGCTTATTCACCAACCTAAAAATAAATGTAAAAGACTATTCTAACTCAATGGATTTAATTTCAAGACAATATGGCAGCGCACAATTGTGCAACATAGTCGGATAACATGGCAATGTCGAAATGAGATCGTCACTTGATTGATAACTGGAAAAACAGATTGCATGTGATTTTGGAAGACTTGACTAGAAGTATTTACCTCCTGCATAATTTGTCCTGAATCTCCCGCAAAATATTCCTTTAGATGCAATCTTTCCTTGAGCAGATTATTTTTCTCGAGAATATTCTTCTGAAAAAGTCTCATGTCAGCATCAGTGATGCCAGCTAACATGTTTCTCTTCACTATATTTTCAAAATAAGACAATACTCTTTCCAAAATAATAGTTGACTGACTTTCCATTAAAATGTTCAACAAATAATTAAATCTCTGCATCTGTACAGACGCCAGAATCTGAACATTTTCTGATGAAGGCTCCCTTAGTAACCATGCCACATCCAACATAAATTCTGAAAATTCTGATTTTCTAGACGCGGAAGCTTCACAGGGAGAACAAACAGCAGTGCATTCTGACCCTCCAGAACAGAACTTCCGTTGTATTTCCTTCATTTCTGCACAAATATCCTTTTCCGCAACGAGGATGGGAATGAAGTTAGATAAGCCAGATTCATTCTCAACCTACAAAATAGACCAGGTTGGATCATTTACAGCCAAGATTAGTGAAACACAAATACAGGTTCAACAATATTAAATGCATGAAGAATTGATATCTTGCAAGAGATAGCACTCTGTGTTACTCCATCAGCAGTCATATTCAATTGGGATAGACCTTTACGTTAGAAAGTTGAGATTCATTTCATTGGAGTTTGACACAGGTCAAAGGGGAAAGCAAGGAGGAATTCCACTTTGGAAAGGAATAGGGAATTATCACCAAGAACATGTTGTATAGAAGTTACAGAAGTATAGCTAGCTCTGCCGTCTTTTTTTCAATACAAATGATGGTGCTGTTTGGGTAAATTTGCACTCAACTCAACTAACCCACCAGACAATTTTATAGCTCACAAATACATGTGCCAGGTAAGGCTGCCCACTAAGGGTGATGCAAATAGACTCGTACTGAGTGTTTTTGCTAGAATTTGAACCTGGAATATCTTGTTCATCACTATTATGCCTCAACTCAGCCACACCATTGGGAATTATAATTAGCTCTTCTACTCTCGTGTACAGGACTTGTAAAATCTATTAATGTGACAGATTTTCCTTCTCAAAAATAAAATGCAATTTGACTTTTTCTAACATTATTCCTTCAATAGTTCTCTTTTTTAATATAAAACTATATAAGAAATATATAATGAACTGTGCACGGTGCCCTATTATATGAATGATACATTTATAGGCCAAAAAGACAAAACGTGAAATGAGGACAAAAGAAGATATTTAGTTAGAACTTCTACCTCAACAAAAGCGGGGCCAAAAAGATCTGCTTCAGTTCTAGGGACATGTATCTTTAATAATTGATGCTCCGTGCTACTAGAATCACCTTCATATTTACAATCTGATGGTCCGACATTGATATCATTCCCCAAATACCTTCCCCCAAATGACACAAGAAACCTGTAAAGTGTCAAGGGCATCAAAATGTATAATTTATAATACCTGATAAAAAATAACATGAAAGATAACATCAATTTCCCTGGAAAGCCTCCATGGCAATAGTACTGATAGGTGTTTAATTTATTTCAGCTCTGAGAAAACAAATTACAAACTTTCAAAGTAAAACTGCAACTATATCTATTAACATAGCACGTATGAGTTAATTGTCCCCAACAGGGGGAAAGAAAGTTGGTATGAGGGAACAAAAAAGCTTCGAATTTGGTTGATATCCTGCAAAATCTAATGAAAAAACAGCTCATAGCTCATTAAAATGATCTGTAAGCATAATGTGGTCAAATGCATCTGTCACCAAAAAAAAGGAAAAGATAAAAGATGTGAAAAAACAAGAAAAGCTTGCAATCTGGTCTGATCAAATAGTTGTGATGCCCATGACAGAAGCCGGGCTGATGAAGGTGAGTCAAAGAGAAAGACTGGCATGCTTTCTAGGCTGACGAGTTTCTGAAGAAGAATACATATAACACTTTAGGCAAATTTCATATCAGAAAAGAAGAGTTAAGTGCTATATAAGATAGAGCACTAGTTCACATAGTATGTGTGCCTTAGGGCTCAACCATGGTGTAGCCCGAGGCACAAATTCCTTACGTAGTTGGGTCGAAACAGACAATATGTGTCATGGGCTTGGACTGTGATAACAGTCTTCTGAAGTAAGCAAACAGAGCAGCCATGGATCATTAAGACAAAATACGAGCTTATCTTTCTATTTTACTCCATCAAAAGCAACACTCCGTCCAATTGTATGTGAAGTATTTAATTGAACACAAAGTTTAAGAAATTGAAGACTTTTGATATGATAGCTGAATATATGTGAAGTACCAAAAATTTTGTTTAAGGTTCAAACTTTTTATGATAATGATATGCTAAGTACCAAAATTATCCTTTTAAATGACTGATGATGAGAGTTTCACATGTCCTGTCATTTAAATGAGTAGTGGTAGGGTCCCAACAAGCATGAGGATAGAATGAGGATTTTGTTGGGACATGCTACAACGGTAAGTATGTCACAAATTGAGACAGATAGAGTAATATCTATAAAGAGTATGATTCTGGCCCTAGATACTAGAACTCCTCTGCACGGATATAATGCTTCTATTTATTAATATTATAAATTGCACCATCCTTGTAATAACTAAATTCACCTCATTAATTGCTCATACTGGTGTTTGCCATCTATGCGCAACTAAGATTTGCATTGGAGAAGGCAAACAAGGAAAGGAAGATCTTCTCTGCTTATTCTCCGCTTTGCAGCCTATTGTCTATGGCATTTTGTGGTTTCAAAAGTGTATCAGGAGCAAACAATTTCATCACCACTACGAGACATGTCCTTTCTTTTGTATTTTGTATATATTTTCGTCTCGTCTATTTTGAACATGAGTTCCCTGTTTTACTACACCAATAGGTGCAAACAATGATGAGACATGGGGTTATAGGTATTGTGTTTAGAAATAAAAATCCCTGTCCTAACACATCATAAACGCTTCCTAGCAAACTTGAGGTCATCGATAACAGATCACCATAGCTAATCTATTTGCACCTCTGGAATTCATGGAACAACTGTTACTTTTTATTGTTTGTCATTATTGTAATTTTAGCTATGTTCTGCAAAATGTTTATGTGTTGTTTCTGGACGCTTTTTCTTATTTTTATCTTGATAAAGTAAAAAAAATTACTGACTAACCTGTATAAAAAAGGTGATACACGAGGTATATGGTATACCAAAAAAGTAAAAATCCTACAAAGAATTATATGATTTTCTACGAAAGACACCCTACTTTCTATACTTAAAGTGATCTTGTAGATGCCTCAAAAAGAAATAAGCGCAAAGAGCCCCATTCCTCATATGAACAAAGTCAAACACTACCCTTACAAAAGCTCTCCCATTTCAATTTAAGTAAAATTTATATACTATAAATTTGTCCCAATGTATTTCTTGCATTTCTTAATGGTCATTTGTACTTCTTACATTTGTAATTATATAGGTTGTACAAGATTATACACATCAAATATTAAGCCAAGCTCGTACTGTGACACTATGATCTTATATTATCATACTTCCATTTTATGTGCCTACTATGTCCATACTACTCACGAGTCTGGCACAGCCCTTCATCAAAAGTTGATCCAAGGACCAATGACATCTCTTTGACACCTAACCAATACTTATATGCTCTTACATTGATGCAATTCGCCTAATTCAATAACTTATATCCCTCAACAGTGTGGTTAACATCCCTGCATCCTGCTGAACACAAAAAAAAGTAACCACATACAGACTCAGTTTCTAAAGCTTGGATATGCTAATTTTTAGTAGTCGGCGAGCTTGAAATTTCTTTCGCCCTTAAACAACTCAATTCGTTATCATAATATCTCCTGTTAATAATTAATGAGGAACTCAAGCTACATCAACGGAACAGAAATAAGCAGAATATTAATTCAGGAAAATATAATTTTAACTCATACCGGAATCTGGGCTGCATTAGATTGCTTCCACAGGCAAAAAACTCCATAGGCTTGCCAGCCTCAAAGCACGTAGGATAAATAGACATAAGCTTTGGTGCTGGTCCCTTCAGCTTGACTTTAACTACTGAATTTTCACCTGCTTTATCAAGAATAATTGTTACCATTTGATTAAAATGAAATGTCGGGATCAGTAGCATAAGCCAAACAAGATCTATATCAAATGAAAAAGTAAGGTCCCAAAAATAAAGGATTAGACTAGATTGATCTAATATAAGTTCGTCGCAACCAGAGCTTGAGGGTCGAGAACTTGAACTACCATTTACCTTTGGTAACACGAAATACCATGTTGTTGAGATAAATAAGAAAGCTTCCTCTTCCACGAAGCATGTTTCCAGGTGATGCAATTAACTCATATAAGTGTGCAGCTGGGTCTTCTAGTAACTGTTAAACCCAATGTGGAACTCGATCATTTAGACACAAATTATGTTTAATAAACATAACATGGAAATTCACAACTAAATGTTACAGAAGCCACATGTAGAGAAACAGTTGAACAGACAACAGAATGATAACTCTTCAGTAATATCTAACTCTACAGCCTTTCATTTTCATTATTGCATTGTGTTCTACGAGAGGAATTCCTGACTTAGTAACTCAACACACAGTCTCTTAATTAAGAGATCACATTAATCGTAGTACTATTCAAAGAGGAGATTCATCACTAACTCAACAATTGTATTAACCTATGGTAGTACCCAAATACATTTAAGACTAATCACACGCAGAATTGACTATCACCAGAGAGAAACAGTGACTATATTACCTTACCCCACTTGAATGTCGGCATTGCAACAAAAACTGTCAAGATTGTACAACCTGGACGAATATAGCCCTCCAATTCGACAGGCATACTGGCCAACCACTGGAAGATCTGTAAAGCAATATGTCAATTAACCCGAAGAACTCTATTGAAGAAAAGAATTAACATTCTCTTATGTACTAAACTGTAATAACAATCCTTTAAGTACTTGGTGCCGGAGTCTTCGAGGGAACTCTGCGGGGTTCCAATCATAAAGCTTGAATGAGATCCGACCAGTGGGACACTAGCCAAAAAGGAACAATGACCAGTCAATTAAAAGTATAGTCCAGATATAAATGGAAATAATTGACATTAAAGGAATTATGTCAGCAGACCTACCACTGAAGAAAGGGCACTCTTGTTGTCATAATATGATGGAGAATGGGAATTTTTGTAGTTCTCCTTTTCTGCATCAACCTGTGTGTCACCAGAAGCTGTGAAACTATCACTGTGATTATTTTGGATGCCTTGAGTAGAGCATATCGGCACATGTCCTTCAGATTCTAAAAGGATTTCCTTTTCTCCTAACTGGCTGTCCATGCATGTGCTATCTGGTCACCCAGAAGATTTTTAGGAAATACACTAAAACAAAAATTTGAAGGATGAACTTAATGATATTGACAAGGTCATGCCATGCCTGGAAAAACAGAACTTTCTCCAATTCTAACCATGTTTGATGGAAACATATCCATGTTATCAGTTCAAACTAGTACCCTAAGATATGGAACATGGCATCTACTATAGCTGAATTAAAGTAGAGTGTACAGCGTACTACTTTCAAGCAATGATGTTTACTCAAGTTCAATATACCTTTGACGATGTCGTCATCACCACTAACATCATCAGCCATTGTGAGCTGCTGAGATTCCTTTTCAGCAGACGTTTTGGACGTATCAGTGGCTTTTCTCCTACGCCTGTTGTTGTGTCGCTCTAATTTTCTTCTACAACTACGCTTACCTTCATCAAAGTCCGACAAAATATGAAACCTGGAAAAGGTATAGCACCATTAACAGATTAGTTGCATCAAGAAAAGGCATGCGCCATTTTAGAATATCTGGCAAGTTCTTGACAAAATAGTTGTCTGCACCCTACAGTCTCGCATATGACACTTAAAACAGCTGCACTACAACTGAAATGTCTGTCAAAGGAACTCCGAGACAAGAGAATCCTAAATTAAAAAAAAACTCAATAGTAAGCAGATCCCACAAACTATAAATGTACTGTATCAAGCTAAATTAAACCAATAATCTTTTTTAAGTACAAAAGTCACCAATGCAATTAGTTCACAAACTAATCAACAGGCTATACAGTTATCACCACATCCATCTAAAGCCATCTGTTGCAAACATATCAACTTATATTTCTTGGCAGGCTCTGTGAAACTTTCTTTTGTATCACTTGGAGCATTTGTTTTGCTTTGATCACTTTGGGTACTAGTAAAAGATATTTTAGACATTTCTCTGAACTTTTCATTAAGCGGTAAAACTTTTTATACTCGTCAGAAAAAAAGTAAACCTACTTGCCACACTGCTGACAATATCTCTTACTGTGCCCATCGAGAACCACAGCAGTTGCATTAGCACAACGTAAGCACACCCTGTGTCTCTTATGATACCCTTTCAGCTCACTGATATCCGCCTCACAATCGGGTACTTGACACCTCGCCCCAGCTCCGGCAGAAGCCCGTACAGTCCTAGCCCGTTTCTTCCCTGGCCCAATCCCTGCCATCTCCTCTTCCTCCATCTTCTCATCTAACTCGGGGCAAGCACACGGGATCCGACCCGCCAGAAAATTCGAACACGCCATCCTCGGGTCCCTCTTCCTGATTTGACCCGCATCTGTATCTTGGCTTTGTGGTGAATCCTCCGAAGAAGGCATCACCGGCGCCACGAATTCTGTCTCCGGCTGCTGCTCTTGGTGAAGTGGGTCATCGAATGAGATGCTCAATTGTTCGTGTAGGTCGAAGTCGAGTAAATCCGACCAGTCAAAATTGGATGAAGCTGCGGGGTCATCCCCGGAAAGCAAAGAGGAAATCATCTGGGTATTCCTTAACTCGGTCGGAGCTCCCGTTTGTGACGATGAAAAAGGTTGATTATGCATTTTCTGACGAAGCTTCAGCCAGGATTCCTAGAAAACAGGAAGTTGGTTAGTAGTTGAGGGTGGTTGGCCTAGAAAATAGATTGTTTGGTGGGGGTGGGTGGGTGGGGCTAGAAATAGATACAAAGAAGGTCCGCCGTCGGGGTCAGCGGCGGAGTATGGTGGCATTAGCCATTAGGTGACAAGAAAATGGGGGTAAAAGAGATTCTCTGTGGAGAAAAAAAAAATCAGCTAAGCGTAGGGACATGATAGTCTTATAGACTACAAGTCATCATAAATAAAACTATACAGTATTATATATATATTGGATATAAATATGGAAATGGAATTAATTTTGTTTATTTTATTAAAAGTCTTTTGACTTTTTGGGATATTATTATATATAGTTATTATATTGTATGTATGTATTAATAATAAATACTAATATTAATAATATACTATAGAATATTTTTTGCTGAGAATTAAAGGTTACTTAATTTAGATCTTATAGATTCCAACTCATCCCTTTAATGTCAAGTCAAAGAAATATTGTATACACTTGTTCGTTTGATGGTTGATTAGTACACAAATTATTAGGTATCAAAATTAATATAATTTTTATTATTATGATTTACAATTTACAATTCAGTACAACTAAAAATATCTATAAATTATAAATTAATTTGTGTATTATATTATGTATGATAGAAAAAAATAATTAAGGTTATTCAAAATCAAATCAGAACAGTGAAACCGAATAAAAAATATATTGATTAAATGGTTTCAATATCAATTTTGATTATTATCTTTATCATCTAGTATTTAAAGTTTTTGACCTGAATTTGGTTTCATATTTTCATTTCTGATTGTCTTAGGCTCTTGGTTATTCAATAAGGTGCAGTGTTTGCTTTGAGCAAGATAATCAACTCATATTGCATGCATGGTACACTTGGTTTGTCATCTGATTTAATTTCTAATTGTTTTTTCAAAAAAAAAATGTGTGTATAGCCGTTAAATAGATAATTGAATCAATAACTGATAAATTGATATTTTACTGGTTTAGCACGTTTACAAATCGACACCCAATAAGTTAAATCAATAAACTTTAAAATCGAACAAAATCAATTGATACCCAACTCTAGAAATAACTTTTTTTTATATAAAAAATATAAAATAATTAATACATAAATAACTAATTAATATTGCATGACTAATTTATATATAACTAATTCTTGGATAAATAATCTCTAATTTACTAAGATTTACATGACGCTAACTAACAACTAATCTACCTTTTTATCTCAAGAATAAGAAAGATTGAGAGTATAAGTTTATTTTTTCTAAAACAATAACGATATTAACGGTCGATTCAAGCAAGATGATATTAGTCGATATAGTGTTAGAGTTACTATTACATGTCAATAAACACGGTGATCTTATTGGCCTAATTAAAAAAGAAATCAAACTTATTTGTTTCAATAATTTGACAAACAAATAAAGGTAAAACTATCCAATTTGAAAGAAAAAAAGTCTCATTTGATATTGTCCTTCCTTAGCTATTATGTTGGTCGCTCGACTTTGCACTTGTAACTATGTTTTAATTATTTGGAGGTTTCAATTTACCGTGTTTGAAATTTGAATTTTGATTCTCATAATAGTAATAAATATATTTTAAAAATAGTATTAAATGAAAAATAATAATGTAATTTAAACAATAATTGAGAAGAGACTTAAACTTACATATAAATTGTATTTGTTAAATGCGTTTTATGCATTTCTTTATCAGATCAATTAATGTTGAATATCAAATGAAAAAATAATTATCTTTATTTGATACAAATAAAGTAATAAATAAAAGAAATAAATATATTTTAAAAAATTGGACAAATAAAATTAAACAAAATAGATAATAACGTAATTTAAACAATAAATGAAACGAGACTAAGGCCTCATTTGTTTGCACTTAATGAAGGTCTGAATCTTAATCATTCAGATTCATCTCATAAGTACGTTTGGTTTTAGGTCTGAATGTGAATCATTCAGATTCAGCCCATTAAGTTCATTTGTTTTATTTTATAAAAAACCTCTTAATGGGTCTAAAGAGATCTGAACGAATCAGATCTATAGTAGACTCATTTGATAAATAATCAAACAATAAATCATAACTTCTCTGCTTTGGATGCGTCTTTTTATCGCATAACTAAAAACTTCCTTTCTGTCTTTTCTCAATCAAACACCTTCATAAATCTTCAAGTATTTTTTTATATTATAATTTTCTTGTATTGACTTGTGTCAAGAACACTGGTTGCAATAATATTTTTGATGTATTGTTGTTTATCAAGGTTTTTAATGAAAAAACAGTACTCCAAATCATAATTATTAAAACTTTTAAAACTTTTTTTTTTATCAAAAGTGATATATTTTGTTGAAATGAAAATTTTATAATATTTTATTAATATAATGTTCAATTTCACTTCCACATTTAGTTAGTGAAACAAACAACATTAATTATTTAGTGTTCAGATTTAGAGACCACATCTTAATATTCAGATGTGTACTATTCAGATCACAACACTCAATTCTTAATGCAAATCTTAATATTCAAATGTGTATTCAGATCCAGACCTCTTAATCTTAATTGAAACAAATGAGGCCTAAGACTTACAAATAAATCGCATTTATTGAACACATTGTATGTCTTTCTTTCTCAGCTAAATTAATGTTAAGTATAAAATAAAAAATAAGTATTTTTCTTGATATGACAAAAGTAATAAATAAAAGAAATAAATTTATTTAAAAATATTGAAAAAATAAAATTAAATGGAAGGAAAAATAACGTAATTTAAACAATAAATTAGAAGAGACTTAAACTTACAGATAAATCGCATTCGTTGAATTCGTTTTATGCTTTTTCTTTCCCCGCTCAATTAATGTTGACTATACAATGTAAAAATAATTATCTTTTCTCAGTACGATAGAAGTAATAAAGAAATTTTAAACATAATTGACAAATAAAATTAAACATAAGAGATAATAACGTAATTTAAACAATAAATGAGAAGATTAAACTTACACATAAATTGTATTTGTTGAATGCGTTTTATGCATATTTTCTCAGCTAAATTAATATTGAGTGTATAATGTAAAAACAATTATCTTTTCTCAATATGAAGTAATAAATAAAAGAAATATATATATTTTAAAAATATTGGACGAATAAAATTAAACAGAAGAGATAATAACATAATTTAAACAATAAGTGGAAAAAGACTGAAACTTACAGACAAATCGCATTCAATGAATGTATTTTATGTCTTTCTTTCTCAGCTCAATTAATTTTGAGTATAATATATATATATATATATATATATATATATATATTTTATCTTTTCTCGATATGATAAAAGTAATAAAAAAAGAAAGTATACCTTAAAAATATTGGACAAATAAAATTAAGCGGAAGGGGTGATAACATAATTTTAAAGAGACTGAAACTTACACATAAATCGCATCTATTGAATGTGTTTTATGTCTTTCTTTCTCAACTCAATTAATGTTGAGTATACAATATTTTTTTTTAATCTTTTTCTCGATATGATAAAAGTAATAAATATATTTTTAAAATATTGAAATAAAAAAAATATATAAGGGGTGATGATGTAATTTAAACAATAAATGAGAAGAGACTGAAATGTACACATAAGTCGCATTCGTTGATGCGTTTTATGTCGTTCTTTTTCATCTCAATTAATATTGCGTATAAAATGAAAAAATAATTATCTTTTCTCAATGCGACAAAAGTACGAATTAAATTTTAAAAATATTGTACAAATAGAATTAAATGGGAGGGGCAATAACATAATTTCGACAATAAATGAGAAGATATCGAAACTTACACATAAATCGCGTTCGTTGAATGCGTATTATGCATTTCTTTCTCAACTCAATCAATGTTGAGTATAGAATAAAAAAATAATTATCTTTTCTCGACATAATAAAAATAATATATAAAAGAAATAAATATATTGTAAAAATATTGGACAAATAAAATTAAATGAAAGAGATAATAGCTTAATTTAAATAATAAATGAGAAGAGACTAAAAATTACACATAATTATATCGCATCGTTAAATGCGTTTTATGCCTCTCTCTCTCTCAACTCAATTAATGTTGAATATAAAATTAAAAAATAATTATCTTTTCTCGATATGATAAAAGCAATAAATAAAAAAATAATAATAATTTCAAAATATATGACAAATAAAATTAAATGAAAAGGGTATTAACGTAATTTAAACAATGAATAAGAAGAGACAGAAACGTAAATATAAATCGCATTCGTTGAATGTGTGCTATATCTTTCTTTCTCAACTCAAATAGTATTGAAATAAAATGAAAAAATAATTATCTTTTCTTGATATGACAAAAGTAATAAATAAAAGAAATTAATATATTTTAAAAATATTTGACAAATAAAATTTGTTTGGAAATATTTTGTTCTTTATCATTGAAGAGTAGTTCACTAAAATTGATTGATTTATCTATGGTTATGATACCTAATCCCTATTTACCCTCCTCTCCCCCTCGCTCCCTTCCCCCCTCCCCCCACCCCCAAAAAAAATAAATCCCCCACCCCTCTTTTGAAAAATCATTGTATTCAATGTGTGTAGCTACGAACCAATATAAAAGGAATAATGACTACTCCATATGTTGTATAATAGTTATTTATTATACTATTTGAAATGTGTATTTGTTCACTTTATTAAATTAATTGATAATTTTATATTTATTTTTTAATTTACTCTTATTATTAATTATTATAATTTTCAAGACATTATATATATTATATTAATGGCGTAATATAGTAAAAATTTCCTTCTATTTCCTAATTTTTAAGAAGTGAGCAACGTCAATAATGAATCGAGGAAGTATTAACCTTCATCAACTAGTATTCTTACAGTTAATTGCTTTCCTTTAGTGTAAATTTTAGACCATCTTCATTCCACCTCTATTTTACTCTCTATTCTCTATATTTAAAGAGTAAAATCGAAAATAGGAACTCCAACCCATCTCCAAATCACCCTCTATTCTCCATTTATAGAGAGGTTGGAGAACTATTATTCACACTCTCTATTTCACTTTTTGATTATTATTTTCATTAATTATAACTTTAATTTATAATTCTTTTTAAATATAATATAATATTTCTATAGAAAAAATATACTACTTTTATTTCAAATTAATAGTCTTTAAAAAATTATCTAATTTTCTTCAATGATAAAAAATTATTTTATTATTAATTTTCATTGGTAGAGGTTCCAACTCCAACTACAGAAATGATGATAGATGAAAATCTCCATTTTAAATAATTTTAGCTAGACATAAAAAAAAAAAATTAAGGACAAAAGTGCTCATTTTGAGCTCCGTAATGCATTGATAGAGTATTTATGGGAGCAACGTAATAATTTTAAAAATTGAGTGTTTATGTAATTGTATGTCACTTTTATTTGAATTTTATCCATTAATTTATGTATTATATTATATTATATTTCTTGCAATTTATGTTATTTAAAAATTTAGAATAAAATATAATTTTATTTCACAATAAAAATTATATCAAGTAATTATTTTTGAAAAAAGAAATAAAGGATTTACATTATGAAATAATGAAATAAAAATAATAATATAATATTGAGGAGAGAGAAAAAAATCATTTTTAAAAAGTAAAATAATGAATTGAATTGGAGTTGATTGTCTGAATAAATAGAGAATTGTGAAATAGATGATTGGATTGAAAATGTCTTAGCTTAATATATAAAAAGCAATGGGGTTGAATTATTTTCATGTTAACAAATAAATAAGAGTTGAAACAAAGTTTCGTAGTGTATAAGCGAAAAATGGAATGCGACTACGATAGCGAAAGGTGAACTAATAATAGAGCTAAAATGACGACATTCTGTGTACTACAAATTCAAATAATTGTTGTTGCATAAATATCCTCCATATTTTTTACCTTTCCTTTACCCCAAAGAACCCATTTTTAATCATCATTTTCTTCAATCTTTCGATAGCTTTCTAAAGTTAATATTATCAATTTTTACTTATGTATCTTAACAATATTTTGTTCATTTTAGATATTTCATTTATGTTATTGTGATGTTTCTTTTTTTCAATTTTCTGTTGATTCTATGCGAGTGTTGACCAAACATGTTCACGTGGATTAAGTGGCCAATTATTTCATGCTAACTCGTTTTAAGGTCATATCATTATACACACAAAAATAAATTAAAGTATAAAATTAAGCGTCAAATAAATTAAATTTCTCTTCTTTTTTTATTGTTTTTTCCTTCATTCCAATCCCACATAGTTAGGATCTTAGTTGGAAATTATAATTCAAAGTTTAAGTAAGAATAATAAATTAATTAGAGATGTTATTAGTTATTTTCAATACATAAAAATACACAAAAATATACAAAAATTTATAAATAAAATATTATTCATCATTCTTTGTCATATAGGTACGATTACCTTATATAATAGTGGAATATGTTTAATCAGATAGTTTTTCCCAATTTTATTATTGTTAGTCAACTAGTTGGTATCCAAAAGATGAGCCAATTTCAAGAGTTTAATCCCCTAGATAGTCATTTAAGTTTTTGGAATTGTTTAAAATATAATTTGTGTTGTTTAGGACAAAAATATCACATAGTTATCATTATGTTTCTCAAAAATATACTTTTCTATTTAAAAAGAATGACATACTTTACTTTTTATAATTTAAAATACATTCTAGACATGACATGATAAATAAAATTCCGAAAAGCCATAAACAAATTATTTGACAAAAGCATGACGTAAATGAAAAAAATTTCAAGATATATAACTAATATAAGTCCGATATCATACATAAGAGATAAGCAAAATACTACCAAGTCACATGCCTTTCTAACATCATAAAAGAGGTTGGGCCGTAACTCATACACCACGTACAAGTCTGAAACAAATGTGACCACAAAAAGCAATGACGAAATTAAAACATCAATGATCTTGTTCTCGAAACATGAGAACTCACCAATTTCCTGATCAAACTGAGTAATCTCAATCTAAGCACATCTAAAAAGAGGAACGTCAGATTCTATATTATAAAATAATATAAACACAAGTATGCATTAATATAATGAGAACTTGTCATATTCTGATTAATTAAATCAAATCTGATCACTATATCAATATAATCGATCAATAATCAAATGAATCAATTAAACTAATCAAAATAATCCATTTACACAACTATTCAACTTCGTATAACTATAAATAAAAAAGAAATCTATAAATTCATAAACACATAAACATTTTTTTACAAGCCAAATGATAGAGGTATGAAGATTAACACCTCAAAGATTTCTATGAACATTTACTGATCTATTCAAATCAAATACCAAGAACAAGCAAATCAAAATTCAAAAGCACATTCAATGTATAAGTTATTCATCTCATCATTACAACAAATAGTTGGTCCATAATATATCTCATTTAATAAAATTAATGCATAAATTGTAATATTTTTTTATTTTACCCTTGTGAGTTATTAACTTTGATAATATACATTTAATCAATATAGAAAAACAAAATGAATAATTCATGTTCATTTGCCAAATTAATTAATTAAAATAAATTAATTTAAATTCGTTGGTTGAAAAGTTGACTTAAAAAAATTTAAATAAGAATAAAATATTTAATGTACATGAAATAAAAAATAATAACATATAAATAGAACAGAAGAAATATCAAATAATTCAAATTTCATTCGAGACAATATTTCAAGATCAGAATTTTCAAATCCTTTAACCAAAGTTAATATACTTTATATTCTTAATAGGATGAACGAAAAAAGATTATATAAAATAGAAATTGTGATATTCATTGTACATTTTGTTTTGCTACGGATAATTTTCCAGATGCTACTGTCTGATGCCTCTTTCCTATCTTGTCTTTTCAGCTTTCCAATGTGTTCTCTTTGTTATTTTTATGAGAAAAATACAGATATATCATGTTTTTAGTTTACTTATTATCATTATTCCTTAATAATTTTATAAATCTCTAAAAAAAAAAAAAATTTACTCTTAAGTTAAAAATTAGACTTCATTAATGTATCTTGCTTAACAAAATATATCAAATTAGTATATCACGTATAAAATATTAGCCATTAATGTATTAAATTAGTGTATCATCTATATTTCATTTATGTAACCTTTAATTAATAATGTATCCGACCCTCTTTTTATTGTATCAATGCTTATGTTATTGTATTCGTTTTTTCAAAATTTTGAGGGACTATTATAATTATATACTTGTAAAGGAGAGATTGTAATATTACCTTAAAAATATGTTATTTCTATAATTTGTCCTTTTTATATTTGCTAATATTTTTTTGGAAATGGGTCAGTCGGGCTCATTTCATTTCTTGTACATTTTGTTTTGCCATCTAATAATAGAGTAACTTTCACATATAGCAAACATAAAAATCATATTTGTATATTATACTTATAGGTTGCATTGCGCTCCATAGCAAACATAAAAACGTATATTTCGCTATATATATATATACAAAAGAAAGCAATTGTATAATTTGCTATGCATATACAAAAGAAAATCATTGTATAATTTGCTTTAGTATACATATACAAAAGATCAATTGTATAATTTGTGTTTGTATAAAGCGAAAAAGAGAGAAAGATAAAAGAAAACTAGGCAAGAAAGACCGTATTTGTATAATCACATGTGTATAGGATGAAAATATATGCATTTGTATTTGTATATATAATTTTCTCTCGCTTCATACAAGCACAATGTATACATTGTGTTTGTATTAAGTGAGAGAGATGACTGAGCGAGCGAAATCTGGGAGAGTGACGAGCGAGATCTAAGAGATGGGAGAGAGGGAAACGAAAATATATGTATATATACAATTTTCTCTCGCTTTATACAAACACAAATGCATTTTATACATTTGCGTTTTTGTATAAAGTGAGAGAGGATATTGAGCAAGCGAAATCCGAGAGAGTGGCGAGCGAGACATGGGAACGAAAATATATGTATATATACAATTTTCTCTCCCTTTATACATACACAAACATATTTTATACATTTGCGTTTTTGTATAAAGTGAGAGAGGCGATTGAGCAAGCGAGATCCAGAAGAGTGGCGAGCGAGATCTGGGAGAGGGGAGAGAGAGGAACGAAAATATATGTAATAATTTTCTCTCGCTTTATACAAACACAAACACATTTTATACATTTGCGTTTTTGTATAAAGTGAGAGAAGCAATTGAGCAAGTGAGACCCGGGAGAGTGGCGAACGAGATCTGGAAGAGGGGAGAGAGGGGAACGAAAATATATGTATATATACAATTTCCTTTCGCTTTATACAAACACAAACATATTTTATACATTTGCATTTTTGTATGAAGTGAGAGAGGCGACTGAGCAAGCGAGATCTGGAGAGTGGTGAGCGAGATCTAGAAGAGGGGAGACAGAGAAACGAAAATATATGTATATATATAATTTTCTCTTGCTTTATAGAAACACAAACACATTTTATACATTTGTGTTTATATAAAAAGCAAGAGAGGCGAGGGAGAAAACGAGAGTGGTGAGCAAGATTCACCAGGAGGGAGGCGAAATAACAACAGTTTGCTATGTGGTACAAGCAAATCAAACTATGATTATAGCATTTAATTTTCATCTTTCAACTTGAATTTATCATAAAACTAACAAATTTCACAAAAACAAGTCATTCCTTTGCCATTATTATTCTTAGATACGTTAAAAATACTATCGTGAACTTTTCTGATACTTGAGTTTAGCATTATGCAATATCTTTTAATTTGACGGTTGTTTTCATTTATTTTTCATGTAATTTGATATTAAAAATCATATTAGTTGAAATATGTTTCTTCTCAATTAAATATGCTAGAAAAGACGTTTGTTGGAGATTTCGCTTCTAATAATGTAGAACGAAACTCAAATGCAAGACATAATCACTTCAATATCAAACTGACTCAAATATTTATTGATCTAAATACAGTTTGACTTTGAAAAAGGTAAAGATAATTAAGCTTCAAGTTCTTTCCATTACTAAATGAGAAAAATAGAACATTTGTTAATACTCACGTGATGAACTACTCATATTTTTGTAAGATTTTTTAATTTTTTAACGATATCTAATAAAAAGATAGAAATTATTCACTTTCAAATACTCTAAAAATGTTTTTGGCAAAGAACTCGTAAAGGACCTATTATATGCTTTACTTGAAAGAAGGGGCGTTTTGTGTATTAGTTCAAAAATAAAGGAAAAATTATTTTTCTCTTAATCGGAGCTGAGCAAGGGTTTTCAATTCCAAGTAAATTAAACTAGGGTTTTGGATTTTCTCTTCACAGAGAGAGGACGAGGGTAATGGGAAGGTACAGAAGCCGTAGTCGGAGCCTTAGCACAAGTTACAGTCCAGTGAGACGTAAACGCCACGACGAACCACGTGACCGGCGCCGAGAACGTCGCTCTCCGGGACCTTCTGGCCTTCTCGTTCGTAATATCCCCCTTAGCGCCAGGTATCAATCCTCTTCCCCAATTTTGTTTATTTTTACCTGGTCAAGATACTACCCCACCCCTAAACAAAAACATAAATTATGGCAAATCTCTTTCTCATTTGTTGTTGTTGTGAACTCATATGCAAGTCACAATTTCCCTTTCACCGTGATTGAAATGCTTAACATGCCTTTGTCTGAATTAAATGGCTTATTAGGCGTTTAAGGGAGTTTTCAATTGTTTGAGGGGTGCTCTTATGTCTTTTGTGCTTTTCAGGTTATTATTTATCTAGGTATGTTGGTTAACAATGAGTCTCTTTCATGCAGGCCTTTAATAGCTAATACATTTGTCAACCAAAATTTGATTTTTGAGTTATTTCAGTCCTCATACTAATCCTTCTTTGATTATAAGAGATCTATTCCATAGGTGAAACTTCAGATCAAAGTTATCTATTAAAATAATAATGTAACGAATACGTTGGAATTCTTGAAAGTTATATTGAGTTGACAGAATGGTGTTAAAATATTTTGGGACATCTCAAGAAGGAAAGAGTTTTGCATCCTTCAACTTGAGCTCCCCTCAAACCATAAAAGTTCTCCTGAACTTATCTCAACAACATCACTCTGATTTGAATTATATTATCCATCAAATACTTTTTTTATTCTCATAGTAAATTAGGGAATAGCTTCGTCAAAAAAATTGGATCGATTGGCAAATTAGCACTCTTGCAACACTTACAATGCTATATTGGATCTAAAGAACACCAGATCAATGACCTGTTTAAGTTCATCTTTTTGACTTGAATTTGCAAAAGATAATTATGGATTGATTGATTTATCAATCAACTAAGTGTCGGACAAAAAAATATTATGTAAGAACTAGTATTTTCAAAAACGTTTTTGGGGCGAGTCTCGGGGCTGGGCGTACCAAAAAATGCTCTGGGGCGTAAATTAAAAACGTAGATCCATAAGGCGTAAGTCCTAAAATTTGAGGCGTAAGCCCTGAACATAAAAATGTAAGTCCTGGGCGTAAAAACGTAGCCGTGCATTTTTAATTTATTTTTAATTTATTTTTGCTTTGAATCATATTTTTATTATTGGTGTAATGATATTTCTCAAATAATAATTATAATACTTTTTTGTTCATTATTGATTTTTAATACTTATCTCAAATAAAAATCATAAATCACTGAAAGATTTACTTTTGCTTATTTTATTAGTAAAGTAATAAAACTATAAAATTGAATATACATGAGACTATGCCCCGTAGATCCATGGGTCTTACGCCCCGTGTCTCGAGGCTTACGCCTCGCCCCACACTGTATAAAACGCCTCGCCTCACGCCCCCCCTTTCTTTTAAAACACTGGTGAGAACTTACTCGAGTTTTCTCTTATCAGAAAAATCTCTCCTATCCATTAGTTGATGGTCGCCTTTTCAATCTGTTTGCGGTGTTTTATACTAGCAACAACTTTTTTCATGTTTAAACACAATCCTATTCCTCTTGACACCTGCACTTGCTCCTTGCATCACTGGTAGAAGCTAATATAATATTCTTGATTAAAGATGAACATTATTATGTCTTACCTCCAAGAGAAAAGTTGTTTAATTGTGATGTTGAGGAATACGCTATCTTATCTCCATACATTGATATACATGGGCTATAAAGTTACTTATATGTCAGATGGCGATAGAACCTTTTGAAATTATAGAATATGAAAAAAGAAATGAAATTGCAGATCTTTTATAGTGGTTTCTGCTTATCAGTTAACTTGGGTTAGTAAAAGATTGCACACCCAATTTTTCTTTAGGTTGGGTAGAGTAGTTTTAATTTCTATTTCATTAACGACTTGCTCTGTCTCTCCCTCTCTCATCAAATTTTGCTATATCTTTTTTAATAACCGTGGTGTCCTGGCTAGCTTTCGTGCATCGACTAATTCCACAAGATATCTGCCACATCCCACTAGCAACAGATACTTAGAGTTTACCAAGGGTGAGACAGAAGGAAAGAATCACCTTGTGTTCTTCTGTATCTGTTGGGATTTGAACCTGATACAAAGTTAATCATTTTGTACTTTTTCTGCAGGCCAGAAGATCTTAGGGTCCCCTTTGAACGTTATGGTCCCATAAGAGATGTTTATCTTCCCAAGAATTACCATACTGGGTATGCCTTTGCCTTGATTATATGGATTCTCATTTTATACTATATTTAGCAATTAATGGATCTGTTTCCTCTATGTCCCGCTATTTGTTGATATCACCATGATCAATAACATCGCAATTAAGCCTTGATACCTAGCTATTAAGCCTTGATACCTAGCTAGTTAGTGTTGGCAGTATGAATCTTCACTATCTTACCATCTTTTTCGTCTCGTATAGACCAGCGTCGTCAAAAGCAAACAGTGCAAAAAGCTCCGAGTGTGTTGGGGCTTTTAGCACAAATCGCTAATAAAACGTGAGTTTTAATGGAAAAAGGCGCAAAGGGGAAACAAATACAAAATATATATGTTTAGTTTAAGACTAATAATTAGAAGCATGAATGATAATTATATGGACAAAAAAGTTGAAAAATTAATCATGTTTAAGTGAAATGTCCATTGTTTAGTGTCACCCTCTTCAAAGAAGCTCAGTGGCAAAGAAAAATATGTCTTGGAATCTTGATGAAGAGACTGAAACGGACATTAAGCGACGCGATGGGCTCAACACTTTTAAGTGCACCTTTGAAAAAACTGGTACATATGTCTCATTCAAATATTCAATAAATGAAGCTTGTCTACACATTTTATCTACTTACAGATTTCACACCACAATTAAAGAGTCTCCAAACAAATATTAGACTAGATGAGTTTATCAACAAGTTTAAGCTTTAATCTCGACTAGTTAAAATCACTTATTTATAATATTCTCTGTGTGTGCTCTAGAATATACATTTTTTGGAGACAATTTAATGCCATATTTTTAAGTCTACCTCGTTCTCTTTTACATCTTAGAGATTTACGTCATATCTGGCCAAATCATTGCAAGCAGCCTTCCCTCACTTTCATAAATTGATAAGTTTTACATTAACAGTCAGCATATTGCAACCCTCCTTCTTGATCGAGTCTAAACCAAGCAACTTGCAATGTGAGCTCATCATGATATTTTTAGAACAAATAGAAAAACTCACTTTGATTTTTTAGAAGTAAAACAGCACTCACAATTTTCTTTTGAGAAGATAAATAGAAGCTCACTGTGATATTTTGTCTATTTCTTTTTTCTAATCTTATACGTAGGGAACCACGAGGATTTGGCTTTGTGAAGTTCCGTTATGCCGAAGATGCAGCTGAAGCAAAAGCACACTTAAACAATACAGTTATTGGCGGACGTGATATTAGGATTGTTTTTGCTGAGGATAATCGAAAGACCCCTCGAGAAATGCGCAAGGTCTTACGGACAAGGTGCAGCATATATGTGGTTTGCTTCAAGTTGCAACCATGTTGATTATCAATCTCTTTTCCAGCTCAAGTGTTATTCACCCACATCACTGAATCTAAGTCTACTACTTTTCCTGTTTAACTAGTGGACCTCGTGGTCGAGGCAGCTACCGGAGACACAGTTCACCAAGTCGCAGATATCACTGTCAGTTAGAATTTCAACTCACACTTCTTTAAAATTGTTGCTTAGTTTCTTAACAAGTGTTAGAGTCAAAAGTTTTTTTTTCTCTAAAGATTAATGGTTTAGAATTTCTATGGCAGCTTACTCGCGCTCGGCTTCTCCAGCAAGACGTGACTCAAGGTCTGTGTTTCATAACAGAAATTTTGCTTGTTGTTCTTGTATTATTTATTTGTATTGAAAGTAAGGACTGTAAATGATTCTAATGGGACAAAATTTAAGAAGAATATCTATTGGAATATAAGAAATGTGAAGCCTGTAGTCGTATCAGCAACAAATTTGTTGCCCTACTGTGCATAAGTTCAACTATCAAGACAAAGTTAGTCCCTTTTCCTACATTTAGATAAATATTTCTCTGAAGAGAGACTTTGCACATTGATCTGCTTGCGTCTCTTGCAGTATTTTGGTGCATGCCCTTAGTCAAAACTTTTTTTTTTTTATAAATTGCAGTTGTATGCCTTGTATATTTAAGATGCTCTGTAATTGGGTGCTATTTATCTCTTTTTCTTTCTGTTATTTTGTAATGGTAATATACTCTTATACATTTTAACCTTTCTTTGGTATATATAGTTCCTAAGTTGGGTGTTAGTAGAAAGGAGAGATAGTTGATACAAGGCATCTCTCGTGACACGGATGGGAACAACACCTTCAGGTTTTACCTGTTACCAGTCACATCCATTAAAGGCTTATGCACATTGGTGGATCTTACCCAATTTTATACCATTTCCAAAAACTCAGTTGGTATCTGATGGTTTTATGCTTGTTCTTCCTCTTTGGTGGTTTGGAACTTAGGAGAGTGAAGTAGGATGTTTTTCTCTAGTGAAGTGGTGGTAGCATCACTATATCCACTTGAATTTTAGGAATTGTTCTTTTCTCTAGTTATTTGTCTGTTATCTTGTGTACTTTGAATGCTGAGGCTTCCTCAGTCCCTTTGGCTGGAAGCTTTTTAGGCTCGTTGGCTTTCTAATTTTGTTGAATACTCTTGTGAGATACACTATTATCTTGAGATTGTGTCAAATGTCTAGCAGGCATAATTCATCTATCCTGTAGATTTTTGAATGACATCTGCTGGTGGCTTTATTAATGCAGATGCTAAATTGAGAAAGAGACTTAAAGAATTCTGGACTAATAAAGACAATTGAGAAAAGGGACCATATCACCATAAAGTCAAAGACTCTTGCTCATGAAATGTGATGAATCTCCAGAAGTTTCAAATCACCATCATCAAAGTTCATGTGATTTTCCTTTTGTGGATTTTTTTCTAGTAAGGATGAGCTTTCTACTGTACCATGGAGAACCAATTGAAGTGGTCTGGACATATTACAATCACAAAAGGCCTTCATTTGCTTATCTTAAAATTCATGTTTAATTTCTTAACATTGCACAATGTCCAGTTAGGGAGATAATTTAGAGCTTATAGTTGGCAAAAGATATCATCTTCAAATTGGCAATGATTTTCGAAGCTTTTAGTCATTGACATTTGGTGAGAATGCTTGAGGAAAGATATCTCGAGATTTTTAAAGTTGGGGCAAAGGAGAGCTTTGAAGTGATCAGATGCTGAAGAACTGTACCATATAGTGTGCTTAAACAGTGTCTGGAATAAACTGTAGTTTTTTCCAGACAATGAAATAAGGATACAGGTAAAGGTTTTGATTTAGTAGATAAGATATTGAATAAATCTACCTTAGTGGTTTTGTTAAATGTCAATTTTATTTTGTGAGTTGGTATAGAAGTCGTTTGAGAACCAGAGCTAGTTTCTACTTGTTTGTACTGCTTTCAGCAGCAATATCTGTTGCAAAAACTACATTGCGTTGCACTTTTTATTAAGTGGCTTAATTACACTATGGTTCACAGGGACAGGGATCATGAGAAGAATCATGATGATGATTACTACTCGCCAAGGAGATCCAGGTCACAGTCTCGGTCTATTTCTCCAAGGGATGGCAGAAATTGTAGGTCGAAAGGAAGATCTTCAAGGCAATCAAGACCAATGTCAAGGTCAAATTCTCCATGCATTCAGAAAAAAGGCAGGTTCAGCATGAGTCCAAGAGATAATAGTCAGATAGCTCATGATGTGGACTCAACCCCAAGGAGGCTCAAGAGTCCTGGAAGAAATGGAGGCAGCTCAGCCAGATCTCCGTCTAGGTCCTACAGGTTTGTGAAGATGTCAGTTTTGTGAAGTTTGAATAGGAATTTTTTGTATCAACTCTGTCGATTGAAACCATGTCCTTCCGATATTTCTGTACTCTGTTACATTTTTTCCTCCTTCATATTCACATACACCTATCCTTTTAGGTGGATCCCAAGGACCATCATGGAAACACCACGATGCGCTGCATCGAATCCCACCCTTTTGGTGTAGAGAGTTGGTGGTTGAGCTATTGCCTTGTTTATTTTGACTAAATTGTTCTTTTTTACCATCCCTCCTTGCAGTCGTTGACAATTTGCTCATTGTTATCACCATCTGCTGATCTTTTTTGGAGGTCTTGGAAATATCTTGGACTAGATGATTGGACACATGCAAACTATAATAGATTGTTATATTTATGTTTTGTTTCTTTTTGTCATGTCACTGTAGACCTATGGACTATTGTAATATGTAGCTGAGTCGTGGGTTGACATTAGGTTATTTCTGTTTATGTGCTACTTGTTCTCTATATATGAAGTTACAATGGACTTACAGCAATGTTGCTACTTTTGTCCTCTTTTCTCATGTAACTATCCTTGTGTCTCTGATATCTATGTAGTTTTTGCTCAATCTTTTAGTTTATATAAATGAATTTTGGAATCCATTCTAAAGTCATTAACAACTCTTTAAAGGTTTAAAGGTTGTAAGATGGGTGATACAGTAGATGATTTTTTTCCTTTTGACAAGAAACTTATTTTAAAAAGGAAGTCACAGAAGAATAGTACTCCCGACCTAGTTTGATTTGGCACGACATTTAAGAAAATAAAGAAATTTTTGAATCTTGTGGTTCTAAATTAAAATTATGTTAAATATACAAAATTGCTATTTAATCATGTAGTTTTAAACCTGTAATGTGGAAAATTGAAATTAAAATATAAAAAATAAGTGACAGTTTTTTTTTAAAACATGCTTAAAAAGAAAGTATACCATTCTTTTTGTAATATAGAGAATAAGGGATCGTTTGGTAGGGAATATTAGGAGAAACAATCCAAGTATTATATGTTGTATTATTTAATACTATGTTTGGTAGGAATTTTGGATCTATGTATTATCAATCCAGGGATTAGTTATGCACCCTACATGGTATTAGAGGGTGTATAACTAATACTTTCCATTCTAGGTAAAGTCAACAATACCCCCTCAAATCCTTTTAATCATTTTGTTTATTTTATATTTTAGATTTATATTAATAAATTTATTTAAATAAATTAGCTTATAAATTTTATTATTTAGATATAATTTTTTGTTTCTAAAATATGAGTTATTTAATCTATTTATTATTAATATAAAATATTATAATCCGACTAATATGCTAATGTTGATATATGAATTTAAGAACAATTCATAAGTAAAATATTGTCTCTTAACGAAAGTTCATTAAACATTACACAAGTAGTCTAAAACAAGAGCATGTATATGTATATACACACACATCTCTAGTATAAAAATAGTTTAATTTATTTTGCTATATTTTATTTTTTTTAATTTTATGATAAAGAGTTTTTTTTTAAAATTATTGATACAAATCAAAGTTCAATAAATTTTCTTTATAAATCATTGTAGTTGTGTGACCTTTTGAGATATTAACTCCAATTTATTAAGATGACAATTATTTACTCTCAAATAATTTAAGTGAGAAAATAGTGAACATGAAAATAAAATTTTTATTCGCATAGCTAGTTACAAATGTTATAAAAAATAATATCGTCTGTTAATTATCTACTTTGACCAATTACATGAAATATAAAATCTCATAATAACTCTAGGGTATAATTGGAAAGAATTTTTTTTGTAAACTTTTAAACCACACACAAAATTAGGTAAAAAACAATGAACGAAACACTTGATAAAAATAATCCCTGCATTACTAATCTCTGCATTACCTATCCCTATATTACTAATCCCTGCATTATTGATATTTGTACCAAACGACCCCTAATTGTTTTTCAAGTATCAATTTTAGCAAACAATCAAGGACTAACTATGTTTTAATAATAAACTTTCTCTATTTTAAAATAAGTTTTATTTTAACAAAAAGTACTATTCCAAAATAAACATTGCCTCAGAAATTTGAGACAAAAAATAATATGTTTTTTCAACTATACTTTCAGACTCATTTAGGTTCAAAATAAGTCATAAGGGGCATTTTGATTATTTTTTCATGTGAAACTATAAATTTAACTTAACTACTTATAATGAGTTTTTCTTTCACTTTTCTTTTCGATTTTAATAAGAGATTCATCTAAAATGATATACATTTTTTTTTAAAAAAAATAGTCAGTTTCAGTGGTGGAGCTAGGATTTTTTTAAGGGGGTTCAAAATTCATAGAGATAGAAACACGGAATAGCCGAAGGGGGTTCGACACCTACCATATATACATAAAATATTATTTTAACTATATATAAATAGTATAATTTTCCGTCGAAGGGGGTTCGGACCATAGTGGCTCTGCCCCTGGTCAGTCTAGAATTTGTTAGTCCTTTTATTTCAACCTAGGACAGATGCATTTATAGTTACAATATTTTGTTTGTGCATCTAACTCATAGTAGGTTTAATAACTTCAAAAGTCATAATGGGTTAATACTAAAAAAAGTTAGAACTTAAACCCATAAAATTAAGATGTTACATTAAGTGTTTGATCTTGACCTCATTCTACATCAACATCACACTAGCATCCTCCGAAGGAATTATATCACAAAATTCGATTAATTTTTGCGCAAATCAATAACTCATCTATTTGACACATCTTGATGCGACAGTCACAATTACCATGATTAAATTAATGATGGGTAGAATTAGATGACCAATAAAAATATTTATAGATAAATTTTTATTTTTACACAAAAAAAAAAGGCAAATCAAATTTTTTTAAAAAAGATTCCGACCTGCCGGATTCGAACCAGCGACCTAAAGATTACAGCACCAACTACAGTCTTCCGCTCTACCAACTGAGCTAAGGTCGGCTTGTTAAATTGTATGGTCGATGATATAAATAGAGGTGAAACATACATTGGTCTTTTCTTCAACTCCCTCCGTCCATTTTATGTGACACTTTCGGATTTCGAGATCCAAACAAGTTTATCCTTGATCGTAATTTTTTTCTATATGTTTTAAACATTTTGAATTATCAATTTTGTAAAATTATATTACTTTTACGTAATTTACAAATATATAAATTTAATTTTTAAAAAAATTGAAGATTTCATGTGTAAATTTCTGATCAAACTTAAACTGTTTAATTCTCGAAAAAAATGAAAAGAGTCACATAAGTTTGGGAATGTTTTTTCTAATCATCCATTTCAACGCTCGTTTAACGCATGAAAATACACTTATTTTGTCCATCTCAGTTGTTAAGTTGCAAGGTATAGTCAATTGACAAAATGCTATAATGTCCATCCGTCGTATTTTATGTGATGCATTTTGATTTGACATGAAATTTATAATTTAACGGGTTTGGGATTGGGACCCGTGCCCAACCCCCAGAGCCAATCCTTTTCCCAAAGTTACGGATCCATTTTGCCGAGTGCCGACTTCCAACTTCTAGTATTAAATAAATTATATATGTTTGTGTAATTATAAATTATTTTATTAAAAATAAACCGATATTTTAAAGTTATATTGTAACTCCCTCTAATTCATATTAAGTGAATTATTAAGGATACGATACACCCATTAAAAAAATTAAGAAAAATATAATTTAGAGATTTCTTTCCACATTGCCCTTTTCATTATTTCCAAATCTCTTAAAAACCTCAAAATAGTTTTTTCAAAAGACAATTTTAAGGAAAAAATAATAACACACACAATCGACATAACCTAACATTGCAATATTGGTATAATTATTTGAACAAATATTATTTTGAATAGATCTAGGTCGTGTAAAAAGGGACTTACGTAAGTTATCTTTGAACTCATTAATGAGGGGATTTTTCGTAACTAACTAATTAATTGTTATGTAAGGGTAACATATATACAAGGTGAACAACGCGCTATCGAGATTCGATAATACTTGCAAGATACACATGATTTATCGTATTCATACTACACTTGTTGCACGCATATTTTATGCTGGGCCGAGTATGTTAGGAGTTGATTTGGAGACACCATTAAGCACAGATCCCTCTTTACAGTAACAAATAACACATACTTAGAGAAATATATCATGTTGCACGATCACTCATCTAAAAGCTATTCGACTACAAAATTCGGATATAAAAAGTAGAATGTTGACAAAGGAAATATCATGTCACTTATTGTTAATTGGACTCAAACATCTAAGGTGTAGGTAAAAATTTTATTCATACACCTGTTGATCTGTTGGAGTACTCTTGAACCAACGATGCAAACAGCGATGGCCTTTCGAGCAATGTACTTGGTCTCTCATATTCCTTTGCCCATCCTATCGAAAAACCACAACACATAGATCAAAATCTCGAAAATGGCAAATGTAACAAACAAGTATGCATAGAGTACAATGAATCATCTGTATGCGTTCTGCTATGTTCAGTTTCAGTCCTTCGAAAGACTTACCATCATCTACAACGAGAACGCGATCACAGTCTATCACGGTTGGTATTCGGTGAGCAATGGTGATAATAGTGCAGTTTGCAAAGTCCTCGCGGATAATCCCCTGGATGACAGCGTCAGTTTGAGAATCAACAGAAGCTGTTGCTTCATCCATGAAGAGAATTTTACTATTCTTGAGCATGACTCTTCCTAAGCAAAGGAGCTGTCTTTGTCCAACACTCCAGTTGTCGCCACTTTCTACCACTGGGGAATCAAGTTTCTCGGGCTTTGCTGCTACCACATCTTTTAATTGGCAGCGTTCAAGACTCTAATAGATACAAAAAGGAGTTAAAGAAAAGGCGGAAATTCTAAAAGATATGATATCATTAGATGAAAATTCTTTACATACCCTCCATATTTCCTCGTCTGAATACTGTTCTAGCGGATCGATGTTGCTTCTAACCGTCCCTTGAAATAGAATTGGTTCTTGAGGGATGATACCAAAGCGTGATCTAAGATCGTGAAGTCCTAGCTTGCAAATGTCAACACCATCAATTATGATGGTTCCGGCTGAAGGTTCCACCACCCTAAAGAAAACTTGTATTAGAGTGGACTTCCCACTTCCAGTCCGGCCAACAATGCCAATTTTATCTCCTCCATTAATTCTAAGAGAGATTCCTTTCAGAACCAGTGGTGTATTAAACCTGTACCGAACCTGCAAGGAAGACGCATATAGTTTTATTCGAAGTATTCAGAGGCAGGAGAGGCCGTAAAGGGTGAATAGGGTCTATGACAAGACAGAGAAGCTCGAAAATGATTCATGAACTAAAAATCTTCGGTAGTCATGCTAGTATCACCTGCAAGTTATTGATCTCAATATCGCCACGATATGGCCAATCTGCAGATGGAAGACAATTTGCTATCCTCCATGAAGCTTCTGATGGTATTCTTATGAACTGCTTTATCCTTTCAACTGAAACCATTCTGTTCTCAACCATACAGCTCATGTATACGGCCCAAAAGAGCACACCATTTAGAGGCAGTCCATAGGATAGTGCCAAGCCAACATATTCTGATGACAGATAAAATGATTCAATCAATTAGCATTAGAGAAATTTATGATCAATGAATTATAATTCCACATTATTTCATTGTCAATTAAGTCAAACCAAAGATGATCTAAGAATTTCACCTGGTGGGATAACAAAACTTGGCAGCAAGACCATGAAAACGGTGGCAACGCAGATCAAAATACTACCAATAAACTCTAGGCGAAGACCTAGCCACTCATTTGATGCATTGCTGTGGAAATCCATCCGCAGATTAGCATTGACTCTGTCAACATTTCCTTGGAAGAACTTATCTTCCTTCCCGAAGCAGCGTACAGTCATGATCCCTGATACGGTTTCAGAGAAGTGATGGAGGATTGGAGCTTTGGTGATTGAACCAAGTCTGGTTAATTCACGCGAGGACGCAATGTAGTATCTCTGTACACCACATGAAAAAAAAAAAGGGAAAGGAAATTAGTACATATGCAATAGTAGGAATCTACTGCCTTAACTGCAATTATATCTGAATGACTTGATCTTTTTCTTTTATGTTTCATTTGCTATACCACCAGAAATTAGAAATTGCTGTCTGCTAGGCCTTCCAATGATCAGTGAAGCTTGATGTACTCGTGTAATATTTTACCTCTTAGGTTATATCATGTATATTTGAACTAAATCTAGCATAAACATATAATACTATTGGTGATGCAGCATATCCCGGTGGCAGTTAAAAGAAAGTAGCTAAGACATTCAATGCAAACTTTGTCAAGTGTAGCTAACTATAGAACGAACGGTGACGAAATGAGGTTGAGGAAGATGGAATTATCCAATAGCAATAGAGACAATGGCACTCCAATCAGAAGTTATCTTACCCGGTACAAGAAATTGAGCCAGATTAGGGGGACTATAAGGAAGATAGTTGGCCAAGCACTCTGGAATGTTATAAACAGCATGCCAATTACTGTAAAGTACATCAGAAGTACTATACTTAGAAACAATGGAATCATAAAGTCAACATATGCCTGATCAGTTGATACCTGAAAAAACAAAATCATCCATTAAATCGGTGAAGCAAGATTCTATACTTGTCATAAATCAGAATCAGGTGAAGGAAGATACTGTACTCGACTTAATATTCTTCCTGATGGAGTAGTGTCAAAGAATGACATCGGAGCATGCAGTATGCTATTGATAATTTGATCGAACAAACTTTGAGCTGTTCTGAGACCCAAATATGCGACAAGATATGATCTGCCAATCACAAAAATGCAACAAATGCCAGCTATGATTGAGTAAACATCTATGAATAGAGAAGGATTCCATGCATGGGCCTTTGAGGTCTCATATGCCAGCCAATAGTCACTCGCCATAGTGGCCGCTTGCCAAAATAAAGAAATTATTACTACAGCTACTACTCCCCACCATCCAAAAGCCTCAGTGAAGTACTGCTTGTAGACATCAAAATTGACATGACCAGTTTCTCTTTCCTCGTCTTTGATAAGCTTGGAACTACCCTTTGGTTGTTGGTCTAAAGAACTGCTTCCACCATTGGCTACCACTTGAGATTTCTGGGGAGACTTTGGGGTTAGTGGATGAGGTGATTTTGGTGATGATTGCGGGAGGCATTCACCAGAAGCTTCAGTGCTACTTTCCACGAGCTCCATTGAGTTCTCATGTGCAGCAACAAGATCACCAAAATCCATACCCGATTTTAAAAGCTCATCATATTTCCCAGACTGCACAATCTGACCATCTCTCATCACCTGTTGATATAGAAAATAATGAGGTTTGACATTTCAAAATTCGTTCGTTAAAAAAAATAGAAATGGCAATCATCATCTTTTGTAAAAGATGCATATGTATAATAGAAATCTTTCAATTGTCGTGATAATTTGTTCATCCATATTCTTACTATATAAACGAAATACTAAAGCCTTCGATAACCTTGTTCGAGTAGCTATGCAAAGCAAGTCAATGTGGTGCTTACCAATATAAGATCTGCATTGTGAAGGAAGTCAACTTGGTGAGTGACAAGAACAACAGTCTTATCCTTCAAAGCTCCCCTTACACACTCCTGCACAGAATGATATCAGTTACATAACATATTTTTTCCTCATTCAAAGATTTTACTATGCAAGAAAAACAACAGCTTGCTGATACAATCATTTTCCTATTTCCTTTTTCTCAGATACATGACTTAACCCTCAAAAGCTGTAGCATGAGCAGACTACATGTAGCAACTTATTGCGGAAAAAATATTAGACGAGGCGATATATTCAATTGGAGTGACCTTAAATATTTCTGATCCAGTTTGAGCATCAACAGCGCTAAATATGTCATCTAGAAGATAGATATCACGATCCTGATATACTGCTCTTGCGAGTTGTATCCTCTGCTTCTGTCCTCCGCTGAGGTTGATTCCTCGTTCTCCTATCTCAGTTTGGTCTCCATGTTCCAGAATTTCCAAGTCCTTCTCCAACGAACAAACCCGTAATACATCTTTGTATCTTTTGTTGTTCATTGGTGAACCAAACAAGATGTTCTCTTGGATAGTAGAGTTTTGTATCCATGAGGTTTGGGCAACATAAGCAGTGCTTCCACAGACTCTGACCTGTATTGTAAGACAAGTGTTAGAAGCTACAACGGACTGGTAGTAACGATTCAGCACTCGGATATATTTCAATGGATGACAACATATAAGGAAACTATCTAGCCAGTCTTAACGCGCCCAAACTCAATTTGTTTGCTTGATCACCAACATTAACATGGTAAGTATAAAAAAAAGGTGAGTTTACCTCTCCCGATATTTTGTGAAGTTCACCAAGCATTGATGCCAACAAAGAAGACTTTCCTGATCCAACCATTCCAACAATTGCAGCAAGTTCCCCCTTTCGAACTTGAAGATTTATGTCTTTCAGAGCAATTTGATCACCATCATCTTCCCATGAAAAAATCCCATCTTTAACCTCCACTGCAATACTGCCATTACAGCCTTGTTGTCTTTCGACAAAATTAGAATCCAATTCACGGCTTGTCATATATCCATCTAACCTACCTAGAGATACCATTGCTTGTGAAATTGTCATAAGGGACTGAGGGAAGGTTCTGATAGGATCCTGTAAAATTCTGAAAACTGTTGTTGCTGTGAATACAGTAGCAGCATCTAAAGGGTTTTTGAAAAAGATTGCAGCTCCAAACGTAAACGCTGATATGACCTGCGACATACTCCACAATAGCGATAAGTTGCAAGAAAGCAAGTATATGAACTTACTAAGCCATTTGAATTCCTGATTACGTAAAGATAGAATTTTTTCTTTGAAGTGTTCTTCCCATGCCTGAAACTTAATGACACGCATGTTCCCTAACAGTTCATTTATTGCCTTCATCCTTAAATCACGCTTTATCGTCAAGTGGTATTGGTACTGATTGCTTTTGCTCGACATCCATAGTGTACCGATCAAAGTTGCAACTATTAAAATAAGTGCAGCGAACATCGAAACACCCAAGTAATAGTACATGAGGAGTAATGAAGCTGCAATTTGTAATGGCATCATCCATAAAGAATGCAGCTGTAACATCATGTCCGATAGCTGTTGTGAATCAACAGCCATATAATTCACTATTTGTCCTACACCATGAGCTTGTCTAGATGAACAAGTCAATCTCAGCCCTTTCTTGTATACAGTAGTGATAATGGATGATCGAATCTTCATTCCGAGTAACTCAGATAGGAAACTGAAGTGATGTGAACTAAGAACTTCGAGTACTTTCGAAATCAATAGAATCAACACTAGATAATACCCCTCATAAGGATCTGATCTATCCCCAGAAGTAAACTTAATGAAACTTTGAATAAGAACTGGTCCAACATACATAACAACCAACTGCACTATTGCAAGTAAGCTAATTATAACAAGATCTTTCCAGAAACACCGGATCAATGTCGTTAGTACAGGATACTTCACATTTTCACCTGACTTAGGCCAATTCTTTTCGAAAAATTCCTCCATTTTTTCCGCTCGAAAATTAGGTGGGAGCGATGGCACTTCATCTAACTTCAAAGGGGATTTATATCCTCTACTAAGGATTGGATTCATCCAATTCCACACCGCCTTAGAAAACAGCGAAGCTGTTCCATATCCACTCACATTAGAATCCATTGAAATTAATTCATCATCGTTCCCCACAACATCTTCACAAATCCCAGATGATCCTCTTATCGAAACAACAAGAAGATACACATACAAAGGAAGACTAACCAACACAACTATATCATCCATTCTCAAAACCACCAAATCATTTCCAGTAAAAAAAAGACGAATAATAGCAGTAACAGCAAATAGAAACACTATTACACAACTCATCCCCCAATACACTCGAAGTGCGATGGGATGAGAAACAGCAACAAATCTCTTCTCGTGAACAATGAGAATTAAAATAGAAAGATAAGTTACAGCATGAATCAATCTGAAACAAGCCTCTGCCATTTCCCATCCTGATTGAACACCCTTAGTAAAAGCTAATATGGATAAAACACTATAACTTATAGCTAAAACAGCTACAACAAACAAAGATCCATAGAACCAAAAAGTAACCCTATATTTAGGCCTTTCATCACCTAAAAGAGGTTTATCAAGAGAATTTTCATTCTTGATAAATCTTGAATACAGCTTTTTAACCCCTAATAAGAGTAATACAAACAAGAAAAACAGATCAACAGAAGATAACAGAATCCTCTGAGGACATGGTGATAGAAAAATGAACTTAAACCAAGTTAAAACAAGAGAAAAAAAAGATGAATTATCTAAAGATTGGATAGAAGAAACAGAACAATCAAGACATGTGAGCCAAGAATTAGCCCCCATGACTAAAATTTTAGCTCACAAATCGGATGAACAAAACACAAATTAAGATAAGTGAACTAATTTTCTCTCATTCACACACACGAACTTGGCATGAAGAGACAAGTCATGAAAGTTTTTTTTTTTTTTTTTGGAATAAGAAAAAAAATAAAGGAGTATTTGGTTTGGTATCTTCAAGATTCTTTATATATATCATAATAGTTAGCCGCTCATTAATATCAATATTTCATATGTGTCCACATGCAAATATCAATTTTTTCTCTTCTATCGTTTTTATTTATGTGATATTATTTCATTATCGGATGTAATTGAAAAATTTTAACATTTTATTTTTTCTATCAATATAAAAAAATTATTTTTTTATCGAATCACTTTATCACCTCTTATGGAATCACAATTTTTGGGTTTTTTTTGTTTGATGTTTGGTGTTTTTATTGAAAATTTAATCAAATTTAGATTGCGTATAATAGGATCTATTGGGGCGTGAGACTTTCAATAAAGAAAATTTATATATCCGGAATGTGAATTTTAAATTTTTGGCGGGTGAAAAATCCGTTTGAATTGACTTAAAAGAACAAATTTTAAGTCAAAAATAAAAAGTTAAATTAAAATGACTTTTAAGTATAAAAAAAAAGTAAAGGGAGATTTACTTTTGATTTCTGATTTATTTTAAGTTATTTTTTTATCTTGTCAAATACATCGTTACTTATTTTAAACCATTTTAAATTTGTTTTAAATTATTTTTTACATTTATAAAACACTTTTACAAATCAAAATTTAAATTAAAAATAAATTTAACAAATTTTTAAATCAATTCAAACGGACTCAAAATCACAAAGAATTAGCATCTTTTAAGGGTTGGGAGATTGATTCGTGGTGCTAAAATTAAAAGCATAAAAACAATGGTAGAAACAGACAAACTAAGGTACTTTTTTACTATAGAAGACGGTTGGTTATTACTCACTCTTTTTTTATTTAATTGTTCATTTTATAACATATTAATGCAACAATAATTATTATAGGTTAGTTACAATTTTATCATTAACTTAAAAGATTATGTAACTTCCCAAATATAATAAATGTATTTTCTAATCCAAAAAGTATTCATTACAACTTAGTAGTACTAAAATTTTCTAGAATTAAATAAAGGCATAATAGGAAAAAAATTATTATTCTTTCTTGATTTGTTAAAATGGATAAATAAATAGGCACAGATATAAAAAAAATATGAATAAGTAAATAAAAATAGAGAGTGTATTATATTATACTATATGGTATATGATAATAATCAAGGGTACCATAAATCACGCAGTGGGCATTAATTAGTCTGCATCGATTGTCTCATATCTTTAGCCCTTCTAGATGATATAAGTAGGTGAATCTAGGGTTTCAATACTTCAGATGTATCAATATTTAGTTTAAATATAAGTTTTACGATAAATTTAAAATAAAAAATAACAAAATAGCTAGTATTCATTCAAGTTTCACAGGTGGTTTCTTAAGTTTTTATCAATAGCATATTAATGTTTTTATACTCTTTATAAATGCACTACTAATTAAATTCTAACTTTTATTAATTTATCGAAATATATATATATACATATAATTTTTTTTATATTAATAACGGATGCACTAAAATGGGTCCGCCTCTCGGTGGAAGTAAGTATTGTTTTAACTGCATTGGAAAAATGAATATATTACTGGCTATATGATTTGTATCAATAATAAATAATTAAAAAATATATCGATTGTTTGTAATAACTTTCTTTTTTTTTTAATATAAGGTTTTTTGTCAGAAGAAAAGTTCTGGCAAATAGGGCCAATTGTATATTTAAGACAAACATGTGATGGAAGTGTACCAAGCATTACTATTTAACCGAATTACAGTAATGGTAAAAAAGTGTATAATGGTAAAAAAGTGTACAACATTGTTCAATCAAAATTGACATTATATAATATACTAGGGGTGTGCTTGTTTTCAATTTTCTCATGTCTGATACTCTCCCGTCTATTATTGTGTGTCATACTTTTTATTTTTAAAGTTATAATATGAATTTTTTTGCAATTTATAGTATTTTCTCTGTCCGGTATTATTTGTTATCGTTTCTATTTTTAGAGTCAAACTATAAAAACTTTGACTAGCATTTTAAGATATATTTTTCATCATATTAATATACAAAAAATTGTAGTTTATAGTACTTTTCATATAGTTTTATAATATTTAATTTTTTTGTTTAAAATATTCAATTAATTTAATCTAATTTAACTTTAAAAATTAGTCAAATTGACTTTCGAAAAGCGCAATATGACAAACAATTCCGGACAGAGGGAGTACTTCTCACACTACATCAAAAATGATCATTTTAATTGCCGCTAAAAATATATTTTTAGCGGCAATTAACACTCTTTGTATATATCCCTAAAAGCTTTTAGCGACATTGGTTCTAATGCACTTAACTAATGCCGTTAAAGACTTTAGTACTCTTTATTAATATCAATATTTAATGCCGCTAAAGGTTATTTTTGTTGTAGTGTCATATAGTTTTTGAATATCTAAATATTTTTTGTTTAAAATATCGAATAAATGTAATCTAATTTAACTTTGAAAATTAATCAAATTGACTTTCGAAACAACGAAACATAACAAATAAAAGTGGACGGAGGGAGTAAGTTCAAATGTTTTGGGGTAAGAAAATCAAGTGAACCTAGTTTCCTTCGGGAAAATGAATTTCTTAAAAAGTACGAAAAAAGAAGATTTTTTAAAAACTCTTTTTCAACTTCTTCATTCAACCTAACCTCATCGCAAAACACAACTTTTGATCGGGGACTCAAGACATGACCTCAAATCGAAGATGTGAGTTCTAATATTGATTTAAGATTCGATCTTAACCCTGACTTCGAATCCCGATCAAGGACCTATCTTCTGATCCCACCCTCGAGTTAGGATCAAGGTCAAGTCATGATTCTGACTCAAGGTCAAAGTCGAGCCTTAACTGGGTACCGAATCGTGGTTGGAGGTCAGATGTTCGATAGGACCTAAGTCTTGGATTAGAGATGGGGAGTCAATCTCAAGGGTTTGGTTTTTTGTCAGGATTGGATCAAAAGTTATACCCAAAGGCAAGATGAGGGTTAGGGTTGAGAGTTACACCCCAAGTCCTAAGTTAAGGTTAGGATCTGGATTATATCGTTGTCGTGATTCACGGTCGGGAGTTGGGTCTACAATCGATATTAGTGTTAGGTCCCAAGTTTGTGTTAGGAGGTCTAAAATCGAAATCAAGAGTAGGGTCTTAGGTCAGGTATCGTATCGGGGTTGGGAGTAGAGTCCCAAATTGAGGTCACAAATAAGGGGGTGAAAGTTGTCCAAGGTCAAAACTGGGTCCTCCGGTATCGAGTGGGGGTTAGGAGATAAGGTCAGGATTAAGGTCGTGTTAGGTCTTGAGCCTAGCGGATATGTTATGGGTGGGATTGATTGTCGGGTCCTGCTTTAGGTTTAGGCTAGGATCTTAATAAGGATCAAGTTCTAAGTTAAGGTTGCGATTGTGGTTGAGGCCATAGTCGTATGTCTTGTCTATGTTGGGGTCAGTTTATATGTCGAGCCATGATCAAGACATGGATCTGAATCCTTGTCAAAAGGTGAGGGCCCGAATTCGATGTCATAGTATTTTCCCAAATTATGCCTAAAATGTTATTTGAGATAATTTTTCTTTTACTAGTCAAACAAAGAAAAATATTTTTCATGAATTTTTCCCTTCCTACCAAACACATCCCAAGTGCTACTAATTAGTAATGAACCCTTTTAAATTTTAACTTGTATATACTAAACATACACACACACAAAAAAAAAAAAAGTCTCATTATCCATGTGTTTTCCTATTGGTTTAGGTCATTTTAATGCACTCCCACGACTTTCTTCTTTTTAGTTGTCATGTTGCGCTTTTTTAGAATTAATTTAATTAATTTTTCAAAACTAAATTAAATTACATTAATCTGATAGCTTAAAATAAAATTTTAAATATTCAAAAAAATATATTGAGAATATGATACATCGTAATATTTTTATATCAAAATAATAAAAAAATATATTATGACAACTTAAAAAGGACGGAAAGATTAATATGTCTATACGAATGAAAAAAATGGTATGTCTGCTGAAAATTGAAGAGTCTTTGTACTAGAGTAAAAGATTTGTCCAAAAACAGTTGCTCTTTCAATCCTATTATTAGTTGTTTGACCTTAGTCAAATTATTATAATTTAATTTTTAAAAAATAAATTATGACAACTATAAGTAAAAAAAAAAGTGACATTTTTAATCTTCATCCGTAAGATAATTATAAAATTTGTATATATTTTATTTCTTTTATATTATAATTGTGAAATTTCGTTGAATATAAGATTAGATTTTAAATCAAGTTGTATATGGCTTTGTCAATATTTTACTCCATTAATTTGAATATATCAAAAATCTTAATTTTGGGAAAGATTTTTAAGTTAAATTGTCTTCTTCTATTTCTGTGGTAGGACTACAGAAATTTGGCTTAAAATCGAGTTTATAACGTAAGAAATTTCTCTGCTATAAGAACTTTTTGATTAAGAGCAGACATATCATTATTATAAAAAATATATATATATATTTGTGTGATTACAAAAATAATTTATATATACTTATATTGTTAATAAAGTGGTTTATATTACCTTTTTCATCTAATAGAGGTGAAAATATTAATTTTAAATTTTTTTTTTTTTAAAATCACATAGAAATGTATATGATCCTTCTAGCCAAAATCTAGGTAAATCTGATATTTCAAAGTACATGTTTCTTTTATCTTTTTAATTCAAACACCTAAATAGTAATTTCAGTAATATCCCTTATAGATCTATTTGCTTCTCATTGTTTTAGTTTTCTTCTTATTTAATTTTTTTTCTTTTTCATTTTTCCTGGAAAAATACGAGGGAAAAAAGTAAATTAAAAAAAAAGAAGATAATTTAGATTAATTTTTTGGCAGCGATATTGTAATTTAATATTCGTAAAAAATAGCTTATGTGATGAACTTTTTTAAAAAATGAGTTTGACTATCAAAATAAGAAATGCCAAAAACTTTTTTCTAAAAAAATTTATATTCTTGTTAGACAAAAAAAAAAAGTAATATGGATCATATGTATAGCCGTAAAATATACGCACTACAACAAAAATAACTTTTAGCGGCATTAAATATTAACACTAATAAAGAATGTTAAAGATTTTTTCGGTATTAATTAAGTGTCATTAGAACCAATGTTACTAAAGACTTTAGGGACATATACAAAGAGTGATAATTATCGCTAAAAATACATATTTAGAGGTAATTAAAAATTAAATATCGTTAATAATTATTTTTATTATAGTAAAAAAATCGCTTTTAAATTTGACATATCAAACTCTAAATTATAAAATTATAGAATATATCGAACCTTTTTTAATTCTAAATTTAAATTAACAATAAACACCTTGCAGAAAAAACTAAAATTGAACGTGTGCTGTCATTTCAATAATGCAGTACATTTTTATTTTTATTTTTTTAGAAATTTGTGAGATTTTTGTCACAATAATATGATATTATGGACCACAATTGTCTGCTGAAAATTGATTAGTAGTGGTAAAAAGGACTAATACAAATTTCAAGACGCAACCCTTGATTTATTTAGGTCAACACGTTTATATATATATGTTCAGTTCTGAGAACAATATTTTTGTTTTTATATATTGGAAATTAATTTTTGAAATTGAGTTAAATTTAAAATCTATCTATTTAACGTGGTAGAAAGAAATGTTCTTTAGCAGAAGTTTTTCATTTTTAAGACTCGAATATCTCTTAAATAACTAATTTACCGTGAAATAATTTTATTTATCCTACTATACTTCTTTACGTTTACAAAACTACTCTCTTCGTCCCAAACTAATTGCTACTAAAAAGTTAATTTTTACTTTTTAAATAACAAAAAAGAATAAATATTTATTTATATGTTAATTAAAATTAAATAATTTAATCTTAAAAATTAAACGTGATAAGTATATTCGTAGGTAACCAAATTAGGCTCAAAAAGTCATAGAAACATAGAAGGAGACACATGGTGCATCGATCAACTCAAACACATCAAAATATGCCGTAACGATAAGTTTGAATTTAATGCTTCAATACTTCCGAATTTTAATTTTTTTAACCAAAAAAGGCATAAAATATCTTTAAAATATTGAAAACAGTATAAAAATATCCTCCATCTATTTATTGGCTCCAAAATATTCTTCTCATTTATCTATTGGCTTCAAAATACTCTTATCATTCATCTTTGGGTTCAAAATTGACTACTCTTTTAAAAATTTAAAATTATAACTATTTAAATATTTTTTAAAATACTTGACGCTCAACTATTGATTATAATTTAATTTATTAATATTATTTATAAACAAACTCACTATCCATCCAATTAATAAATCAATTATAATATTAAAAACTGCCCTAAACACTACTAAAACACGACAAAATTATAAATTTCTGAAAATGACATCCAAAATTATTTGAGTTCGAATTGAAGCCTAATTAAATTTAGGTTGAGCCTCTTATTTAGGAGGTCACTTTCAAGCTTGAATTCGAATTTATGATTAAATGTAAAGAAGTAGTACATACTGCATAATTCATGCACTTTTTAAAAATTTTATTTTGATAAATATTTATGATTTGTTTTAAATATTGAAATTTTAATATATTATTTTTTAAAAAAAGCTATCTATTAAGTAACATCGCATAATTAAGACGAATAAATAATTAAGGTAAACATAGTCAAAATTTTAAGTTTATCGGTAATTTTTCTTTAGACACTTCAATTATAATATGTTTTGAATGAGGACTTGAATGTATATATGATAATGATACTTCTATAGACATTTTCGCCTCAAATTTTAAAAATACTCATTCACAATAGCTTTCTTGTTGTTGCATTAGTAATGAGGCGGGTTTATTAATAGGTGGGTTTAATAAGTAATGGGTGGGTAGTGAATTTGTTTATAAATAATATTAATAAGTTAAGTTATAACAAATAGTTGAGTGTCACGTATTTTAAAAAATATTTAAATAGTTTAAATTTAAAATCGTTAAATAAGTGAACAATTTTAAACCCAAAGGTGGATGACAAGGGTATTTTTGAGCCAATATTGAAAAGGATATTTTGGAGCAAATTGGTGAATGAAAGATAAATTTATATCATTTCTAGTACTTTAAGGATATTTTAGGTCATTCCCATTTTTTTAATTGTTAAATTCCTAGATATGCATACATTATTTTATTTATATAAGTGAAATTTATTTTTAAAAGAAAGAGTCGGGAATAAATGTTTTATTTATTTTTATTTTTAAAATTTATTTAAAATTTTGATTAAATTTGAATCACGCACAACAAACCTATTTGGAGGTGAAACTATCAACATAATTTTTTTCATACTCAGGACTCGAAGTGCTTATTTTTCAATATATATGTTCCATCTATATGACACTTTTTATGTTTTGAGAGTAAGACAATTTATATTTGACCGGAAATTTACGCATGGAATATTCAATTTTTTTAAAATAAAATTTATATATTTGTAAATTACGTAAAATGAACTATAAATCATAATAATTAATAATTCAAAAATATTTTTAAAATATATAAAAAATTTACGATTAAAGATCAATTTATTTGACACTTAAAATTTAGAAGAGGATATATAAAATGAGATACTAGTTTCAAATCTTGAAAGATTGTCAAAAATAATTTGATAGATGGAAAAAGCTCAAGTATGTGACTAAATTAAATGATTATTTAAAACCAAAACCCCCCAAATTAATGTTTATTTACGTTAAAAAATTGAAATATATATACTGCCTTATTTCATATTAAATTAATTTTTAAGATATTTTTCATTTTTGAATTAACTTAATTATTTCATTTTCAAGAATACTTTTAGGTTCTTTCAATTTAACGCTTCATTAGTCAGTATTGGAATTTGTGATTAATTAATATATAATTATTTTAATGATAAATTTGACAATAATTAATAAGGGTAAAATAAAAAACTAGGTTCAGTTTATGTCTTAATCTACTTTTCTTAAAGGGTGTAAAACACTAAAAAATTAATTTAATATGAAATGGAAAGAGTATTATTTTCGTTTGAGAAAAAAGGATCATCAGTGTCATTATTTGTTTACTGAAAAAAGTTTCTATTTTGCAAAAGCAATTTTTATATGTGGTCAATTATGAATCGTCCGGATCATTAATTAAATCATTTTTAATAGAAAAAGCCTTGAATATGTTATTGAAGTTTGAACAAATGCTCATTTATGTCACCCATTTAAAGTTTAATTCATTTATAATTTTAATTAACAAATAATGACATAAATCACCTTATGTCTCAAACAAAATAACATAAATCAGCAAATTTTAAATTGATGATATAAATAATTTTTTTTTTTAATAATTTAATAGCATATTTGTACCTTTTTCATCTATGGATAGATGGCCCAAGACAAGAAAACGAATCTAGAAAAACTGATTGTTTATAATGATTTCTATAAAAAGTTTTGCTTAATTAATTAATACTAATATAATAAAGGGTTGATATCAAAATGCTGACGTTGCGCTAATTAGCAAGAATAATATTTTTATTTAACTTCGTCGATATTATACCCTTAAAGTTAGAATAATTTCTACACATTATGTATTAAAATATTTTTCGAAGAAAAAGCACATATTTTATATGAATGATATAATAATGATTAAAGAAACGAACATAATACTTTTTATTCACTTAATTATAATTAAAGAAAGATTTAATAATAATTAATCGTATAATCTTTTAAAAAATAAATAAAATAAATGGTATATTAGACCCTACACCCAAAAAAGCAATATATAAAGAGGCTTTTCGTCTTTGTTTGTTCAGTAGAGCCGATTCAATGCATTTAAAAATGAGCATATGCTTTAGGCTTAAAATTAAAGGGCTTAACTTTTTAATAATTATAAATTATTATAAGCCTTTTTAATAAAAAATATATATTTATTTTTAAATATATGTCACTTCTTATAAATCCATTTTAAATTTAATTTATTCATGATATGTTTAGGATCAAAAATCTAAAAAATATTTTGGTATATATATATATAGAGAGAGAGAGAGAGTTTAAGATCATAAAGAAAATTATTTAAAAAAAAATAACTTAAATCTCAAATATAAAAAAATAATTAAAATTTAAAAATTTATTTTTAGCTTTAGACCAGTAATTAACTTGAGTTGTGTCATTGTTGTTTTAGCAATTCAAAGAGTGTGGGGAAGGAGGAAAAAGACTTCTGTTTTGTGTAGGTAAAACAATTACTAATAATACAAAATTCCAAATAAGAATATTATAGACATTTTACTCTTTATTTTTAATGGACATTTTACATGTATGATCATATTTGGAAAAAATATTATGGCTTTTTACATTCACTTTTTAGAGCATGTTTGGCTCAGCTTAAAAGCTGGTCAAACTGACTTAAAAGCTGGTTTTGATTTATTTAGTTATTTGGCAATTCTCAAAATAACTTATTTTAAGTTAAAAAAAACTTATTTTAAGCCAAAAATTAAAAGCTGGGGTAGGGGTGTTTTTCATTTTTTAGCTTATAAGCTCTTTTAAGTTAATCAAACTTTTACCTTTTTGCCCTTATTTCTTTTATTTTAGTTTTATTTTTATTATAATTATTAGTATATTAATATTTTATTATTATTATTATTATTTATTTTATTACTCTTTATTATTATTATTATTATTATATATATTATTATTATTAATATTATTATTATATATTAGTAGTAGTAGTAGTAGTAGTAGTATTATTTATTTTATTATTCTTTATTATTATTATTATTATATATTATATATTATTATATATTATTATTATTATTATTTACATATTATTTTTTTTTATTATTATTTATTATTATTATTATTAATATTTTATATATTATTATTATTATTATTTATTTTATTCATATTTATTATTATTATTATTATTATTTTCATATTATTATCTTATTATTATTATTAGTTATTGTTATTATTATTATTATTATTATTTTATTTATTATTATTATTATTATATATTATTATTGTTTTATTATTATTATATATTATTAATATTTTTTTATTTTTTATTATTTTTATTATTATTATTTATTTTATTATTCTTTATTATTATTATTATATATTATTATTAATATTTTATTATTTTATTATTATTATTATTATTATTATTTTATTATTCTTTATTATTATTATATATTATATATTATCACTTATTTTATTATTCTTTATTATTTTTATATATTATTATTATTATTATTGTTATATATTATGTATTATATATTATTATTATTATTATTATTTTCATATTATTTTATTATTATTATTATTATTATTATTATTATTTGGTATTATTCTTATTATTATTATATATTATAGATTATTATTATTATTATTACTATTATTATTATTATTATTATTATTAAATTAATCAATTTTTATCATGTTAACAACTTTAAGGGTATTTCAGATATTTTGATTAAAAAAGCTGTTTATCAGCACTTATTTGTCAAACACATCAACAACTTTTTTTTTAACTTCAGCACTTTTATCCAAACGCATAACTGCTTATTTTATAAATAAGTTTTAGTATTTTCAAAAGTACTTTTTAAAAGTTACTTTTTTTAAGCCTATCCAAACGGGCTCATAGTACCATGAAAATAAGAATAAAATAAATTTGAGAGTACATGACTTCACACTAAATTACAACAACAAAAATTGTACAAATGTATTTATTTACTCATTGTTAAAAAAATTAGTTCAAAGTAGGTTAACAAAATGTGACCTCAACTCAATTAATTATCAAAACAACACACTGCTATACAGTTCAACAGAAAAAAAGATATTGTTCCAAAAATACCCCTATTACGTCAAGCATGTTGAATTACGTTTTTGACCTCCCCCACACCTCTTTTGTGACATAATTCCTTCATCTCATTTTATGCAATGAAACAATATTTTTCTTAAAAAAGTTGTGGTCAAACGAAATATAAATATTTTTGTGACTGTAAGTTATATCATCAATGGTAAAATAGAAATTTTAAAATTAAATTATTATTATAAGGTAAGACTAATTTTAGGGCAAATTAAGAAAAAAGAGAACGTCACAAAGAATGTGACAGGGAGTATACAGAGGCAGACCCATGTGGGTTTCAGCGGGTTAGTCCAAACTCCCTCGGTAAAAAGTTATATGGTACATAAGATAAATTTTATGTATTTATATAGCTATATATATATATATATATATATTGAACCCCCTCAATTATAAGAAAAAACTTAAAGCATGGCGACAGGTTTTCTTGAAGTTAAGTTTCACGTTGAGAGTTTGAATCTCTGCGTTAGTGTTTTATTTTTTTATTTTTTAGTTTCAGTTCCATTATTTCACATATTTTTAGTTTGTTTTTTTTGAAAAAAATATTTAAAATGTATTTTTACATCCAAAAGAATTCGAGAATCCATTTCTAAAGCCTAAATAACTTTTCACTTCCCAATTTCCTAAATCACTTCCTTAGTTCTTCCTCGATATTCAAAAATCAAAAATTAAAATCATCTCTCATAATTTTTATTGTTGATTTATTTCATACTTGAACCTCACATTCATTTTGAAATAGTAAAATCAAACCTCATGCTATTTGCTTAAAAGGTAAAACCCTTCTCTTCTTCTTTTTGGTCAATTTTCAAGAAATTAACTAAAAAAATTGTAGAAAAATTCTAAAAAAATAAATTTATTTTTATTCTAGTTAGCACCATTTTCTTGCTCTACTTAGCCTCCTAATTCTAGATTAACATATTACAAAGGGGTAACTTTTTTATTAATGGTAATCACTCATATTAGTTTCGTTGCTTTAATGAAACTATCTTTTTGTATCTATAAATTATATACTACTTAGAGCCGTCAATATGGGCTAGGCCCGTTGGGCCGGCCTGGCTTAACCCGGGATTTAATAGGGCTGGGCTAAGATTTTTGGAGCCCATTTAAGAAAAGGACTTTTTAGCCCGGCCTGAATAAGCCTGTTGATTTGTGGGGCTTGAGAAATATAGGTAGGGCCGGCCCGTGGGCCAATATAAATTAATTAAAAAATATAATATAATATTAAAATTTAAAATAGAGAGAGTCCAAACTCAAAACAATTAAGTTAATATTTATATTTAGATGTCTATACCTTTTCTTGGAAAAAAACTTAATAAATACTATAAAGATAATTTTATGGGATAATTTCAGAGACCTCCCTCCAAGTTTCGCTCTATAACACTGATCTCCCCTGTGATTTTACGATATTACGTCTACCTCCCTTATTTTCATTTACTTGTAACCATTCTATAAATCTATTTAAAATAAATATAAATTAATTTAGATTTAAAGAATGGTTACAAGAAAATGGAAAGAAGGGAGATAGACGTAACATCGTAAACCACAAGGGAGCTGAGTGTTATAGAGCAAAACCTAGATGGAGGTCTTTGAAATTATCCCTAATTTTATTTGTGGATTTGATTAACTAGTAGTAACATTAGCATAAAGTAATATTGTTTTGTCGATATTTATGATAATATTTTAAAATTATGATTTATAACTTAATTTAATAATTATTTTTAAAAAATATAATTTTTTAAAAAGTGAGATGGCCCGGCAAGCCTGTAGCCCACGTACTTGTGGGTTGGACCGGCCGTTTTCTGGCCCACGCCAAAAATGGGCTAGCCCGGCCTGACCCGTAAAATGTCAAAGCTTGTATGGGTTAGCCCGAATAAGGTGGGCTAGCCCATATTGACAGCTCTAATACTACTGCTTTCTTAAAATTTTATCTTATTAATTTATTTACACATTTATATTTTTGTTTTTTAAACTCCTAAATGAAAACTCTACGTTCGCCGATAGTATATTATAAGGCAAGGCTACGCCTAGTGAATGTGATTGATTAATTTGTTGACACGCATTTGATTACACATTTATTGTTCCAACTAATCAAAGATTGACACAACAATTACTTAAACGCGTTATAAATAAACACAAAGTAACAAATGCAATGGGAGGCTATAAATGTCCTTATCAATATTATAGGATCTAAACTGCACAAAAGGTGCCAACCAAAAAGGACAAAGTCGACACAATAAAAAAAAATAAAATCAGAAAAAGTTAAAAAGCTAAAGCAACCTATGCTTTTATAAATATATCGTATTTGTATAAATGTATATTTACTCTTCAGAGTTTATTAAATAAAATTTTAATTGAATAAGCTTATAATAACATAGACTTGTAATCAAGCAGACAACTTATAAATAACTTATGTTTTTTTTATAAAAGTATAACAAAAAGTTCTATTTCATTTTCAACTTATTTAATCACATATATTTATGTCCTGATATTTCATTATTATTTCATTATCGATACGTAATAGGTGACACTTAATTGTGAACAAATATGAAAAGATGAATGACAGAACAAGTCGGCAAAGCAAGTTTTCTCAAAGGTAGGTGGTTAAATTCCAAGTCTATGAGAAGTGTTCATATTATTATAATAAATAGAGATATTATAATAAATAGAGGAAGGGTCAAAAATGTCTTAAACTATGTGAAAAGAATAAAATATCTTTCGTTTATAGTTTAGTTTAAAAATATTTTTATAGTCAATATTTTAGTTTAAAATACCCTTGCAGTTAATAATTTAGTTTATAAATACCCCTATCGTTATAGAATGGATCAAAAATACACTTTTTTCGAATAAATATATTATTTTTTTCTTTCTAAACACATCTTCTTCCTAACTAAAATATAATTAAGTATTTTTGTTTTCTTTCTTCTAAAATCACTTTAACAAATAAAAATATAGAAAATATTTCTTTTTTCTTTTTAATTTCAGTTTATCAATTAAAATAGAATAATTTCATATACTCTTTCGATAGATAATCTATGTAGTATATATAAGATCATAAGATATCTATCATTAGTTTATATTTATATAACGATAAAAAATATTGATAATAAAATAAAGGAAAAATGCACAAGTCTAAACCTATGCCCGAAATCTCAGAGACACACTTATACTATACTAAGGTCCTATTATCCCTCTAAACTTATTTTATAAGTAATTTTCTACCTCTTTTCGGCCTACGTGGCACTAACTTAAAAAAAAGAGTCAACCAGCGTTGGGCCACAAGATAGTGTCACGTAGGCCGAAAAGAGTAAAAATTATTAATAAAATAAGTTCAGTGGGGTAATAGGACCTTAGTATAATATAAGTTATCTATGAGATTTAGGGCATAGGTTGAGGGGTACTTGTGCATTATCCCTAAAATAAAAAAATATTATTGCAACATGATTTGGGTATTATTTTTTAATTCAAAAACATTAATAAACAATAATACACCAAAAATATTATTGCAACCGTTCTTGACACACGTTAATACAAGAATATTATTAATATAAAAAAAATACTTGAAAGAATTTATGAAAACTTACCAGTTCAAGAGGGAAAAAATGGTGTTTGATTGAGTAAAAGACAGAAAAAAAGTTTTTAGTTATGAGATAAAAAGGCACGCCCAAAGCAGAGAAGCTATGATTTATTATTTGATAACTTATCAAATGAGTATGAATATTGTTAAGAGTCTCTTACAGAATCTGATTCGTTCAGACCTCTTTAGACCCATTAAGAGGTTTTTAAAAAAATTAAACAAATAAATTAATGGGCTGAATATGAATGATTCAGATTCATACCTAAAAACCAAATGTACTTAATGGGTTGAATCTGAATGATTAAGATTCAGACTTTCATTAAGTGCAAACAAATGAGGCCTTACAATATATTCATTTGACTCATATATATTACTTCTTCCGTTTAAAAAATAATAACCTAATTTGACTTGGAACAAAGTTTAAGAATTTTTTTTTTTTAATCTTGTGGTTCTAAATTAAAGTTTGTCAAATGTATCAAAATGTCCGGTCTTAAACATGTCACTTGAAAAATTAAAATTAAAGTATTGTCAAAAAAAGAAATGGATCATTCTTTTTGAAACAGACTAAAAAAAATAGAGTTATTTTTTTAAAACGGACGGAACACTATACTATTCTTTTATCTTTTCCAATGTTGTTTTTTCTATAATTTGTCTTATCCAAAATTAACACCTTTCGATAAGTATGGACCTGGCTACGTAGTTTTTACATTGCCTGAATCTTTCTTATGTATATATATATATAATATATAAAGAATATTTGTCTATATTGTAGAAAATTCGAAGTCAAAAAACTACTTACTTTTTTTTTTATTAAAATGCATAAAGAATCACTTATTTTCTCACCTAAACCAAAATAGACAAATCACTCACTTATGAGCGATAAATGATTATGAGAGTAGGAGCTTCCTTAGGAGTTAAGTGTATTGGTTGTTTGTTTTTGTTGGTCATTATAATATTCACATTAATAATAATAAGAAAAAACATCAAAATAAAAGACAAAATTATTTTTAACAAATCCTTTATGAAAATTCAACTAGCTTAATTAAGATAATTTGTTAGTAGTACTCAATCAAATAAATAATGGAAAACATAATTATAACATTCCATGTGTACAAAATTATCTATTATCTTAGTATCGAAGTTTTACTTACAATAAATTGATGTCGACTTCTTTTATTTAATATTAGAATTGAGAGGTTGATAGTCACATGCATTTTCACTATTAGACATAAAATGAGTCCATCTCTTTTTGTTTGTTACTTAACGTGTGTCTATCAAACAAATACTTAATATACGGTTCGTTTAAACGTATTTATAAACTATTAATTAAAGTTCTTATAATTTTATTCTAAGAAGAAAATTATAACAAATAAATGTAGACGAAAAAAATAACATATTTCTATATTAAGTAGCAATTTAATTTTAAAATGTTAATTCATTCTTAATAGTGAAAATGGTAAAAAATGTCCTTAAATTATGTAAAGAAACAAAAATATCCTCCGTTTATAGTTTAGCTAAAAAAATGCCCCTTTTGTCAGTACTTTGGTTCAAAAGTGTCATTTTAGTCAATATTTTGGTCCAAAAATGCCCTCATAGTTACTAAATGAGTCAAAAAATGTCCTTTTATGAATAAATATATTATTTTTTTTTTTAAACACATTTTCTTCTTAATTAAATTATTATAAAAGAGCTATGTTCTTGTTTTCTTTAAAATGACTTTAAAAAGTAAAAATGTAGGAGATATTTTTTTCTTCTTAATATCATCTTATCAATTAAAATAGAATACTTCATGTACCCTTCGACGAATAATATAAGTCATATATATAAGTTCATATCATTATTTATATTTATATAATAATAAAATATAATTATAACTAATTATAATAAAATAAAAAATATTTTTATTTTTTCTGAATTGAAATAAGATAAATATTTGCTAATTTTTTTTAAAAAAAAGTATATTATTAGAAATAGAATGCGTTATAAAGAAAATAAATAATATATCTATTACAAAAATGAGCATTTTTGCCCAAAATAACTATAAGTATATTTTTAGATTAAAGTATTAACAGAAAAAATATTTTTGAACCAAATTACAAATAAAGGATATTTTTATTCGTTTCACATAGTTTAAAAACATTATTGACTCTTTTCCCTTCATAATAAGATAGATTTATGATTAATCAAATGTGTATCATTTTTTTATAATCATAATTTATATAATTCATAATATTACTACGTAGAGATTACAAAACATTAGTGAGTTAATTATTTTTTCTTAATTCCAAAAAGTTATGAGTGAACTAATATTTATTGTACACATTAAATAATCAACTATATAACTAACAAATTAAATTTAAATCAATACCAACAATTAAAGACAATAAAGCAATAAGAAATTTTAATTAAAATAAATAACAAATAACTAAAAAAAAAACTTCTATTGACTGGGCGTTGTAGAGAAACCAAGTAAAGAAATTTATTACAATTAATACTCACTTCCTTGCCACCAAAGAAAATAATTAATAAGAATTTAAACAAAAAAATTAAAAAGTAGTTAAGCAATTAACAAGACAACAAGGAAAAAATAAAGTGTATTAATTATTTAATTTATTGAAGATTAATATACATTAAAAGGAAAGTCAATATGGGTGAATGTCTACTTTATCAGTTTAATACATGTATAATTAATACTATATAATTTATTTCACCTCCTATATCATATAAATTTTATATAAATTTCTTCATAAGTTATGTTTGTATTAGTTATGTAAGATTATAAAAATGCAACCAAATACCATAAATAAATAAATGAATAACTTTTATATAACATTTGAAAAACTACCAACCAAACTTTGTACTTCCTCATTTTTAATTTATGTGACACTTCTTGTTTTTTAAAGTCAAACAATTTAAGTTTGATAAAAAAATTGCACGTGGCATCTTCAATTTTTTTAAATTAAATTTATATATTTGTAACTATGTAAAAAGTACAATAAATCAGAATAATCGACAATTCAAAATAATTAAAAGATATATGAAAAATTTACGATTAAAGATAGACTTGTTTGAATATCGAAATTCGAAAAGTGTCATATAAACTTGAAGAGAGTGTAAATTAATACATGGATAACTTTTATACTATTTGCAAACCAAACATGGCACAAAATTAATACATTCATGTATTAGCTTTGGATTTATCTAGCTACAAAACAATCTGTAAGTCCGAGTCCATCAAGATCCATTGCTTTAATTTTTACCTACCCTATCCAATTCAGATAAACAACTTTCATGTGGATTATGCATGTACTAGGTGTTTGTGTCTGTCGAGATGCATATACATCAACAAATTTATTATTTTCAAATTAAAAAAATCAAATCAAACCAACAATAATCAAATCGACGATTATTTTTTCATTTGATTTAATTTAATTTTAGAATTCAAAAATCGATTAAATTGATTTGATTTTGATTTTAACTAATAACTGATCCAAATCGAACCATAAACAAGCTTCTTCACTCATGCTTCTATCATATCACTGGTGCAACTTGCTTCACCGATAACTAGATGTCTTGGAATTTGAGCTTTGAAAAAATCTTGTTAAGAGCTTCATCTCTAAATAAATCTTTCAATAAATAATTTAAATTTAATCACACTCTAATATAGATTTTAAACGATACGAGGAAAACCAAAAAATAAAAATTAGTTAAAAATATTTTAACATAATTATAGTATTTCGAAAAAGATTACAAGGTTCCCAGAATCCCGTAACGCAGATCCACACATATTTTGAATTTTTTGTTTTAAAAGATTCTTTTTTCCCACCGTTTTACAGTATTATTTCTAATTTCTAATATAATTTTTCAAGCTGTCAGGTACACACTGTGCATTGGTTTATTTATTTCTAATTTCTAATAAAAATAAAAATAAAATGGTAAAATTGATTTAAAAAGTAAAAATTGATGTTCTCTGTGAAATAAATGATATATTTAATTGAATTTCAACTAATTCACTGCTCCTTCTTTTCATTTTAGATTTCACGCCACTTAATATTTTTTTAAAAATAATTTTTATGTTAATTTTTTTATAAATGACTATAAATTATTTTATTTTATTTTATTAAATTGATTAATAAAATATGAATTAATTAAATTTTAAATTGGATATCATATAATTTTAATTTTAAAATCTGAATTAAGCTCATTTTTAAAATTTATTAAAATTAAATTTTGAGAACTAAAACGTGACAAATATTGTTATGTCTGATGTAACGACAAAACAGGTCTCTATGATTAAAGACTGTAAAAATTTGAACAAAGTGATTTTTACAAAACTCTGAAAACTTACCAATCTTACTTTTAATATTCTTTTCGTTTTTTCAATTTATATTGTATCGTTTAATTGATTACAAACTCTGAAAACTTACCTATCTTATTTTTAATATTCTTTTCGTATTTTCAATTTATATGGTACGTTTAATTGTTTACAAAATTTAAGAAAGAAAAAAGAGATTTTTACTATTTATTAAATTTAGTTTGATAATACTTGTTTTGGTTAGCTTTTTTCCATAAAGTAGATGAAATTTCAATAAAAATAAAATGGAGATAATATTAATAATTTATTTTTGTAAGAAAAAAAAAAACTATAACACATAAACGAAGATGGAGATTGTAATCATTTTGCATACAAGTTTCCAATTTTGGGAGTTTGTCAAAAAGTAATTTGATGAAAAGATGGACCAAGACAACGACTCTAGAAAAACTGATTGTTTATAATGTATTTTATCGGTGTTTTAAAAGGCAAAGGTATAAAACGAGATATTTTATATAGTATGAGGAACGTAAGCTTTCAGGAATATTATATAAGTCTTTTGGATTTATCGAGCATAGTTTTATATATATTAAATTTTATAATTTTATTTATTACTAAAAAAGATAAAAGTAAAACTTTAAATTATTTTGTAAATATATTTATTAAATAACCTATAGTGTATATAAAAAATTATTAAGATTTTAATTTGAGTAATGTATTAACCACCAATAATGAAGAAAAAAAATAATTACAATTATTATTTGAGAAATATAATTCCATCAATAATAAAATATGATTAAAACAAAAAAAAGAATTAAAAAAAGCTCAGAACTTGCGTTTTTACGGTTGGAGCTTACGTCACAAATTCTAGGACTTAGGGCCTATAGATCTACGCCTTGCATTTGCGCTCCAGTGCATTTTTGGTGCGCCCCGTCCTGAGACTTGCTCCAAAAACCGTTTTGAAAACATTGATTTCTATAAATTTTAAAAAAACATTTTTGCTTAACATAATAAAGTTTTGATGCCAAAATTTTTGAATATGATATTTTGTTTGTATTTTTGGTATATTGAAGGGGAATTTAGAAAAAGGAAAAAATGACAAATATATATCCGAATTATCATAAATTGTATGCATATACACTCCATTATGCTTTTGGACATTGATGTCTTTGTTGTCCGAAAATTAGGGCATATACGCCTTCATTCTGATAGAAGACTAAATAAGAACACACGACACAATATTATCTGTCGATCCAATATTTAATAAATGTCAGATCGGTGGATGAGATTATAACACGTGTATATCCGTTAATTTAAAGAATATATATATTTTAGTTTTTGGACGACAAAGGTAACAATATTTTTAAAGTATAACATAGGGTATCTCCACACTATTTACGATCTGGAGTGTATTTATCTTTTTTTTTCCCTTAAAAAAAATATGACATTGCACTATTAGCATGCATTAGTGGTGGCAAATGGGCGTGTTGAAAATGGGTAATCATTCAACCCGCCCATATTTGATATGGGTAAAAATGGGTTGGGTAAAATACTAGTTTACCCATATTTTACCTATGTTTCATGAATAAATAGTTCTTTACTTAAGAATTAAATATGGAGAAAATAATTTAGTCTTTTTTTTAGATGAAATCTGTTGAAAATACTTCATTTAGCTTTATTTTATTATAAAAGTAAAAAAAACTTTAAAAAAAATTCGAGGTTGAGGATTTATCCACCATTAATACAAAACCAGAAGCACATGCAATATTACATGCTCTAAAGTATATAGAGACGACACAGTTAGTCAGAGTAATTATGGAACTTCAATTTTATTTTTTTGGGGGTGGGGGGTGAGGGGGCTGGTGTGGGGGTGGATTGGGGGAGGGGTCGAGGGGAGGGGTGAAAAAAAATGAAATTTTGAAATTCAAAATATTTTTTAAAAATAAACTTTAATTTTTTTTGGGAAGCGTGGGGGTGGAGGTCGAGAGTTGAAATATTAATAGGGACCCATATATGAAAGTTTTGAAAAATCGCTTCTAAAACTTGGTAACAGAAGGTTTTTTAAAAATTTGGAGAAAACTTGCAATACCCATATTTGACCCGTAGTTTACCCATAATATACCCATATTTTAATGGGTTAAATATGGGTATAATCTCAAATATTACTCATATTTAAAATTACTCTTTCAACCTATATTTGATAGGCTATTTAGGCGGGTCAAAATGGGCTTAAATTGCTTGTACTAGCAAATATATATATATATATATATATATATATATATATATATATATATATATTTAAGTTCAGCCAAATCGAATCTTAAAGTTGAATAATTTCTAAAATTATGTACTTATTTGAAGAAAACACACTTTATATGATCGATTTATTAATGATTAAAGAAACAAGCATAATTTAATTAACTTGATTTTATCTGAAGAGAAATTCAATTGTATACTTTTAGAATCCATATTTACTGTGTAGAGGGGAATGAATTGGAACGGTTGAGAATAATTTGTATTGTATTTTTAATTTAAAAAAAATTTAAAATGTAAAAATAAAATTACAAAATCTCTTTTTAAAAAAAGTTCTTTTTTTTTATAAATATTTTAACTGTATTTTTAAAAAATTAATAAATTGTATATTATACGCACACAAAAAAAAGAAATATAAAGAGGCTTTTCATCTTTCTTTGTTTAGCAATTCAAAGAGTGTGTGAAAGAGAAAAAAGACTCTTTTGTTTTGGAGCAGCAGTATTAGGTAAACAAATGCAAAATTCCATCTAAGGATATTAATGGACATTTTTTTTTCATGTATGGTCATATTTGGGAAAAAATTATGGCTATTTACATTCACTTATTAATACCACGAATAAATATAGACGACTATAAGAATAAAATAAATATGAGAGTGGCATTATTTAACTTGATACGATATTTTAAAAAAAGATTTTTAAAATTTATGGCTAAAATAACTTTTAAAAATTTGTGTGGTTGAAAATAAAATGAGTGTTTTAAAGTTAGATGATTTCTAATATAGTAAGGTGTAACACCCAAAAAATTGAACAAAATATTGTTGAAAACTGATTTCATGAAAGATAGGAAGTCCAACGGGCCGTAGAAATCAAGATGAGATCTGAAAAATTCAAGTCCTGTAGTGTGTCCTACGAATTGTCAGGATGAGTTGTATGAACTTTTACGAGCCATAGGAGGTGCTCATAGAAGAGTTCAAGACTAAGAGAAACTTTGAGCTTAAAGTTAGGTTCTACAAGAGGGTTTTGTAGAGCGTAGAAAATTCTACGATCTGTAGAGATGACTCGTAAGAAGTGGATCAAGTTTTTTCAGTACTTGGTTCCACGGTTGGTCAAGATGGCTCGTAGACCGTGGACTGCAACCGATCTTTATACACTTAGTTAAGGATTTAGACAGTGTTATGTGGTCTGTTACGTTCATTAACATTTCAAAGTCTTTCACTAAGTAGTTAGTCAGGCCAAAATTGTGTTTGGGGATCAATAATGTTTCTTGAATGCCGATCACATTCAGAATATAGGTTTGAAATTTGACATAAGTCGATATTTTTTTTTAAACGGAAAAAAAAAAGTCACAATAAATAAGACGTCGGAAGTACACAATATATTAGAAAGTGTGACCTCTCAACTCAATTAATTATCAGAGCAAGAGTGCAACACAGTTTAACAGAAAAAAAGGTAATTCCAAAAGTACCCCTGTTATATCAAGCATGTTGAATTCCTCTATTAACCTACCACACCTCTTTTTTATGGCATATTTTCTACGTTTCACATTCTGATTTGATACGATATTTTAAAAATTTATGATTTAAAATGATTTTTAGATATTCACGTAACTGATGAAATCATATTATTAAGGATAATATGACAATTTAAAATTATATTTATTTTCAACTATGATAACACAACATTGTTATTAGGATAATTTTTTTTAAAAAAAAATATCACATAAAATGCGACGAAGAAAATATATATATATATATTTGATCAATATGATTACATATTTGTTGCTCCAATCAATCAAAAAATTGAAATAACATTTTACCAAAACGTGTATGCAGTGGGAGGCTATAAATGTCCTTATCAATATTGGGACCCCAAAGAGGACAAACTCGAAACAATCACAACTTTACAAGAAGAAAACAAAGCACATTATTTCATAACATATTATCAGTACGAGATGAATAAATTTATTTTTATTTTTTATAATTTTCTTTCTAATATCGACTTCCAAAATTAGCACCTTTCGATATGTTATAGACCTGACTACGTTGTTTTTACATAATCTAGTGCTTGATATATTTTGAATTAGAGAAAATTTGTCTATATTATATAAATGCTTGCATATATTCTTCAGGTAGTAAATCTAAAATTTACTTTAAAATGTTTGTTACGGTTTATTTTGAAAATTAAGTCCCAAAAATATTTTCTTTAACTTTGGTAAAATTTGTTTTTTGAAAATATAGTTCTCACCTAGTTTTTAGAAAGTTAAGAAAATCATTTTTAAAAGATTAGTATTTATAAATATTTCATTTCAAAAATTAAAGTTAGGATAAAGGTTCAAGTTAATTTTTTTAAAAGGAGTTATATCAAAACATTTTTTAGCTAATGTATAAAAAATTATTTACACATAAAAGTTATTAAATGAGTATTAGAGCGTACTCAAAATAATAAATTAGTTAAATAGCAAAGTAAGTAATTATTTTCAAGCTAATTACTCACTTAGGAAAAGTATGAAAAACTCTTAGGTTAGCTTCAAAGCTTAAGTTTTTTTAAAAATATTTGACTAAATACTTATGAGATATATCTTCACACATAGCATAATAAATTATTTCAAAAGAAATTCTTTGTGGGGATTCAATTAGCTTAATTAAGACAATTATAAATTATTTGTGGGGATTCAATTAGCTTAATTAAGACAATTCAATCAATCAAATAATGAAAACATAATCGTAACATCTCGTATTTCTAATTCTCTCTGAAAATTCCACTGACTTAATAAGATAATTGTTAGTAGTATTCAATCAATCAAATAATGAAAAACATAATTATAACGTCTCGTATTTCAAATTTTCTATGAGAATTTCACTAACTTAATTAAGACAATTATTAGTAATATTCAATGAATCAAATAATAGAAAAATATAATCGTAACGTCCCATGTATTCAAGATCTCATTTATATTTTTTTCTCCAATATAAGAATGGGAAGTTGATAGCCACATGATTTTCACTATTTGACCAAAAAATCAGTCCTTTTTTTTTATTTTTTTTTGTATATAATATATATAAATATATATATATATATATATATATATATATATATATATATATGTATATGCTTTGCTTAATTCCTAAGGAAGTAAAATTAAAATTTACTTCTGAAATGATTGTTATGATTAATTTTGAAATTTAGGTACCAAAAATATTTTCATAACTTTGGTAATTTTTATTGTTTTCTGAAATTAAGAAAATCATTTTCAAAAAGTATTTGAAAAGCTTTTATTTAAAAAAATCATCGAGTACAACATAAACAAAAGATGAATTATTTCACTAAGAAATTCTTTATGGAGATTGAACTAGCTTATTAAGATAACTAATAGTAATATACAACGAAATCAATATAGAATCAACAATTATCAAGAGAAGTATCATAAAGCGAGATCGAGATCAGTTTATCGATTAAGTAATGGAAAACATAATTGTAACATCTCATGTGTTTGAAAATTATCAATGTCGATATTGAAAATGAGTCCCATCTCTTTTTGTTTGTTAAGTAACGTGTGTGTGTCAAACAAATAATACACTGCTGGTTCAAACGTATTGTAAAGTGTTAATCAAAGTTCTTATAATTTTATTTTAAGAAAAAAATTATAACAAATAAATGTAGACGAAAAAATAACACATTTCTATATTATGTAGCAATTTAACTTTAAAATGTTAATTCATTCTTAATAGGGAAAATGGTTAAAAATGCCCTTAACTATATAAAGAAACAAAAAAGCCCTCCGTATATAGTTTGGCTAAAAAAATGTCATTTTTGTCAATACTTCAATTCAAAAATGTCATTTTCGTCAATACTTTGGTCTAAACATGTCCTCATAGTTACTAAATGGATCAAAAAATGCCATTTATAGAATAAGTATATTGTTTTTTACTTTTTAAACACATTTCCTTCTTAATTAAATTATTATAAAAGAGCTATGTTCTTCTTTTCTTTAAAATGACTTTTTTTTTTAAAAATAAATAAATGTAGGAGATATTTTTTCTTCTTAATCTCATCTTATCAATTAAAATAGAATACTTCATGTACCCTTTCAACAGATAATATATGTCATATATATAAGTTCATAGTACATTCATCATTATTTATATTTATATAATGATAAAATATAATTAGAATAATTAGAATAAAATAAAATATCTATTTTCAAAAATGAGCATTTTTTACCCAAAATAATCACAAGGGTATTTTTAGACTAAATTATTAACGACAGAGATATTTTTAAATCAAATTACAAATGAAGAACATTTTTATTTCTTTTGTATAGTTTAAAAATATTTTTAACTCTTCCTTTTTTAATAAGATGATTATGATCAATCAAATGTCCGTCTATTTTTTTAAAATCATAATTTATATAACTCTTTAATTTTCCAAAACAAATAAAATATCAAGGTACTTTTGGTCAAACAAGTATAGTACAGCTGGTTCAACGTGTTATGTTTTTGCTTTTAATCTATTTATAGAGTAAAGTAACAAAAAATATTTTTAATACTACCAATAATTAATAAAATGAAATTAATAATTCAATATCAGTTACTCTTTTATTTTGTACAAAAAAAAAAAGAGGTACTTTTAATTCCTTGAAAAGTTTAGTGCTTTATTTTTCTGACAACTTTACAAATAATACAGTAAAATCTTCGAAATATCTAATGGAATGACAACTTTTATCCTTATTTCACTTCATTCTCATCTTTTACCTTTTTTCCTAACTGAAGATTAGGATAATTATGTGATCTTTTATTCTAACTTGTACTTTTCCCGTCTTATTTAATATGTTATTATTTAATTTAATATGATAATTTAAAAAAGCAAATTGTAATAGTAAAGAAAAGTGGTGAGCGATATTTTAGAGAGAGGGGGAGAGACAAATGACAAGAAATTTATTGCGAATTAAAATTAAATTAATTGTAATCGTAGCATTATTTAATTAATTATTTGTTATGATACATAATTTTTTCTATTATTTTTTATGTTGTCAGGTAGAGGGAATTTTAGAGGTTTTTAGAAAGGGAAAAGACTCAAATATGCCATCGAACTTTCAGAAAAGGATCATTTATGCCATCAGTTAAAAGTTTGGCTCATTTGTGCCATTACCGTTAAAGAAAAGGCTCATTCATGCCATTATTTTTTAACGGTGATTTTGCAAAATTATTTTTGACACGTGATCAATTATAATTCGGCCACATCATCAATTTTTTTAATAAAAATAATAAAAAAAAAATTCAATTTTTATTCAGAATTTTGATTTTCTTTATTAAAAAATTGATGACGTGAGTCCTGACCAATTATAATTCGGCCACGTCATGAATTTATTTAATATAAAAAATATAAAAAATAATTCAATTTTTTTTTTAGAATTATATTTTTTTTTATTGACAGTAAGAAAAACATAAAACGTGTATTTCAGTAATTTTTTTTAATTATTTCTAATAAAAGTAAAATACTAAAATGGCCCTTGGCGCAAAAATTTGATAAAAAAAAAGAAAATTGATATTGTCAGTGAAATAAATGATATAGTTAATTGAATGTCAAGTAATTTACTAATTTTGTTTTACATTCTTAAATAATGCATTCTTTGATTCGCATATTAACGAACTTGCTTATTTTAATTATACCGGAACGGAGGTATAGCTCCGTAAGAATGATCAATCGAACATTTTTTATCGAAAAATTAAAATATTCATTACTACATGGGTGTATTGATAAATGAACGCAATTGGTCCTTATAGGGTTTTGACAGTCGAGTGGTAAGTGTGCTCATTTAAATTTCTGGAATTTGCGGTTTGATTCTTGATGTCAATGACGGAGTTAGGATTTTCAATTAGGGAGTGTAAAATTTGAAGAAATAGATACATAAAATAGTCGAAGGAGGTTTGATATCTATTGTATATCTTGAAAAAATTATTTTAACCATATATCAAATAATATAATTTTTCTTCCAAAGGTTTTCGAATGAACCTCTAACTATAAAGTGGCTCCGTCACTGCTCATTGACTTCTATTTTTTAATACAATTTTCTATGTAACCAATTATATTTAAGAACAAAAATTAAATGTTACTTTTCTCTATTATTCTAGAAAATATAAAATAATTAAGAAACTCAATAAAAAAAAAATGTCTCAACAACAATCTACTTGAACTTCAATTAGTAATTAAAAAATAAAAATTCAACTACGTACTGGCTATTTTGTTTTTGTTTATTTCCACTCATCAGTAAAAATAATTAAATGAATGATTTTGCATCCAAGTCTTCATTCACCCTTTTAAAGTTCGAATATTTTAAATAAAATTTTTACTGTTATTTTATATGTTATACATAAGCTCTAAATAAAATATAATTAACATATTGTATATTCTAAAGTATAGTAGCTCTTTTGAATCTGCAAATTTTATCATTGAATTATTCATCTGGAATAGGAAATAATATTTGAAAAATTAAAAAAATGCATTCACCATCTTTTGACTTAACTTTATTGGATGTCCACCCTTTTGGGACATAACTTTTCTTGTACTTTTAATACAATTCAAATAAAAATAATTAGTGGAAAAAAGTTTTTTTTTATATTTTAATATAAAAGAAAAGATAATAGTGTCATTCAATTTAATAAGAACATTTATTTTTTTACTTGGGGTATTATTACTTTATTTAGTGTGTGAAATGAGCAAAAAATAAAATTTATTTTTTTCATCTCAGATTGTTTGTCCTATTTTAATTTGGTGCAAAATTCTAAAATATTTTTTTGAATCTTATGATAGTCAATTTAAAGTATATCAAATATACTAAAATATTTTTTTAATTAACCTTAAACATATTAATATAAAAAATTAAAATTTAAAAATTGCTAAAAAAAAAAACTTATTCTACCAAACCTGCAATAATGCATCCCTGCAATAATTAGAGGCCCACATGAACGTACAATAATGCATATATTTATTAATCATGAAGCACTGAAAATAAATCAATTTATCTCTGATATTTTTCTATTATTGGTCTCTTTTCTACCTTCCAATTATAAAAATAAAAAAGAGTAATCATTAAGCTTTTTGTTGCATATTGGAAATAATAAAATCTAAATTATATTTCATTTATCTTTTTAATTACTTAAGCTTAAAATAAGAACCGTTAGACAATATAGTTATTCTTAAAAATATTTGAGGTGTATTGCTTTGCATGATCATATTGTTAATTATTATTGATTATGTGATTATTTGTAGCGAACAGAGGCTTTGTGGCGCACGATGTGTTGATATTGCAAAGGCAAAGAATGAGTTTTACGACGGTTTAATTAATTCTACGTTAGTGAGAATAATCACTATATGAGATAAAAATGTTTTGAAAAATAATGATATGAATTAAAAAAAATTTATTTATTTATGAAATAAATGATTAGTAAATATAAATATGAGATCATTTTTACAAAATATAAACTTGTAGGTCAATTTTTGTATTTGAATATTTTCAAATCGTGATTTTTAGAATTTGAAATTGCATCTCATGATATGAAATCAAAAGATAAAATCAACGTTAAACCGCATGTCCACACGCTGATTTCATCTGATGATTTTACATCGCGCGATATGAAATCGCATATCCAAACGCTAATTTCACTTCATAATTTTATATCACGATATGAAATTGCATCTTCAAACACTTACATATTGTTTCAAACTTAATTACAAAATAATTTGGATTAATTACATTGTTATACACCCTATTTCAAATAAATTTTCTAGTGACCATATTTTATGCTATTTTAGCACCCACCATGGTGACTTACCATCAAATAATTCTCCTTAAAAGTTATTTTATTTCTTGGTTGATTTTATATTTCCAAGAAAAACAATGGCTGACAAACAAAATTTGGCATCGGCACGTGCGTCAAACACGCCCCTCAGTTCACATTCATTACTTATTTTATTAGCGTTTCTCAATCTCCGTATTAAGTCAAAAATAAATACTTTATTATTGAGTATAAAATAGGTTCACATCGTGATCTATGTTTCATTTCTCATTGAAAGGTTATGATACTGATAAAATGGATATTAATTAATCTTTGCAGGTTATCAATGTTGACGTGCACTTCAATTTAGGTCATATTGTATGTCGATCGACAAAGTAGTGTTGTTTGTTGTCGTTGTTTAATTAGACGACAAAAAAATCTTACCCCACATGGCTACATCAATATATAATATAGTGTAAATACATTGGAGTCTTTTTCTAATAAATTGCCTTATATATGTAAAATAAAATAAATTAAAGCCATTGATTATGAAATGTTTTATAAGGTCAAATATAGAGAAATCTAATTAAACTTATACATCCATTTAGCATAGTTCATTTACAAGTTCGGAGCTTAAATAATCACTTTTTTCATTAAGATAGAAAAAGGGGTTACTTGTTTTAGTAATTAATCGAAACAGATAATTCACTCAACCTTAAACAATCATCTGCCATCTTTAAATCAAAAGACATTTCGCTCAAGATTGAGCGATTTGTAATTTGTGAAAGTCAGCTAAATTTTAAATAGTTGGTTAAAGTCTTAATATAGATCGTAAAAGAAACTATTTGCTGTTATTTCTGAAATTACTTCTCATATGTATTGATAGGACTATTTGCCTTATAATTCTTGATGGATGTCATTATACTTTGCATAGTTGCATCAATGAAAAATAAAGTAACATCATGAAATACCGCAATACACTTAAATTGATTTAAATATTATAATTCTGAGATGAATATCAATTTCTTAAGAAAGTTAGATGACAAAAACAATATATATATATATATATATATATCCTTGAAACATTGGCCCAACTATTATTGAAGATTTTGTTTTGTGAAGCTTATGGATTAAGGTAGGTATGTCAATAGGACCAAGCAAATCTTGATCTGCTAAGATTTTAATTTATTTTATTCTGTTGATTTTAATTTATTTTAAGAAAATAAATATTTTATCCCCTGCCCTATTCTGCCCCCACGCTGCCCCATGTAAGTGTCAATTTGTTTTTTACCCAATTTTTAATGATCTGTTTAATTTTAAAAAAACATAAATATCAGTATCATGGAGACTAACAAAAATAAATTGTCAGAAAACTAACAATTGTCAGGTATATAAATGCCTTTTAATTATAGCAGTATATATATATATATATATATATATATATATATATATATATATATATATATATATATATATATATATATATATATATTTTATGACAGAGAAAACTGGAAAATAAATATCATTAATTAAAGTAATGTGTTTGTATTCAATCACAACAAGAAGATGTTGATTGAGTATGAATTTTACTTGATCATACGAACTGATGTTGAGTTGAAATAATGAGTCAATTTACCTTTGACCCATCCTATTAAAATTATAAATTTATTATTTTTGACGCGTTTTAACCTATCCATCTCATTTAAATATTATCGTATTCTATCTAGTTCCCATCTTATTGCCATCCCTAGATTGTGACCCCATTGGAACGGCAGGGGTGGAGTTACCCTTAATGATTCGAACCCCCTTTGGCAGAAATCTACATTATTTATATATGGTTAAAATAAATTTATATGTATATATAATAGATGTCAAACCATCTTCGATTATTTATTTCTACAGATTTTGAACTTTCTTATTGAAAATTCTGGCTCCGCATGTGATTGGTAGCATTCTTTTTGGGAAAAAACAACAAGATAAATGTAGAGATGGTACTTGACAATTGACCTATTTCTTTGGACAACCATTCTCATATTCCAACGCACACTTTGGAGTGCTATATTGTACACAACATTATAAACGTGTACTTTGTACCATTTTTCATCCACCATATTTTAATTAATAAATTTCTGTGTTAAGAAGCTTATACTTCGTAATTTTTTCGTCTTTTTTACGATGTATTACGGAGTACATTTTATTTAATAAAGTATTAAATAAAAATTTATTTGCTAGATTAATTTTAATTTAACTAATTAAATAAAAGGGGTCAAAGTTGCTTTTATATTATGCAAAATAGATTACTTATAAACTATATTATATTTTGGGATTAAAAAAATATTTCTGTCGTTATCTCAAGAGACCACAAATATCGTGAAAAGTTAATAACCTCGCTGTTACCTTAACTCCTTAAGTACAATACAAGAAAATGTATCTTTAGCAGCAACAATCATCCATCATAATATTTTTTTGGGAGAATGCACAAGTACCCTCTTAGATTATGATCGAAATTTCAGAGACACACCTTAACTAAACAATTGTCTTACTCCCCTGAACTTATTTTTTTTTGTAATTATATACACCTTTTGTCTAAATGGCACACTCCGTGACCCCACGCAATTGAGGCGCATGAGAGATATTTAGATGTCACGTAAGCCAAAAAGGTGCACAATATTACAAAATAAAATAAGGTCAGGGGGTAATAGGACCTTGTTTAGTTAAGGTGTCTCTGGAATTTCGGTCATACTCTAGGGGGTACTTGTGCATTTTCCCTTACGATACTTTTACTTGAAAATGTCTATAGTAAACATATTTATCAACAATAACAAAAAAAAGATGATGTTGATAAATGAAAAGAAAAAAAGTCTTCACAAATATTTTTGTATTATTAATGAAATTTAACCGACTCTTTTGAGTTATCGATAAAATTAATAAAGATAATAACGTTAACCAAATCAAACCGATTGGCCAATAACATAAATACAAAGATGATTATAAATTGTTAAAATGATATCGATAAATCAATAACATTTTATTTTTCAGTTCAATTTATTGATTAAACTGAAATTTGCACACCCCAGCCTATCAACTAGTTGCTCTTCTGCTATCTAGCACGCCACTTCATTTTTTAATTTTTTATTGACTTTCAAAAGTCCAATATTTTATTTTCCTTAGAACTATATTTTACAGTTATATATCAATCACAAACAAATTGAAATATAATAATATGAATCAATCACTATCATACCAAATAATCTTCTCTTTTCTTTTTTCCCCAATGCAACATAAATCTATTATAAAGTCAAAAATACTCCTAGAAAAGCAATAGGTTGAATATTCTTATATTGGATCTCAATCATAAATCAAAATTCGATTGACTACTATTTTCACTGTTACCTTGATATGATTGTGTTGTGCCAAATAAAATATAAAATATCGATCTTTCTCCAAACCCCACACATAACGAAAGCTTTAATACATCAGACTGCAGATTGGAGGAAAATAGAGTGTTTTTATGATAGGGAGGGTGTTGTTGGTAAATCACTTGCATAAAGCATTTGGCTTCCAACAACACCATTTATAAAGAAAAAAATATAAAGACTAGGATAAGGCAAAATTTATATGCAATTGCCAGCACTTTGGAATAAAAATATGAACCCCTAAGATTTCAGTTTCAGAATAATGTCTGGCATAACTTTGACATATTAATTTAGTTGCAAAAAAAAAAAAAAAAGGATTAAAATGTCTTGAAAGGTAACAGAATATTTCATTTACTTCTTAGAACCATCAAATGAGTTGTACAACAGCTGCTACGCGAAGTGCTCCATTTTGGAGAAGGTCAGATACTTCATCAAACAACAGGGCCGAGCGCCAGCCCCATCCTTTGGGAGCTTTTGGTAGAAGAGTTCCAGTTTGTTTGAAGTTACCAAACACCATAACTTCTCTCTTTGAAGGAAAAATCAACTGGTTTACCAAATTATTGACAGGAAAAAAAAGAAGCAATTTTAGCATGACATTTGCTGAAGATAACAAAGTAAGGGCTTTGAAACTTAGCCTTTGTAAGTTCACCTGATATCTAGCAGTAACCTTTTCACGGGAATCGACATACATATGCACCTGAATACACAATACAGAAAAGATCAGCAAGGACAAGAAGAGAAAATCAATGTTCACTTATAATTTTACATAAACACGAGAGAAGGGAAAGGAGGAGGATCTATCAGATATACATATACGTTCATGAATGGTTTTAGTAAGGATTAAGAATAAGAAAATAAAATGCTGATCCACACTTAAAAAAGCTTCTATTTATTCAAGAAATTGAAAAGGAAAAGTTCACCTTTCTAACTGGCTCAGCTATTTCTGCCTTCCTACGATGAAGAAATAGCCCTGATATAACAACATATCAACAAAGTTACAAAAGAGGTAATGAATCTATTCTCATCATGCAGATAATTTTAGAGTACAATTTTACCAAGTGTTCGACGTCCCTGAGGGTCTTCATCACTGAAAGCCTGAACACTAACCTAAGGAATGCAAAATACTAGATTGATTAACTCCTTTATTGGTTGCAATAACAAAAATCTTCTGAAGAGCAAACTCAATCATTTGCATTTTCCCCCGAACAAATACGTGAGTAAATGAAATGCAATGAATAGTTGAAAGATTCACAAACCTTCCATAACGAACCAGCATAAAAAAATTCTTGAGAGTGTTTGACTTGGCCATCATTAAGCCTGAGAACATCAAGAAACTCAACCCTGTGAAGCAAGTGAGGTGTAAGTAAACACTTCTGTTAGCCATAAAGAGAATGAAAGGATTCTATTTTCATAAAGAGGGCACTGTTTCAGAACACAGAACAGAAGGAAATTTACACAACACAAAGAAGTCTGGCTACTGCAAAATTGAGACTCCTGCAATTAGAGAGATTGTTTATGGAAGGATTTCATTATCCAAAGAAGGAAACATGGAGAAGCGCATAAGAATCTCCCTGTTGCAACTGTTCATTTGTAGGTTACAAAAAGGTAATCAAACATTTTCAGGTGATTTGAATGATTGCATCTTTGAAGGGCAAAAGGTGCATGTTTTCTACCAAATGATTGCATCTCTTAAGGGAAAAAAGTTACATCTTTCTGTTCAAATCCTAGAAAGTATAACATGGAAGAACCATGAGAATCTTCATAAAGATTTCAAGAAAAAAATTTATGTCCCTGATTTTATGACAAAATTGTTTTAGAATATTTTTTTTCCAATAAGTCATTGACGTAGGATATCTGAGAGTTGAAAGGGTAAACACAGAAATATGGACAGAGCGAAAGCTTTATTTGCAGTTTCTGAAGCTAACAGATCAAATGGGCAATATCTTAATGATATGGAAAGGTTCACCTTATTACAAAATGAGAACTGGTCACTCGTCATGTTTCAGTATAATCAAAAGAACATCCAAGCATGTTGGCTGTATTTGTCTCTTCAATGTAAAGAGAAAATACAAGTTCTTCTCAATGGTTACAAGTTGCATGCTTAGGAGCTACATTAACTGATACTTCGAAAAATTAATCCAAGAAAGGAAGTATACAGAACCTAATCTATGGAACTCATTTCACATGCAATGGATTGCCATAATGCAGAAGCCAACCAAACATAGCAGAAAGAATAACTTACCCGAACCGAAAGGGAGGAAAGTGACTTAAAGGAGTTTTCATATCCAATGATATAGCAGTACTTCCATTCTCCCATTCTATTCCCATTGCATGTTCAGACGAGCCTAGCATCTGGGGGGAAATACTGCTTGAACTTGGGCCAACAGTTGATGGTCCTTCCGGTCTGCTTTGCAGTTCTGTCTCAAATCCCCTATCAACATGAATATTAGCACTATTGCTTCCTTCTTGGCTGAGCCCAACCAGAGCAGTTAGTCCATCTCCAGCAAGATCCCCGCTCTGTTCTGCTCTATTTTCTGGGTCATCATTGGCAGGAGATTGCTGACAGTTCCGGTTGCCCATACCAAGTGGTACACGAGAGAAAACAAAACGAGTTGGAGGCCAAGCAACTGCAGGCACAAATGTAGATCCACGTCCAATACCAGCTAGACCATCATTGGGGCCCCTAACATGAACCCGAACAGGCCTAAACATGCCACTTCCTTCCCTGTGAGGCGAGTCAGTGGCATACATATTTCCTATATTGTTGGATTGATTGCTCTGATCATGATCTGACATGTAATATCCAGTAGCTGCGACTCCACGTGAATTTCCAAATGGCTGCCGACAAGCACATGCCATACTCACAAGGCAGCAACTTTTGCAAGTGTCAGCACCAATTTCCTGTACCCGCTGGCTTATGAGAATCTGCAAAAAAACACAAATAATTTAAGAGCAAAAATAAAATTAGGAAATAAGATATCTACTATGATTAGGAGGAACGTAGACAGGCAGACTATTCTGTCAGCTATCAATTTTTTTTAAAAAAAGAGCAAAATGGGGAATACATATAGTTACAGACCTGTAGCCACAACCCGTCATTCACAGCTTTGCAAGGGAACCCCATTTCTTCAAGTTGCTTTCTCACACTAAGAAGTGCATCAAATGACATGTTACAATATAAAAGTGAGCCACCCTCAAAAATGTTGGCAAAGGCATCATAATCTTCTCTACTTACACCTGAATGAGCATTTAGGCAACTTTTGACTTCTCTCCGGCCCACGGTTCTACCACCCCAAGATAGAGGAGTGAAATTGCATCTTTCCCATTCATTCGGAGTCATCAAATTACAGGACGAACCCATTGATGAGAAGTTCCTCTGATCCCCACAAAGCCAACTGTTGTTATTCAATTGATAGCATGAATCTTCTTCAGATGGCCCTTCCACACCCATACCATTGCCCCCTAATCCACTAGCTCCAGTACTACTTGGCATTTCAAAATAAGAACATGAAGATCTGACTTCATCAGCATATAAGAATGAGTTATTTGATGAAGGACGTCCACTGTTGCATGGGTATCTTGAATCCGAGTCTGACTGAAGACAAGATGATTCTTGCATCTTTTGTTTAGAGTTAGGCACTTCAGTGAGGGAATCAACAATACAATCTGCAAGCTCAACCAAGATATTTTGACCGTTGTTACAACTATCAATTCCATCTTTTAAGCTTAGGTGTCCTAGTCCAGATTCCACCCTTCCGTCATCAGTTAAATTCGTTGGCACTACTCTGGAAACATCAGAAATTGTACTTGTTCCAACTCCAGAACCAGAACATTTTTCTTCATGATTTTCTGCCTTGCAAAGAGCATTTTTTGCAAGAAGTGTACATAAAGCTAGTTCAAACCTGCTCAGATTTGCAAGCAGAAAATCAAGATAGAGAAAGAGTCATCATGCTAAACTAAAATTTCAAATATGATTTTAGCAATTCCTACAAAATTAGCCACAGTTCTCACCGTTTCTTTTCGGTAGGGACCCATAACTCGTCTGAGATCAGTAGAGCATTTAGTGTAGGAGCAGAAAGTTTTGGAAGGACCTGGTCACAAGACAGTTGACAAGCCAGCTATTTATCATTTCATGGATTTCATTATAACTCAAATAAGAAAAGAGAATCATGCATATGTAATTTTTTTTTACTGATGAAGGTGTAGAACATGCATTCGAGAAATTGAACTGCAGAATCAGGTACTATCTTAAGAAAAAAACAAGGTCTCCACTCTCCACATGCTTATTTGTGACTGGAAGCTAGGTAAGTTACTTAACAAAGCCGCTAAAATGGAAATAAGCCCATGTCAGAAGATATGCAGGAATCTCTACATATGTGAATTATTCGCTATGTTGCTTGGACTTTTCAAAAAATGTCAAGGGTACATGTCGGATTCACCAAAAGTAGTGTATTCTTGGAAAATCCGACACGGGTGCAACATCGAAAGTGAAGAGTCCGCACAACTTAGATTACTCGAAAAGAAGCTGCTGTAGATATTTTGCATTGTCTAATGAATCGCAACTTAAGATAAAACTCTTATCCCCAGTTGCATCACATGTTCAACAACAAAAAACTTGCACCACTTAGCCCTTGCATGCAAAACATCATTTCGCACCTTCATGTGAAAGTGCAGTTTGTTAAAGACATACTTGAGGGTTTCATAAAGAGTTTGGAATAACTGAAAGCGCTGACATACACATTGAGAGAGGTATTTACTAATCGTTGCAATAAATTAGGAACAGAAGTGTCTTTCTGGAGAAAATTAGTTTCTCCAAGTATCACACTAAATTAACAAAGTAGCAGCCTGAAATTAGAAGGAAGATAACTAACTGATACTCAAATACACCTGGTGCAGCAGAGTGTTTTCTTTTGATAAGGTAATAGGAAATTAGAAATATGGTACAACAGAGTTTCTGCTAGGCTTTGCAACATGCGCATCCGGAAAAAAAAAAAGGTGTTAATTTAAATAAAAGGAGAAAGTAGAGAGGTAACATCCAACATTCACTGCTTAAAACCTTAGCATTGTTTCCAAATAGTTACCTCTTTCAACTCTATAGCACCACTTTGACATAAGTATCCCCAACAAGCATTTCTAACTCGTTCACCATGTAAACCATAATCTTGGCTTTCTGCGAACACCTAAGTTCCAAAACAATGTGGTTAGCAAAATGCATGAACGCGTGGATGATGAAGTAAATTGAGCAGCAATCTGGAACCTGGTACGTTAAGAAATTTGATGTCCACAATTCCGATATGATGAAGTCTGTGCAAATTGCACATAAATCCTGCATGATGAATGTTAAATCTGTACTGTTATACCAATGAGGAACATTAGTTATCGAGCAAAAGATTAGACACATCAATCAGCAAATTCAGGAGGATTTTTGTTGGTTGAGAAATCAAAGTAATTATTGATAAATGATAACACACCAAGATAATGTCATCTTTACAAAAAGTGCAATGGCACTGTACATCACATCTCCAAAATTTCAACCATCAAAAGATGTAGGTATTCCACTTTGCACCAAAATATAAAGGGAAAAAAACGAGAACTCTTGACTCTTGAAATAGAGCTCTCTACATCCTTGAAATTCAGTCACATATTTTCAAGTGTTCTTAATATTCTGAGAGGGCATCTTTAACCTATGAATTCTTAAGACTCTATGTCGAATTTTGATTCAGATAAAGAAAATACTATGGGATTTCTTCAATCAATTGTTGTAAAGCTCCGTATTTTTCTAAAATTGATAGAGACTAATTTCGAGCTTAAGGATGTGATTTAATCCAATTCGAGTCACGTGGAGTTATGAGTGTAACTAAGTCATGGAAACACTTGTAATTAACATTGATATAGCTTGGAATAAATTACAATTCGATGGTAGTATGGTACAAGTGAATGAATTAATTGGATGAATCAGTGTTATCACACTGTCTAGGAATAATTAATTGCCTATGACTGAGAAATAATTTATGGGAGTAATCATTTTCCACAGATTAGCCATTGATATATTATGTGGAAAAAAGTATTAGTTATCAGATGCACTTACGAAATGGAATAAAGGGATTGCTACGTGTGAAGTGAACAAGGGTGGTAGGGGGTAAAAGGAATTCGAGGCAAGGATTTTAGCTGGTCAATGGTATAAAGGTGCATAACAGATAGATGCCAAGGATCTAAAATCCGTAAGTTGGCAGCAAATAACGAAACAGAACAGTGACTCTTTACAATTGCACCAAGTACCCGGGACAGGTCGTGTGTCACACCTCACACCTATCCCCACAATGCAGCTGCTGAAGTCTTTTAAATGCCTTAAGGGTGAAATGTTTTATTTGTTTCGTTCAACTTCTTGGGGGTTAGAGAGAAGGAAGAGCTCCTACTACGTAACTGCTGCCTTGAGGTGAGTATTAAATACATTGCTTGGTAGATTTGGTTCATTAAATACATTTCTTAACACTCCAACATTATGAAAATTATAGATTTTCAATCACAAGAGTATCTCAAGAACTCAAGTCTTGAAAATTCTACGGTTTGACAAAGAGATAATCCCCTCACTCCAACCTTGCCACTAGGTACATAACCTAGTTGCCTCTACCTCTCGTGTCGGTGATGGTATAGTACTCCCAGTGAATGATGAAATCTCACATGATTTTGATCAAGCTTTAATTCTAAAAATGAGGACATCGAAATGTTTTTACTTTGATATTTCATTACTATCTAAATTGAGAATTAATATAAATGCTTCATTCTTATATCAATGTCTATGCATAGCACTTGATTTCTTTAAATCTTGTCTCACTTCTTGGGGAATCGGTTGTATGATACGTACTAGGCATGTCAGGCCTTTTAGCCATTCAACTTTTGATTTCAGGATTATGGTTGACCATCCTGAGCCATGTTGTTAGGACAGCTCCACCTCTTCTTGTTGGATACTTTTGGTGAGACTCCACTTACTTCTCGTGGAGCTTAGATTGTTATATGTCTTTTTGAGTCATCGGGGCTTGTCGTTGTTGACTAACCTAATCCTTTTCATAGAGGTTCCCTTGACAGTAGAGGTTCTTTCGAGTTGTATTTATGGTTATTCATGACATGTGTACATGAGACTTTATTATTTTTATGAATATTTCACCTTTTGAAAAAGATGTGATTGATTTAATGGTTATATTCATGCATGATTTTCAATACTTCAAAAGTTGAGATTTCTAAAAGCTTTTGCATACATACTTTAGGTGCATAAGTAGGAATTATTACTTGAGTTGGTACGCTTCAGTCAGGTAGAGTTTAGGGTGTCGGTCAGTAAATTTGGGGTAGTGTTATCAAAAGCAAAAGGCCCTAAAATATTTTAAGGTCTATTGGGTTTTAAGCGCATATAAAGCATGGACTTCAGTGAAAAAGGCACAAAGGGAGAAAATAATACAAATCTAAATGTTTAGTTCAAAACTATAATTATAAGCATAATGAAAAATATATGAGCAAGGAAATTGAAAAACATATATGATAAAGTGAAACATTGATTATTTAGTGTCGCCTCTATAGAAGACGCTCATTGGCAATGAAAATGACAACATTGAAGTGCACATTAAGCGAGGCGAAGTGCTCAACATGTTTTGAGCCTCGCTTTAGGGTTTAAGAGCGCATTTGACAACACTGATATAGGTCGTGACAATTGTGATCAAGGAATAACAATTTAAACACCAACTTGGGCCATGCCTCTAACCTATGATTCTTAAGACCATGTGTCAAATTTTAAGAAATGACTACGAAATTCATTATCAATTGTGATTAAGGAATGGCAATTTAAACACCAAATGATAGCAAACTCCAGTAACTTCCCTTTCAGAAGGAAAACTGGCTAAGTTTACAAATCCTTTTTCCTCATGAGGAACTTTAAAATAAAACATCCGGGAAAACTGAAAACTTAAAGCTAACCAGAATAATGAAGAAATATACCAACTGGTATCTAAGAGATAGTAGAATAAGAATATATTTTTTTTACTAACACTTTTTTATTTCAACATACCCTTAGAAGAGTTGCTGAAAATGATCATGCAGGAACTGCAGATATTTGAAGTACAGAAAAGCAATGCCACCATAACGATATGCAGAAATTTCTACAGTACGTCTTGGCAAAAGTAATCATGTTTCCATCCCCTTTTCAAGACCAAACTAATGGTGTCTATCAGAACACAAGACTAATTAGTAAACCATTATATGTTTCACATTCCATACCTGAAGATCAAGAAATGATGCAGCAGCAAGAACGCGAAATGCATTATTATCATTAAGCTTGGGATGGTGTCCATACAGATATGCTAAAGCTATTTCAATAGCCTCCCCATTGACATTGCTATCATCCACCGTCAAGGTCAAAACTGGAGCTTTGGCTTCTTTCCATGGTCCCTGAAGCATATTCCTGTTCATTAAACAAGTACATAAACTAGAGTTCAAAAAGATTCACTTACTTGTATGCAAAGACCAATAATATTTGTGTATAAATGCAGTAAAATATGAAGGCAGAGAACATAAATAAACATGACTTCGGTGAATGGTCCTCCAACCTCTTTCTCCCTTGGCATCTGGCCTTCTAACATTGTGTTTGGAGGTAGATGACCCTTTCCATTAGGCACTTGTAATGCATCTTATTAGAAGACCATACAACAAATAGCCTTCGCACTTCTACATGCATGTAAATACTGATAGAGTTCAGTGATTAGGGATACAACGGTGAAGGCTCATTTACATGACCCTAATTTGTCAGGATGGTAAGTTTTATAATGAAAGTAAAACATGTAGCCTGTTATCAAACATGCAATAAATGAGATCAGACAGCATGCAGTCTTGAATTACAAATTTTAACCAAGTGGATGTTGCTAATTAAAAGATTACAGGAAACATACACTGAGGACTTTGAGTACAATTAAACTGGAACAAGTGCAAAGGTTGCAAGAGCAGTTATGGATACATGAAGCTAGTTTCCGACAGGGTGTTTTGTCAGTGGTAAAGCGATAATTCTGAAGTCATTACTTCTTCCTTCCCAAAAAGAATGACAGTATTTGAAGGTTGAGGGTTAACATATTTAATTTCAGTATGATTCAGGTTTAAATTTGATAAATCTTCTTGAAATAAAATGTACAGATTTAGAAACTACATTAAATGCACTGTAGATACAATTTCTATAAAAATCTTCCTATAACTAGAAAATCTATTGCGATCATTCAAATAGAATTATAGAAATAGTGTAATTTTTCTTCGGTATGCATGGAGTAATAGATACTAGGGAAAAGTGACCACGAAAGTACCCATAAGACATCAAACATTTTCAGCAGAATATACAGTAATGAACCAAACAACAGAAAGCTCTGTACATTTTCAACGGAATTATCAACACAAGCCAACTAAATCATATCAAGAATGAAAAGAGAGCCATAATGAATGGAGTTGATGGGTGCAATAGGAGGTCATGAAGTAAGAGTTGAGGAATTTAATGGTACTCATGATCAAATGAGAACCTAACCAAATTATATCAAGAGAAAAAAAGCACACCCCACCAAGAATGAAACTTTTGTAATCTGTGACAAATAATTATTGAAGAGAACGAAACCAAATCATATCAGAACAAAAAACTCCACCAAAAACATCAAACCTTCTGCAAATTAGCCTAAATTAGTGGAGCAAAATTACAGAAAGTCTTGTACTTCTCTAACTGATAGCTACAAATGCAAGTAAAATTATACCAATAACGGAATCAAACGGTATAATTGGAGACCAAAAGCGAACCTGAAATAAGAACTACGGGAAAGGATTAAGCGATGAAGGTGATAAGTAGAACCCATGGCTTGAACAATGACATCGGAAAATGAGCCGTTGTTAAAACCTTCCAATTGAATATGATCACAAAGAGATGTAAGGTTACAATCCAATGCTCGAAGTTCATTGCTAGTCCGGTCGTTATCGGAGTGTTGTGACTGCAATTGAGTTGAGGGTTGTCTTGTTGTTTCCATCGGTAAAGATCCTCCTCCTCCGCCTGTGCCGGTGCCGGTGCCGGTGCCGCCGCCGCCGTAGGTTCTCTGATGCTGCTGCCGGTTAGGGTACTGTGGTTCCATTTTATGTAGCCAAAAAGGGGAGCGGATCCTACCGGAAAATTTTGGAATTTAGAAACAGAAAACGGTGGGCTGTAAGTTTGGGAAACAAAAAAGGGAAAAATTTCCAATATTGAATTTCCTATTAGCTTTTGTTACAAACAAGTAAGGGTATGCATCGATTGGGTTGTGTCGGGTCAGGTCGATTTTTTATTTGATTTATTAATTTTTTAGGTTTTAAATACATTAAAATGATAAAATATTTTTTATTGATTTTTGATTAATCGATTTTGATCTTTAATAATTTAATTTTCAGTTTAACCAATAAACAAATATATGACTTATCTAATAAATTTTTCGTAAGAAGACAATAATGTAACTTACGAATTATCATAAAATAGAAACAGTAATACTCAAGTCTCAACAAACGTGAAAAAAACTATACATGTGTAACTCAAAGAGTAAGAGGAATAAAGTTCATACTTTAAATTTTGAGTTTTGATGGTTTGTATAATATGGAGTTGTGAACTCAAAGTCACGCTAAAGTATGAATTGAAGGCTAAATGACAAAGACATAACTAGTAAGATATTGAGATTAATATTTTATATTTATGTATAGGTAAAAGTAGTAAATTACTATAGTCTTGGATTATCGTTTTACACAATAATTCAATATTAAATATCAATATCGAACCAATAATTCGATAATTATTGTAATAAAACCATTAAAAACCGTTAAACTAATAACCTAATTGCAATAAACTAATAACACTTTTCTCGATTCGATTTTTGCCAGAGGCGAATCTAGGATTTAGAGTCACTGAGTGCCAAGTAGAGGCGGACCTACATAGTGTCAAGCAAAGGCGGATCCACATGATTTGATAGGGGTGCACGTGCATCCGTTAACCTCAAAAATAAATCACGTGTATATATATATATATATCGTGAAAAACTCACATAAAGTAGGATATAATGAACAGTGCACCCATAAGAAGCGAAGGGGTGTCCTTGTTTAGTTGGTACAAGCTAGAGGAACCACTCGTGGAAATACGATTTAGTCTTATTTTATTATTTTTATTTTAAGTTTAGCTTGTAAATCATATTTTAGCCATTAGTTACTAATCAAATACTATATTATTCGTTAATTATATTAAAGTTTCGTTAACTACCTAAATTAAGATAGTATTGGTGCATCAAAATCTTCAAATTTTGGATTCATCTCTAATGCTCAGTAGACTCATTTGATTAAATCAATTTTAAATTCAGATGAAATTATTCGTCTTGTGGCTGAATGAGAGAGCATGATTGGGCGATGAATGGAAGACCGAAGCTTTAATTAATGACAATTTTTTGTTGTTCAAAAGTTTAAAGGAAGAGTCAGGATTTCAACGGTGAAGAGATTTTTTTATCATATATTTAATCATATAAAAAAAAGTCAAAGAGTTAAATTAATTAGTTAAAAAATAATTAGTGATTAATACTTAATAATAAGTTAATAAGTAAAAAAAATAAAAAAGAAAATGTGCCTTCTGTATTAAAAAGGAAACGCTACCTGCAGTTGAAATTTTTTTGAAACAAAAAGCGCTGCTAGCTAGAATCGATCGCGCGAACTAAGACCCATCAAGTAGATGGTCTACCATTGCGCCAAAGATTATTTTGTTTTGTGGAGGGCACGTTTATTATTTATACATATGTTGTATATAGATACTTATATATAAATAGAGTTTCCGTCGAAGCTCGTGGGTGGCGTGGCACCCCCACGGACCTTAATAGATCCGCCCCTGGTTTTTCCACACCCCTACAAACAAGTTTATTTTTTGGTTCAAAGTTTTTTATTTCTCTCTACTTTTGGGTTCGATTTTTTCTATAATTATACTTCAATTGAAAAAGAGATTGAATTGAATTCGATTTGACTTTTTTCCAGTTACTACTAAACCAAACAAACAATGGTTGGTTTATCTTTTTCACGTCAAATCAATCAACTCAAACCACAAGTCAATTTTTTCTTTTATGTTTGACTTAATTATTTAATTTGGCTTTACTTGACAGTTTAACTCAGTTCACAATATAGAAAATTTTAAAAGAAAGTAAATACTAAGTAATACAAATTCCACTTATTAGGAGTAAATTACCTTTTTTTCGAGTTAGCTTACAATATCACCAATTTTATAATAATTCACACTTTGAATATATGTATTTTACACGTCTAAATACATGTTAATAAGATAGATAATTAAGAGAAAATGACATTTTTGGCCCTAAATTATATTTTATTTTGCTTTTGATCCTTGTGTTATTCGATATAGAACATTTGACCTTTAACCATATAGACAGAGGTAGAATATATAGAGCACTCTTCCACCAAAGTTGCACATCCAAAAATAGTCAATATTTTTTTGAAGTGAAGCTTAATAAATGAGTTTGAAATTGAGATTTATCCTAGTTAATTTCGTAAACACTGTGTATATTCCTACTTTATTCCAATAAGGTGAAATGTCGTGGTAACACAATAATAATCAATTAATTCAATTAAGTTAAATTTTAAAAAAAATTAAAGGATAAAACAATTTTAAAAGTCGTCACTTAATTTTAGGGAAAAAATTAGGAAACCAATTAATTAATTAACTAAAAGAATGTCTACGGAACCAATAGATTCTAGGTAAGAGTTCAAATGATTCTGAAGGAAAGGTGTTAGGCATCATTCGAAATTCACAATTGTAAATCCCGATTGAATTCATTTTTTTCAAATTGAGAAAGAGATGATACACAAGTAAAACAAACATGTGATATACACAAGTAATAAAACAAAACAATAATATAAAAAACAACATAACATTTGTCTAACATCGATAATATACTCAATAATGAATATAAAATATAATTCGAACTTCATTCGATTAGCTTCAATGAGAAGCGACTCCGAGGTACTTGTAAAGACACTTAGTAAAAGTGTTAGTACTAAATAAATATGAATAAAAATAAAACAATCAAATAATAAAATAAAAATAAGAATCCGTCTTATTAACATGGAAGACGTTGGAAGTTGACGATAATTTCTTCATCGGTCAATTTTAAATTAAAATATATATAAACTTAAACTGAATTTCCATCTTTTAAAATGGAGAGACCACGAAAACCAACGAAAAAATTACTTATAATGTTTTTTTCCAAATATGTTTAAGGAAATGGAAAGGAAGTTCCTAAAATTTCATAGAAGGTTTATTTCCAATATCCTAAAATTACGTATAAGGCTTATTTCCAAATATATTCCTAAAATTTCCTATAAGATTTATTTCGTATAAGGTTTATTTCCAAATATGTTGCTAAAATTTCCTATATAAGGGAGCTTTGAGTCATGTTGATTAAACAAACAAAAAACAAAAAAAATGAGAGCTTAGAAGAGAGTTTGTAAGAATGGATGATATGGAAGAAGTATTCATGCAATGGAATTACATTGACAAGAAGCCTTATGATATATGCCACGTGATTGAAGAGGCTATCCTAGTTGCTGGAATCAAATATCCTCATCAATTTCACAAGCGCAAAAACAAGATAATCACGTTGATATCAAACCCCAGTACCTTCGATAATGATGATGATGACGACACTAGTACTCTTGATGAAGACAATGAGACCACTACTCTTGAGGAAGAAGACAGTGTCGTTGGTGATGAAGATGAAGTGACCAAAGAAACACAACAGAGCCAGAAGCAGATCACAAAGCCACTCAAAATTATAATAACTTACTCGAAAACTGTTCAAGTTGCTCCTCTGAAAAACCACAACAATTGTAATGCAATTACTCAAGAGTTGAAGAAAACACCCGAGACACATGACTTGGATGGTCGTAAAGAAGGAACACAACGACAGTCTCATAATACTACTACTATGGGATCAACAAAGAGAATGTCCACCAAACATGTACAAGCTGCTCCTCCTCGTGTAAAACTTCTTTCTGATTTTTCTATCGAGAAGTATCTTGATGGACACAAATAACTCAAGAAACAGAGTCAAAAAGGTTTCATGAAGATGGAGACTGACCGGATTCAACAGAAAAGAATTGATAGTGACACAGAAAAGAAGATCCCTACCCAATGCAGGACGGGATCAACAGCAAGAAAGCAGTGCACCAGTGGTTTTAACCAAGACCATGCCAGCATCATTGAAGAAGATGAATGTGGCCACCGAGCGAGTACAAGCCCCTCCTCATCAACACAGCAACTGCAGTGCAATTACAAGACCAATACAGAGCTCTGCACCAATGCAAAAAGAAACACAAAGCATCAATGAAATAAATAAGTTTGAATCAAGTAAGAGGAAATATGAGGAAAGGTTAGCAGAGCAAAAGACAGCCAAGAGACGGATCATAATGGTTGACCACCACGATATGCCTAAACTTCCTAATGACCCTCCTGCTACTAGAGGCTGCTGGAATAGGAATAAGAGGAGGTTTTGATATTCTGATGATTCAATGTATGCTGTAATAACTACATGATTACTATTTTTTATTTGAAGTAATATAGAATTTCGTTATGTGTTTTTATCATCTTAATCCAACTCTTAGTTTACTCATACTTTCCTTGCACTAATGTATGCACAATCAGGAATCAGGGTGCTATTTATCTCTCTAGTCTCAATAACTGTTAACCTACATAATCCTGACATGATCTTAGCTGAGTCTTAATTCTTTTTTATGATTCTGAATTCATTATTATGTAGTATCATCTTACATGAACTCTTGATTTAGTGTACATGTTACCTTAAACTGGTACTTATGCAACCAGGATGGAATTTGAGTCTTTGCTCTCACCATCAGCTATAACCAACCGCTGATGTAACCATTTGCAATCTACACATAAGCTGAGTACTTCAAGTCGAGACTTGAGCTTAAAAAACAAAATTTCTCCCAGGTAACACAGACCAACAATCTGAGGTAAGACAAGAGACTAGCATTTAGATAACAAAGATAATATTCAGTTTCAGACAACTGATAGAAGGGAACACAGCTTAGCTTGTAAAATACCAATGCCACAAACTGAAGAATGTGAGTCAATGTTGAATTAAAAGTACCTCAAATCTTGGCAGAAAGTAATGGAATTCCATTTTCCTACCTACATAAACAAAAGTCCATTTTGTTATCAGGATCTTTTTCGACCATAACAAATGTCAAGTAGTTCTTTGTGATAGTATTCTGGGATCTAGATACATTTATTCCTCCCCAAAATACATGGCAACACCAAGCAGTGAATAAGTACCATAAATGGAAATTCTTCATACCCAAAACTCACCAAGGTAAAAGTAATTTACACCATTTCAAAAAGAAGGATACCTAAATTCTTCAATTCTAGATAGAGTAGTTTTATGTATGTGTAACCAAAGTATCATCACAAACAGTGTTTCAGTCTTCAATTGTTGGCAAATTTATGTATACAGTCATGACATTCAATTTTGAGTAATACAAACCAGTGGTTTCATTAATTATATCCCAAATGTTAATAAACCAGCTGTTTGCATATACTTCTGTGAAACGAGTCATCAGATGTAGACTAGTTAATCAATTCTTTCACAAATCAATTCACATTGGCATTCTCATCAATCAGATCATTGTACATAAGGGCAAACATCAGTTCACATACAAGTTCAGGCAAGGAATAATTTCTCTAGCAAAAGTTGAATATTGATCCAATAACCAAGTCACAAAGTAACATCAAACAAAAGTACTATACTAAACAAAAAGTGAAATTACATAGCAAGTCAGAAAAATCATTTAGATCACTCGCCAAAACAAATGGAGGTCTACTTAAGCATACTTCCCTCACCATAATATGATATAATATCATGAAGCCACAAGTGTTAAACTTAGATAAGTATAGTACTGAATTAGCCCAAAGCAATCTGGTATTCATAACTTACCTAATACTTGCTGGAGTTGAGGAGCCTCATAATAGACCAATCTCAGCTTAAATACAACAGCAGCAGCAGCACAACTCATTTTGCCAGAAGCTAAACTCAAATAGAAAATTCATTAAATTACTACCAGGACAAATGCAGTATAAGTTCAACCCATAACATTGGAATTTCTATTAAAAAATTGATAAAGGAAAGGCTCTTAATAAGCAAAAATAATTCACCATAGCTACTAACAATAATTCAACAAGCAATGCTTCAAACTTCAATGAATGGGAAATAACATGCAGATGTAATAGCAATATCTTTGATTGAACAAAACAGAGTACAGATTTCATTACTCGGATTCCAAAATTCCAGTTTACACATACTACAACTGAAAACATCTATTAGATGTACACTAAGCCCTAGCATTCCAACTTCCATCAACAGATCTAAGCAAAACCATTGAAAACAAATTGTCTTTAAACCCTAAAAAGCTTATTCTTAAGCCCTTTCTCCACGAATCCTCCTAGCAAGCTGAATATCCTTAGGCATAATCGTAACCCTCTTGGCATGAATTGCACAGAGATTCGTATCTTCAAAGAGACCAACAAGGTAAGCCTCAGCAGCCTCTTGTAGAGCAGCAACAGCACTACTCTGAAACCTCAGATCTGTCTTGAAATCCTGAGCAATTTCCCTCACAAGCCTTTGAAATGGAAGCTTCCTAATCAACAACTCCGTAGATTTCTGATACTTTCTGATTTCCCTCAAAGCCACAGTTCCTGGACGGAAACGGTGAGGCTTCTTCACACCTCCAGTTGCCGGAGCTGACTTTCTTGCAGCCTTGGTAGCTAGCTGCTTCCTTGGTGCCTTTCCACCAGTAGATTTGCGAGCTGTTTGCTTAGTACGGGCCATTTGAAATTGAATGAATACAGAGAAAAAGTAGAGTTCTCAAATGGTGTATCTGAAAAATGGGTAATGCAGATATTTATACTTGAGAGATCGAGGGCGGGAATTTTGGAAATTTTGTAAAAGAGTTTGAAATCCTTTTGGCGCCGTTAGATTGAGATTTTGAGTTTAAAAGTGGAAATTTTATAAAAGAGTTTCACAAAAGAAAAAATATTTAAAATTTTTAATCAAACACTTTGTTAGCTCACATCTGGCCATAGATTAGGAATTTAAGTTGAAATTTAGAAATTTAAAATTGTATTTGGATATGCATTTTACCTTAATATAAATTTTTTAAGTTTTATAAGTGAAAATTTAAAAATATTTAGCTATCAAACAATAAAATTTGATAAAAAAATATTTTTTTAAATATTACTCTGAGAAAATGTATGGCCAAAACGCCAGATCGAAGCAATGGTTGCGTACGTAGATTAGCCTATTAGCAACATTAGATGCTGTTTTTGTATATGTATGCTTTGCAATTTAAAACTGAAGTATATTGAATAAACTTAAAATCTTTAGTTTTATATTAAATCATGTTACATAATAAAATAAATGTATATAAAAGGAATAAATTATTATGTCTAGGATATATATTAAGTATATAAAACTGATAAATTCGTTAATTGTGGAATACAACGGTTGTTAAGATACTGAATTGCATTAAGCAAGACTAGTTTCTAAGGAATTGGGTATTTGAATGTATCTAACATATAAAATGATACTCCAAAATGATGTATTGGATCACCTAAGAATGATAATTAAAGAGTGGAGGCTATCTGAATATCGTTGATATTGATGCACTTGAAATGGAGTTTAGATTTTTCATATGTTCGGGAATGGTGCATCATCACCCAAACATATAATTGGAGGGAGTCATTACAAGAGATTTTTAGCCAAGTTACCGGTTCCAAGGACGAGGGAGATAAGGATGACATCTTTGCTGACATGTGTAGAAAAAATCCTAATGGGAAAGAGATATCTCATTGTGTTAGATGATACGTGGGATGGTATGGCATGGGATGACTTGAGGCTTTCTTTTCCCGATGTTGGGAAATAGAAGCAGAATAGTAGTAACAACTCGACTTGAGAAAGTTGGTGTGCATGTCATACACCATACTGATCTTTTCCGTTCCTCACACCAGAAGAGGCTTGCAGATTGTCGTAGAAAAAAGTGTTTCAAAAGAAAGTTTTCCCATCTGAACTAGAAGATGTGAGTCTAGCATTTGCAAAAAGATGCAAAGGACTGCCTCTAGTAGTTGTATTGGTAGCTGGAATAATAATTTAAAAAAAACGAAAATGGAAGAATCTTGGTGGAATGAGATTGAAAATGCTCTATTTTCCTTAGTAAAAGTCTGAAGAATATAGTCTGGTTACTTGATAGATCTCATTAGTAGTAACGTGGTAATGGTTTCAAGGAGAAGATATAACGTTAAAGTCAAATACTGTCACGTTCATGATGTAGTGCTTCATTTTTGCTTGGAGAGGAACCGTGAAGAAAAGTTTATGATGGCATTGAAGGGAAATCGTAGCCAGTTTCAACCTTGTGATTGGAAAGAAAGTTGAGTGAGCTTCAGCGTTTCAGTAATGAGCTTTCCATGTTTGCATCTCTAGGCTCCAAAACACAAAAGCGTTTCCACGAGTACTTGAGGTCACTGATAACGACCAATCTAAGTGAATTTTATAATTGGAATCCTTCTGTCAGAATAGTGAAGTGAGACTTCTTAAGGTCTTGGATTTGAGTTCTCATACAGTGGACTCATTTTGCATCAACAGTGAAACCACTAATTCACCTGAAGTACCTTTCTGTTCGCACAATTACATTCAATTTTCATCGATAAATTGTGAAGTGTTTCATCAAGCCTACGGTGTTACAAAGATTTTTTGGAATATGGAAAAATTAAGGCATGTTGATATTAGTAAAGTTGTTTTTGATTTGGCGTAATATATAAACGTGACCCTTAACTTGGCGTCAGCTGACAATTATGACTCTTTAACTTTGGTATGCATAAGTAGACACTTAAACTTGTATAAAATTCAATAAATTGACACATTCATTTTACATGGCACCCTACCTGGCAATTTTGTGTCCTATGTGGTGTCTTACGTGTTTTATGTCATATAGGACACGTGTGCCTACTTGTTCGATCTTATATAAGTTTAAGTGTCTACTTATGCACACTCAAAGTTAGAGGGCATAGTTGTCCGCTGAAACCAAGTTGATGGGATCTTTGAAGAATCACCTAAGTTGGAAAATTTGAGGATATTAAGGAATGTTAGATTTTGAATTTGCAATGCTGATAGTGTGGATGTGTTATTACGGAGGTGTCCAAATCTTCAAGAACTCAGAGATCTTCTTTAAGCCCGATAACAAAAGATATTTTAGTCCCAATTTGGACAGTCTTACCCAGCTTCAAATACTTCGCCTTTATGTTGAGTGGCCCCGAATTGTATCTGAGTTACACTTGCCTTCAAATTTAAAGAAGATGGTACTAACTGGAAATCCTACAGAAAGCACGATTTCCCTCAATGCAGGACTACAAGTCTGGAGTATCTCAAATTAAGAAGGAAGTCTCAGATTTGGATAAAATTAAAAGAGAAGTATCTTACATATCTCACGTTCAATAAACTTAAATTCTTAAAATTGGTGTGGTTACATATGTCAAGGTTGGATGCCTAGGGAGGAATCCTTTCCCTGCTCGAAACACTTGTTATAAAAGGAAATGACGAGCTCGAGGAGGTCCCCTTAGCTTTGCAGATGTTCCAACCAGGGGCGGACCCACATTGGGTCTAGGGGGTTGACCCGAACTCCCTCGGCAAAAAAATACACGATATATATAAGGTAAATTTTCTGCATTTCTGTAGATGTATATATTTTGAACCCCCTCAATAACAAATAGAAATAGATGACTCTGTGGCAAGACCCCTGAATATTAAGTTGGACGCCCCTAGTTCGAATCCTTTATACTTTCATTTTCGAAACCCCTGAACGAAAAATGAAAATTCTAGGACCGCCACTGGTTCCAACACAGACGAGTTGGATCGGTTTTTTTATTTTTTGTATTAACACATGCTCTCCTTTCATAAATGATGTCTTTTTTATAAACTTTTCACTCACATCACATGTTAACCAAAAATAATAAATATATCTAAAGGACTCCTACTTTAAAAAGATTTCAAGTTGTGGTAATTTGTCATAGTGTTGAATGTAATATTTCGTAGAGTTTGAAGTTATGTAAAATTCCTAAAATCCTAAACCAAATTGGTTTCTTCCTTATTCTAAACTCTATAGGAATTACTTTTATATAAATAAAACACTCGTCCTCTATTCTTTCTTTGTTAGGATAATTATATTTATTACAATTTTTTCTTTCTTTCTCACTCTCAAACACACAATATGATTTTCACGCAGCTAAGTTTAGACGATTTTTCGGGTATAACATTCACGCCCAACATGCATCCTACTGATTATATGCTTGTTGTATCTGAAGTTTCTTGCTTGAAATCTAAATATAGTGAAGAAGATAACTTAATCGCCGAGCAAGATAAAGAATTTTGTTATAAGAAAGAAGAAAGGAATGATCGGAATATGCAGTCCATCTTATCATCATATCAACAAGTTCTTGATCGTCGTCAACAAAAACATCCAGTTTTTGATTGCTTTGTCCCAAAGAGGAAACTATCAAAGCCAAACAGACAGCCAAGAAAGTTTACTGGTGAAGTTGAACCGATGATCAAGAAAGCTGTGGAAAATGATTCCGAAGAAGACAAAGAACAGAGAATAGTAACGGTTGATGATGATCAAGAATTTTACAAAAACAGAGTAAACAGAGTGAGAAAGAGGAGGAAAATTGACGATAGAGTTGAAGCCATTGCGCCTCCTGTTGAATTAAGTATTGAATTCAAGAATCAAATTACGTTCATTGGGGGTACAGTTGAATCAGCTAAATTGGTTATTGAAAAAATACTATTCGATACGGATGTTAATTCAGCAGAAGGAAGGCTTTCAATCCCACAAAACCAGATGAGTAATAAGTTTCTAAGTACTGGAGAAGAACTACTTTTGAATACGCGCAATGGAGCTAAAATGTCTGAGATGAATGTGTCGTTGATTGAGCCTTCGCGTCAAATAAGTCAAATCAATCTGAGAAAATGGACTATGAATAAAAGTAATGGAAAGACAAGTTCAAGTTATGTTTTAGTAAAACACTGGAATGATGTGAGAAAAAGAAACGATTTGAAAAGCGGTATGAAGATGCAATTGTGGGCATTCAGAAAGGATGAAAATTTATGTTTTGCATTGGTTAAAGTTTAAGTTACTTAGTAGTAGTTGGTTGATGTTGTTGTTGTTGTTGTCGTAACAGTAGTTGACATTATAATATTAACATGTTGTTTCCAAAGCATCATCTCTACATGAGACTTTTTCTGGATCTCCGATTATACAATAAGATTTATATCACTTTTGAGAGCTTGTACACCTCCAAGTTAGCAAGTTCGTCAACGTTCTCATCCTTGACAAGCTTAGGTAAACCTGACTGATCAATGCTCTGAGAATAAAGGATGGTGTTGAACTACATAAATTCACAATTATTTCAGTCGATACACAAAGTACTTTTTTTTTTTGGATTGTAGGCAGCTCCATGTAGTGCTGGTTTTTAGTTTTAACAAACATATATATAATAGTAGCTTTAGTCCTCTCCTAAGTAAATTTTCCTTTGAGTTGTCAATGTTTTTTGTAACAAATTTGCAGAACTGAATATATTTTTTCATCCCTTTTTACTGCAAAAATAGTCATGTTGGCCTTGTTTGTTGGTTGGTTGAAGTTTGATGATTATTTTAGCTTATTGGCTTGATACATAACTATTCTTAGCTTCTGTATAGAGATCATGACAGTTTTGCCAGCCCATATAGCGTTTACATTTTTCTAGATATCATGGTGGCCTCGACGGCCCAGACAAGACTTATATATGTTCTAGCTGCCTATTTCTTTCTACGAACTAAGGGAAGTAGTGGTATCCATTATAGTGTTGTTGATAGGGACCTTACAAGTCAAGAGCTTATTAAGTCGAAATATAATATCCGTCTAAAGCCTAAGTGTACGTCTTACACCTCATACTACTACTACAACAACTTGAAACTCACTCCGTAAGTACCCTAATTTATGTCCAAAATCTTAGAGACATTTATACTATAGTAAATTCTTATTACTCTCCTGAACTTATTTAATAAATAATTTTCTATCCCTTTTTGTCCTACGTGACACTAGCTTGAAAAAATACGCGCTGGGCCTAGAAGATAGTGTCACGTAGGCCGAAAAGGGGTAGAAAATTATTTATAAAATAAATTCAGGAGTAATAAGACCTTAGTATAGTATAAACATGTATCCGAAATTTCAGGCATAAGTTGGGGAATACTTATGCATTTTTCCAATTATTTACTTTTATAAAAAGAAATTCAGGATATAATCCTTCATAATTTCATAAAGATAGATCAATCTTAAACAAATCGGATAAAGTCAATAAGATGAAAAAAAATAATAGAGCAAAATAAGAAATATAGGTTAGATGCATACCTTTATGACATACTCAAATGTCTATTATTAAAAACATTCATACTTAAAACCATATTCTTAACACATAACACTTGATAAAGTATTAAGTAACAAAAACCACTCACAACATATAAACTTCACTAATTATTCCCCTGCCCTCCCCTCCCCATTACATTAATTAATTCTAAGAAGACCATTTGAATTGCAAAACTTGTTTGCCTTGAATTTTGAGATATAATCCATCCATCTTTGCATGCCATTCACATACATTATTTGCACATCTTTTAGAATCTCTATTATTATCAAATAAAACAAATGTACCATGTACTCTTTTTGAGGTTTGAGCAGTCAAAGAACATGAAGCAATTGCCTTTTGATTTGGATCACCAAAATTTACTGGAAATGAGCTTTTTGTTCCTTGTGGAATTGGCAAAGTTCCATCATCAAATCCCATAATTACACAATGAGCTCCTAAATTAGCTCCTAATTCATTGTAGATTAATACTTTAAATTGTATACAATGAACTAAAGAGCATGAATAATATAAAGTCAAAAGAAGAGAAATAATTTGCAAATTGTATTGTGAAGACTTCATTTTTATGTGGTTTATAGGAGTGAAGTATCAGGCTTTATATAGTTGTATAACATGAAATTTTATGGGAAAAAATTAAACTCTAGAATAATCATATGCTAATATGTGATTATATAGTAATGTGTTTCTTTAAATTAATATTACTAATTTTGAAAAAAGATTAGGATATGATTCATGTACCTCAGTCAACTATGTATTATTATGGAGAAATAAGTTGATAAATGTTATTTAAGATTATTGCTCTTGTTTATCTTATTAGTTTTAACTTATCCGTATCTTTATGGTTCTCGTAATTTTTGTGTAATATATTTAATTTTTGTTAATCGATATATGTACTTTTGATTTATTTGATTGTGAAATTTTATAAATTTAATGAATTAGTAAGTGTTATAAGGCTTTTGGTCAATACGTTATATTAAATTTTAATGTTATTTTATATTTGAGGATCGAATAATATGTAAATATAATTATGCTCTATTTAATTTCCAATCATATAAAGATTTTCTTGCTCAACCATTATGTCAAAGGATATTGGAGTAAATGTTAAAGATTCTTATCATCTTCACCTCCTCATTGCTCTTAGTAACTTTGAAGTTCGATATCGATGTAACTTCTCTTATGTTGATTTCATTTATATAATATTTAGACAAAGTCAAATGACCTTTTAATTATATAAAAATTTGTTTAGTGACTTGTTGTGATCATTTGGCAAAATTGAATGGTCCTTTGTTATAAAAAATAGTTTAATTTTGTTTTATTTAACAAAATTGAATGATTTTTATATTTTAAAAAAAGTATAGTAACTTTACTCTAATAAAATAAAAGATAAGTAATCATATATAAAGTTAATTCTATTTTTCAATCCTTTTTTTATTTAAAATTCCCTAGTTTTTTCCAACTTATAATTAATAATATCACTCTCTTATAAAAAAAAAAGAAAAAGAAAAAAAGACCTAATAGTTATTTTCCATCTTTTATTCATGCGGCCATTAAGATAGTCAATTACTCATCAATTTCTTTAGCTTAGATTCCATTAGTAAGACCTTACTAATAGTTGGTTAGCTGATTATAGTTATACAAATATTAATAAGATAGATATTAGTTATAAGAGAAATTTTGTATGAAATAATAAATATAATCGTGCATAACATATATATATATATATTAATTATACAATTTTCTAAATATCATATTAATTTTGTATAATGTATATGAATAATTTACCTCCTAATCAACCACCAAATATGATATCACGTATGCACCTCCAAACCAACTACCAATCGATCCCTTCATTTGTGAAACATTTCCTCTTACAAAAGAGGTATGAGCTAGTTAGTATCCTTCACTTAGTCTTCCAACACATTTGATCAAATTTTAAAAAATTAACGGAACTTAAGTTTGTACTCGCAATTTCACTATTAGAATAATTTAATATAATGTTATCCTCAAGAAGCACAATACATTTAATTAAAGTAAAATTTAAATTTAATTAACGATTCAAAATTTATATGCTCGATAAAATAAATAAAAAACATCTCAAACTCTACCTAATTAATGAAGAGATTTCAGTAGATATTACATTATTTATGCTAGAAATACAACCAAATTTTTTTTTTTTTTAATTTTCTTTTGTCTATCTTTTAAATTTTGTAAATGTAAATAAGGAGATAAATATTAAAAAAAATTCAAAAATAAATATTTATATATTTTGTACTTTTATTTTGTCACCCCTAAATATGAACATGAAAGAACCCTATGTTAGTAAAATCAAGATGTTTACACAAACAAATTCACTTTCAATCAATATTTTGAAGTGAAAAACTCCTCACATTGACAACTCTGTAGCTTCTTAAAGCATAAACCCTAACATTGCTTAAACCCTTTTTTGAAAATAACTATTTGATTCTTGAGGGTTGTTGAAACTTATCCACCCAAATCTTTGTGTTTTTCCATTATTTGAGCAATCGATCAGAGGTATATTATTGATTTTCTCTGTCTTGTAGGCTTCTCCATTAAAGATTCAAACTTGTGAAAATCTTTATACTACTATTGACTCAGAAGTTTTATTTTTTTTTAAAATTTCAAATTTAGTTGCCACCCAGTTCTTGTATTTCCTTGCTTTGAGTTGTATTCTCCATTTGAGCTAGGAAAGTTTCAATCTTTGAAAGCAAGAACATAAAAATTTGGTTTTTTTGTGTCAAAACTAGAACTTCAGTTGTTGTCTGTTTTGAAATACTTCTGAAGGACTGTTGTAGAATAATTATGTTGAGAAAATATATTCTATTAGCAGCCTATTTGTTTGAAGCTGAGGATCTATCGGAAAACATCCTAGCCTCCCCAGACCCCACTAGTGGAATTACACTGGGCGTGTTGTTGTTGTTGCAGCTGTATTTTTATTGTCTGGTACCTAGTAATCTGTGTTCTATTTGTTTCTTTGTTTCAGGTTGAGATAATTTTTCCTTTCTACTGTAGGTCAAGACTTCTGGATTTGTCTACTTGACAGGTTGATATCCGTTCAGGAGGATAATGACATAGCCGCAGCTGGAACGTGCTAGGATGAGGTTACAATTGATTAATAGAGGTACAAAAATCCTTATTTTTAAAAGCTAAGTGTTCCCTAGTTATTTGGTTGCCTTTTCCTTGGGAGAACTGGAATGGTTGGAAACATTTCTTGTCCAGTGCTGCTTATCTGTGTTGCATTGTTTCCCTTGCTGTAAGACATATTTTGATATTAATTTATATAGCTCAGCTACAAAATCTTGGTCTTCAAATGCCTACATGATGCAATAGTTGGGATTGATCTATCTTACGCAGTTTTTAGTACATAGCAGTAGGAGCAGCGCTGATTCCTGTCGGTCCTGCTGATCTTTCTAAAACTTCCATTCTGAAAAACCTAGCAAAGATGAATTACTGAATATTAGAATGAAGCAGGTCCAATTGAGCAGAATGGTTATTGGGGATTTATATAGCCAACCTCAACTAGTTAAGGATTGAGTGTAATTGTTATTGTTGTTGTTACTGTTTAAGTACCTACAAAATGGTTATTGATTAGGCTTTAAAGATACTTACGTTCAAATTTTCTCAAAGAACTTGGGAAAAGAAGAAACAACTTATATAGTGAAGGAAGGGGGTGAGGGGTGGTGAATTGGTCTAAATGCTGTTCCAATAGAGGTACTTATCTTTCTGGCAACCAGGAGTATTTTATTTCCTTGTAGTCTCCTTTTTCTTTCATTGCAGCACTGTATCTTAGTTGCTTCCGCTTCTTTTGAATCAGGTGTATCTTAGTTGCTTACTCTTTTTATGTTCTGCTTTAGGATTGCGATCTCAGTATGACTTAAAACGCACCGCTGTATTTGCTAATTGCAAGAGGTTCTCAGTTTCAAATAATGGATATTCCAACTTTGATAGACCTGTCAGCTCCTTCATTCCAGAGAGAAACCCGGAATTTTCGAGCCAATTAGAGAATGTGCAGAATGGAGTTGATAACACACATGGGTGGAGTGAGGCCTTTTCAAACAAATTGGAGGGTTTAAGGCAAACAGTGGATACTGTTTGCAAGATCTTGCAGAGTGATCCTTGGGGACCTTCTATAGAGATTGCTTTATCCAAATGTGATGAAAATCCTAGTACCGAAGTGGTCACTGGAGTATTAAGGCGACTAGAGGATGTCAACGCAGCATTAAACTACTTCGGATGGGCTGAGAAGACAACCCTCCGAGCACATTGCCCTGAAGCATATAATTCACTTCTCATGGTAATGGCCAGGACTAGAAATTTCGAATATCTGGAACAGATTTTGGAAGAAATGAGTCTCGCTGGATTTGGCCCATCGAACACTGTATCGATTGAGTTGGTTGCAAGCTGTGTAAAGAAGCGAAAACTTAAAGAAGCGTTTGATCTAATTCAAACCATGAGAAAGTTTAAGATTCGTCCTGCATTTTCTGCATATACAACTGTAATAGGTGCGCTTTCTACTGTACAAGAACCTGATCTCATGCTCACCCTCTTTCATCAGATGCAGGAATTAGGATATGAAGTAAATGTACATTTATTCACGACTGTAATTCGAGCTTTTGCTAGGGAGGGCAGAGTTGATGCTGCTCTGTCCTTATTGGATGAGATGAAAAGCAATGCTTTTGATGCTGACATTGTCCTCTATAATGTTTGCATTGACTGTTTTGGCAAGGCTGGTAAAGTTGATATGGCCTGGAAATTCTTTCATGAGTTGAAGGCACATGGTATTTTACCTGATGATGTGACATATACCAGTATGATTGGGGTTCTTTGCAAAGCTAATAGATTGAATGAAGCTGTAGACTTGTTTGAGCAGTTGGAGTTCAACAGGACTGTTCCATGTGCATATGCTTATAATACCATGATCATGGGTTACGGATCTGCTGGAAAATTTGATGAAGCATATAGTTTGCTTGAGAGACAAAGACAAAAAGGGTCAATACCAAGTGTGATTGCATATAATAGTCTTCTTACTTGCCTTGGGAAGAAACAAAGAGTGGAAGAGGCATTAAGGATATTTCAGGACATGAGGAAAGATGCTGCACCTAATCTTTCAACCTATAATATTCTCATAGACATGCTCTGCAGGGCACGGAAACTTGATGTTGCTCTAGAAATTCGTGACACCATGGAGGCAGTTGGCTTGTTTCCAAATGTATTGACTGTGAATATAATGATTGATCGTCTATGCAAGGCTCAACAACTTGATGAAGCATGTTCTATCTTCGAAGCTATGGATCATAAAGTTTGTAGACCAAATGAATTCACATTTTGTTCTCTGATAGATGGACTGGGTAGGCGAGGTAGAGTTGATGATGCATACAGACTCTATGAACAAATGTTGGATTTTGATCTTACTCCTACTGCCATTGTCTATACATCTCTCATCAGGAACTTTTTCATGTGTGGGAGAAAAGAAGATGGCCACAAAATTTATAAGGAGATGGTGCGTCAAGGAGCTTCTCCTGACCTTACCCTCCTTAATACTTATATGGATTGTGTTTTCAAAGCTGGTGAGACAGAGAAAGGTAGGTCTCTGTTTGAGGAAATCAAAACTTGGGGATTCACTCCAGATGTAAGGAGCTATTCTATACTAATCCATGGCCTCATAAAAGCCGGCTGTGCTCGGGAAACGTATGAGCTGTTTTATGCAATGAAGGAACAGGGGTATGTGCTGGATACTTTTGCTTATAATACTGTTATAGATGGATTCTGCAAATCAGGTAAAGTTAATAAAGCTTATCATCTGCTGGAGGAGATGAAAGTAAAAGGTCTGGAGCCAACTGTAGTAACATATGGCTCTGTCATCGATGGGCTTGCTAAGATTGACAGACTTGATGAAGCCTACATGCTTTTTGAAGAAGCAAAATCTAAAGGTGTTCCTTTAAATGTGGTTATATACAGTAGTCTAGTAGACGGATTTGGTAAAGTGGGTAGAATAGACGAAGCATATCTAATCATGGAGGAATTGATGCAAAAAGGCTTGTCACCTAATGTATACACATGGAATTGTTTGCTTGATGCACTAGTGAAGGCTGAAGAAATAGACGAAGCCCTTGTTTGTTTCAAGTCAATGAAGGAGTTGAAGTGCACTCCAAATACTTTTACTTATAGCATTATTATTAATGGTCTTTGTAGAGTAAGAAAATTCAAGAAAGCATTTGTGTTTTGGCAAGAGATGCAGAAAGAAGGATTAACACCCAATATGATCACCTATACAACCATGATCTCTGGGCTTGCAAAGGCCGGAAATGTATCAGAGGCTGATAAACTCTTTCAAAAATTCCAGGCCAAGGGAGGTAAACCAGATTCTGCTTGTTACAACACTATGATAGAGGGGCTAAGCATCGCGAACAGGGCGATGGAGGCATATGAGCTATTTGAAGAAACAAGATTAAGAGGGTGTAATATATATACCAAAACTTGTGTTATTCTTTTAGATGCATTGCACAAGGCAGAATGTCTTGAGCAGGCTGCAATCGTTGGTGCTATATTAAGAGAAATAGCAAAGTCGCAGCATGCTTCAAGATCTTTGTAATGTTGACATCAGTACTCATCACCATAAAGAAATTTTCAGTTTCATAATTCAAAGGTCTGATTATCTTTTATTTCTAAATTATCCGTCAAACAATTGCCACATAAATATCTCTTTTTGTCATTCTTTCTGTTCTTCCACTCTGCTGCACACGCACACTAACACTGTATATGGGGAGTCAGTTGAATCTTCTGTAGAGAAGCAGCCTCGCATACATGGTGTCTAGATGCCTAACAAGGCTCAGTGCTCACCATTGAACAGTCATGGTAGAACAATGTATTATTGTCATTCTCTCGGCAGAAACCTCCAAAATCATTGCTGAATTGGAAGTCAAAGTCGCTCATTCTCAAAACCACTCCTGTATCTGTAATAGTTTTAACTATGCCTACACTTCATTGGCATTTCTCAAGCTTAATGGTTGTGAGGTTAATGTTTAGAATTTACAGCCACTGTATATCTCAGTGTGTGAATCTTGTTATTAGCCTGACATTGATTCTTAGTATATTAAAAGGTGTTTGACTATGTTGGCTTGACACTTGACAGGTTGTACTGGGTATCATTCATAAGGTGACCTGGATGATTTTATCTTGGATAATGTGTTTTATGGATGGGCAGAGAGTTGATGAATGTCAACGAAATTGTATTTGATGAGTTCTAGTTTGGAATTGCCTCTTCATGTAACTTGAAAGCTCTGTTGCTCGAAAAGCTTATGCCTCGTTCTATTTAGCAGGGGCTGTATATTGCCTGTTTGTAGAGTTCCCTTCACTCTGAGAGGCTGTGTTCCAAGCTCAATGCTACTCTCAAAGGCCAACGCGCACCACAAGGAGAAACAATCCAATCAAACGATCTGATAAGGTAGTCTCAAGGCCATTGGAACTTCATGCTTCTTTATTTATCTATGTTTCTGCCTTAAAACTGTGCAAGCCTATGAACATGGTCCATGTCCATGCTCTGAAACTGCAGGAGCTCATGCGGTAAGTGAATGCCACAAGAAGTCTGTGATTGACAATTCTCCACTAATTTTGAATTCGCCACTTGGGAATTCACACGAAAAGAAATGAGGAACTCTCAATGAAAAAGTGCTCTCTAAATCGAACGTGAGGCATGACTGCCCTTTGTTGTCATTTGTTTCCCATAAACGCTCTACAATCTTGCTTGTGATTGCTGTGCCAGACAATCATTTAGAGATGGTGTCTTTCGCATCCTCCAACACATCTCAGCTTCACTACTAAACCTCCGTATCCCCTAACCCCCACCCCCCACGTAGTTATTTATATCATAAACTAATGCAAAAACAAGAAAATAAGTAAAAAAATCATTTATTTTCCGAAAAGTCATTTTCCTTTCTATCAAAAACACCTTTAATTTTACAATCTATCGGACCGACATGTTCGTGTTTTAAATTTTTTGATTGTTCGTTTTTTTTGGTCTGAGAGACCTCTCTTGAGGTTTTGACTTCATTTCACTAGCTTTCATGTAATTTTTGATATTACAACTATCTCCTTTTTAAATATTATCGTTAACTTGAAATATTATTAATTATTAATTATAAAATAATCATGAACGGACTACTTTGCCGCTTTTTGAGATATTATATTATTTGATCATGCAATTATTTATTTTGATTAATTTCCATCCTCCACCATAATTAATATTTCCAAATTCCAAGTCACTTTTGCAAACACAAGCATATATTTACTAATATTTTCATGAATATTATCAAAAGAAATAGGTATTGAACACTGAGAATAGAAGAAATGTATTATGGTTCTTTTAATTTGCAAAAGTATTTGTTAATGATAACTATCAATATATATTACTTAAAATGGTTTAAAAAATAAAAATAAAATCTTTTATATTATATAGTTTCCCCCTTCACTTTTTTAATTTAGGATTCCTTGTCACATTTCCCAAAACAAGTGACCGTTACAAAAGTCCCTCTTTTCATTATCATTTTCATTTTCAAAAATTCAAAACTGACCGTTGCCAAAATTTCCCTTTTTATTTTCATAAATCACTCTCATCTCCTCCAAAAATCAGAAAAAAAAGTGTAAAAATCTGAATTCAAATGGCACTCAGATCTCTCGATAACGCTCTCCCAATTGCGATCGAAAGACCCAAAAAGCAAGCAAAAGTTGTCGTAACCCAGAATCAGAAACAGACGGATTGTGTTGTCAATGACGAAAACAAAGCACCTCTACCACCCGGAGACGCATCGGTTGATTACGTACCATCTGAGAATCTTGAAGCCATTGATGACCCAGATAGCAAAATCCATGTATGTGGCTGAGTTCTATTAATTTCTTCCTTTTTAAAAAAAATTATAAAGTTTTTTTATAACCATTTTGATGGATTTTGTGAATTTCAGGGACTTGTTGGAGGGTTAGAATCTAAAGATTGGTTGGAAATTTGTCGCTCACTGAACGACACGAGGCGATTTGCTCTGTTTCACTCTGCTCTCTTGTTGCCAATTCTGTAAGTTTCATCTCTTTCAATTGTTCTGTTTTTGTTTGATTTAGGGATTTATTTATTTTTTTGTAATTGTAGGGACAAAGTTTTACTAGTGATAGTTAAATCGATGAAAAATCCGCGAAGTGCTCTCTGCAAGACTTCTGTCATGGCTTCAGCTGATATCTTTAAAGCCTTTGGTGATGAGTTATTTGAATCATCTAATTCTGATGCATTTGATAATGTGGTAAGTATAGTGTTTATCGAGTTGTGTTTAACGTTCTAGTGCAGTGTCTAATATGCAGTTTTTTAAACAGATTTTGCAGCTATTGCTGAAAGCTTCTCAAGATAAAAAGTTTGTCTGTGAAGAAGCAGATAAGACACTCAAGGCAATGGTGGAGTCTATGACTCCTCTTCCTTTGTTCCATAAGCTTCATACTTATGTCAAACATTCCAACATGAGAATCAGAGCAAAAGCTGCAATCTCAATATCCCATTGTGTTTCTAAGATGGTTGGTTTTTATACATATTTCTCTATCATGGTAGCGTTTTGATAGCACAAACTTAATGAGTTCCATTTCTGTTGTAGGAACTGGATAGGATGAAGGAGTTTGGATTCGTTTCGTTGGTTCAAATGGCTGTAAATTTGCTCAATGATAGACTCCCCGAGGCAAGAGAAGCAGCTAGAAGTATCGTGGTTTCAGTATACGAGGCACTAACCAAGGATGAAGAGCAGAAACAAGAGGCGTGGCAAGACTTTTGCCAGTCTAATCTTCCAGCTATTCATGCACAAGCCATAGTTAAAATTGTCTCCTCCTAATAGACTCATTCAAGTTTTCAGCAGTAAAAGCTCTTGTTTAGTCAGTCTTCATTGTTATCTTTTACATGTAACCTTTCCTGGGTAACATTTATATTGTTGCTAAAATAAAATAAGCTCTCATTTTATCATCTTCTCAAGCCCAACAAAAGATCACACATGTTTCACAATGAGCTGCAATAGCTCGTTTGGTGTGAGGGATAAAAATAAATAGTCCTGAATAAAATTTATCTCTCTTGTTTGGTTGACTTATTTGGGATAAGTTATCTCAGAATAGTTAATCCTAGGATAACTAGTTCCCAACCAAACGAGACCCCTACACAGGTTATTGGAAAAGCCACTTGGAAAAGGGAACTGCTATGTTCTTATCACCCAACAATGAAAAAAAAATTATAACCTCAACAAAATATACATAAACCAGGTACATTGATGCACATTTTGCATGAATTCTTGAAGCTCATAAATAGACCAAAAAAGAGAGGGGGGGGGGGGGCAGCCTTGTAAAAAGAAAAGAAAATCCTATTAGATCTTGCAAGTGCAGCAAAACCTATAGACAAAAATGCTCTTTAGAATATGTTGATCCCTCATTCTAGTATCTGGTGCAACCAAGGTTTCAGCCGGGTTCAATTTCTCATTACCATAGAAGGTATCCCCAGAATTTCTTCCGCGAAAAAGGTCTATATTTCTACTTCATTCCTGTTCAACCAATGAGCGCAAAGCCATCTCAGCATCAGCTAATGGTTGTCCAGCATAAAGCTTCAGTTTCCCTTTCTTCACCACCATTACCTTCATAGTATGTGATCTAATTGCCTCACTGAGTTCCTGAAAATAAGTGAATGGTCCGCATAAAAAATTCCATGGTACATGCATAAGTTGAAAAATTCAGTAATACACAAATTAACAAACTTTTCTCGAGTGTCACTCTCAACAGTGTTAATAGTCTTCGAAAGGTTAGTAGGGCTCTTATCAATCAAAAAGTTAGTAAGCCCCTCTAAATGCAGTGGAACAGAATACTTTATGCACCGCGAGGAAATGACGTAGATATATTCAATGCAAGCTTAATATTCTTACTTTAACTGGTAAAGGAACAATTTCAGCACTGAAATCTCCCAAGTCTTCAAAGAAGGACTGTAAGAGAGAACAAAAATTGGTGGCATCACCACGATCTTCAAAGGCAACTGTATGAGATAAGCTACCATTCACTTGAGAGCTACTTTTTAAGGTAAATAATCCTTCTGGTCCTTCATCATCATGACCTCTCCGCATGCGTATAGCCTGCATAGAACAACGCACTTAGTGACAGGAGCATGAAGCTAGAGCCAACAACAACAGCATGGCCAGTGAAATTCCACAAGTGAGGTCTGGGAAAGGTAAAATGTACGCAGACTTTACCATTACCTCGTGGAGGTAGGTAGAGAGGTTGTTACCAAAAAATGTAAAAACAGAATCAGATAGGAAAGATAAGCAAATACATATCCAATGTGACATTGGATGATTAAGATGTGTCCACACAATAACCCGTTAATATATAAATATTGTTGTGAATATCCAATATAAGGTCGATGAATCACACAAGACATTTGTCAAAATACCTATGTTGCTAACCTAAATGACTGGTACTTAAACAACCAGATGCCAGCAATACCCAACTAAAAGGTTTTCTAATCTCAGCACAGATATTCAAGTGTCTCAGCAAGGGATATCAATGAAGTATAAGAAAAACATTTTATAGGAGAGCAACAACCAAAGAGAAGGGTACAGTGATGCAATTTGCAAGGAAGACACAAATGGCTGGATAAACACTTCTAGCACAAAGCTATATAAAATCTGACTAATATTTCTCACACGATAAGACAATGACTCTCTTTATAAAAATAATGACAAGGCAATGATCCCTAGATCAAGTTAACTGCAATAACATTAGTCTTGGTTTCAGTTCCATATATTAGCTTCTTCCTTGGACTCGTCATCTTTGTGTACATAAGCAGGGCTCAATCATTTTTTTCCTTTTGGCAGCACCAAGTTTGCTATAAAACTTAGAAGTTAGAACTACATGCGTAGATGCTATCAGAAAGTAAAACAGCCACAAAGAAAACATGTATAGTAGGAATGCAAGCTGTCGAAAACAAACAAGTAAGAGGTGGACATAAATCCCATATACATACAAGAACATAAGGAAGACTGAACCACCAAAAGTCAGTATCATTTCCTGATTTCGTACCCTCCTTTGGATTCACTACTTTTTGGTCCTTAACTTCATTCATATTTGAAGTTCCATTTCTATTTGAGTTCTTGCTTCTGTTCATCATTGTTGTACTCTTTATACGGCGTGATTCTCCCGATTCCATAACTTCAACCAAAGTATTTCCAGTATTTGAAATTGTTGCAGTCTCCTGATTGCTTAATTCTTTTGAGTCTACAGGTTCAAACAAACTGCTCCCATTATTTCTATCTACCGAAATATCTGTAGCTAAAAAATGAACAGTGCAACATCAAAATGCATCTCTTATTGATTGCAGGAACTAGTGCAACAGAAGACAAAATACTGGTTCCCAAATTGCTCACATTGGTTTTCAACAGGTATTCAATAGGTGCAAGATGTAAAGGCTTAACAGTATAAACTACAAATTCAGAAGGTAAACGATAGAAAACAAACCTTAGGCAGCAATATAGCATGTGATCATACAAAACTGAGTTCTTTGCATTTTGCACCAATAACATGTGCATAAAGTTTGAATTTGCACCCTGCCCTTTTATTTTTAATGATTTACCCCCTGTCCTATATGTTTCTTTTCAACACTATAGTACAGTTCATTTCAGAAGGGATAAAATATGAATTAAAATTAATAAAATAAGAGGCGTGGGAGAGAGTGCAAGGAGATGGAAGAAAGATCCAAAGTGGGGCATTAGAGGGAGGAAACACAACTAAGCACAGTTAGGGGTCGTTTGGTAGAGTGTATTAGCAATCTAATGCATGCATTAACTCTTTGTATTAGTAATACCTTGTTTGGTATACTTTTTCATGCTATGTATAACTTATGCTTGCATTATGTATACACTAAGGGGTCGTTTGGTAGAGTGTATAAGAATAATGCAAAATATAGTGTATTATTAATGCTTGTATTAGTAATGCTTGTATTAGTTATGATAAGATTTTTTTATGCCGTGTTTGGTTTGGTGTACTAAAACTATTATGCATTACATAATATTTTTTTTAAAAAAAATTGTATACAAAATTTACCCTCCACAAATATAGTGGAAAGGATGTAAAACTAGTTTTAAGGGCAATTGTGTCTTTAATAATGCTAATGCATGCATTAGAACCCATTGCATTACTAATGCATCAAAATAGATGTTATTAGTAATACACTCTTCAATACACAATAGAGTATGTTACTAATACAAGCATTAGTTATGGAAAAGTGTACCAAACAAGGTACTACTAATACACACACCTAATGCATGCATTATATTCTCTAATACACTCTACCAAACGGCCCCATTAGTTATACATGACATGAAAAAGTGTACCAAACAAGGTACTACTAATACATCAAGCTAATGCAAGCATTATATTCTCTAATACACTTAAGGGGCCGTTTGGTAGAGTGTATTAGAGAATATAATGCTTGCATTAGCTTGATGTATTAGTAGTACCTTGTTTGGTACACTTTTTCATGTCATGTATAACTAATGCTTGCATTAGTTATAGCATTAGTTATACACTCTATTGTGTATTAAGTTGTGTATTACTAGGAATTCTAGGTATTAGTAATACACAACATTTTAACACTTGCATTAGATTAAATAATTACAAAACTACCCTTAAAGCCTTTTCATTTTCTTTGTGGTCATAAGTTTTTGTTTTTACTTTGATTTGTTTTTTGATGTCTTTTATTTTTTTGGTGTCTTAATAGGCTTTATGACCTCTTAAATATCTTCTTTTTTTAAAAAAAATAATAATAATCTAATTTCAAAATAACTTAATAAAAAAATGTACTATTGTGACAATAAATTTGATTAAAAAATTTATTTGCCAACTTTTCACAATTTTTTTTTTGACACAATAGTACAACTATTTAATATTCTTTTTGGGAAAAAAAAAGAAAAAGAAGAGTTAATGATATTTTAGCAAAGAATTTTTTTTGATGTTTTATCAAAGATCTTTGTTGCAAAGGAAGTGTACAAATAAATAAAGTGTGAAGAGTATATTTGTAAACATATATTTTTTAATAGAACTCATGCAAGATTTATTATTTCTAATATATCAAACCAAACAATATATAAGAAATAATGCTTGCATAATTAATGCAAACATTACTAATGCACCACATTTTGCATTATTCTTATACACTCTACCAAACGACCCCTAAATTGTGTATTACTAATACCATGCATTTTTTGGTATTAGTAATGCAAGGCTTTTTAATGCATGCATTAACATGGTTAAAGATTTCATTGCCCCTCAATTTTTTTTTACATCTTTTCCATCATAATTGTGAAGGACATCTTTGTAAATAAATATTTTTATGCAATGCATACTATTTTTAACACACCAAACCAAACAATGCATAAGAAATAGCTTATGCATAATTAATGTAAGTATTCCTAATACAAACATTATTAATGCAAGTATTATTAATACACTCTATTTAGCATTATTCTTATACACTCTATCAAACGATCCCTTAATCTCTATTACAATAGGATATTGAGCCGTGTATCCATTAGTTTGTATCCTAAGGGGTCGTTTGGTATGAGAGATAAGTGGGATATCCCAAGATTAAGTTTGAGATTATTTTTATACTATCAACCAAATACAGTATAAATCTAATCCCAAACTTAATCCTGGATATTCCATCTTATCTCATCCAACTTGGAATTACTTTATCCCACCTGGGAGGTGAGATAAATTAGTCCAGGGATTACAATCAAGGACTATAATCCTGGGATAACTTAGTCAGTGTACCAAACGATGCCTAAGGTTCCGAATCACATTCATAAGGATGCTTGATGACCTGACATATCTAAGAAACTAGCAGAGAATATACACACGTCAAGTAATGAGTTTCTCCAATTCAAACAACTATACTGAATATACTCCCCATTAATTGCAATATAGATTTCTCCATTAGAGTACCTTCTTCTTTGCAGTATTTCTTTCTATTTGGAAACTAGTAGATGAAATGAGGAGAAACTAAAAATCTTATTCTTAATTATCCGAGCTCATTGAAACTGGAATGAAACTGCTAACTATTAATTTATGGATCACAAATGCCACCATTTAGATGACTTGCAAATTATTAATGTCACTGAATTGAATGGGGTAGGCTTTTTAGTACACATGGAGCTCAGGGAGCAACTGGTAGAGGCAGTGTTTTGGACGGCAAAAGGCGACAAAAGGCGTGCCTCGCCTCGCTGCTCGCCTTTTTGAATCGAGGCGCCAATTAATACAAAAAAATTAAAATATTTAATTGCATATATAAATATCAAGCTATGAAATATAAGAACAAAGTTGATATTCAACATTGCAACAACTATTAGAAGTATCAAGCTACTAAGCCATGCTATGAAAGTTTTTGAGAGGGTGGTCGAAATAAGGATCTGTATCCGAAAACCAATTCGGATTCATGCCAGGACGATCAACTACAAAAGCCATTCATCTCGTAAAAAGATTGTTGGAGAAGTAGATGGACAAGAAGAGCGATTTACACATGGTGTTCATCGCCCTACGAAGGCGTACGAGAAGTCTCTAGGGAGGTCTTGTGGAGATGTTTGGAGACTAGAGGTGTACCGATGTGGCTTACATTATGGCAATTATATATAGGTACGATGGAGCCAAGACTCAAGTAAGAACAACGGGAGGTGACTCAAAATACTTTTCGGTCATGATAAGGTTGCAACAGGGATCAACCCTCGTGATGGACGAATTGACACGACATATTCAACTCCAGCTTACTGAGGAATATGACCCAAGATAGAAATGTTTGGAAGTCGATGATTACGGTAATAGGTTAGTAGGTAGCCAAGTTTTGTCGCGCTTTAGGTGGGAGATGCAAAGGCTAGCCCCATCTCCTCTCCTTCTAATTAATAGTAGTATTTAGTAACTGTACAGTTTCTTACTCTTCAATGTATTTCATCATTTGTTGTTGTATTTGCTTTGTATTTTGATATTCTGTTGTCATATTTTCTTGCAACTCCGCTTTGAATAACTTCCCTTTTGAGCCGACAGTTTATCGGAAACAACCTTTATACAACAGAAAAGTAGAGGTAAGCTCTACGAATATCTTACCCTTCCTAGAACCCACTTGTGGGATCACACTAGGTATGTTGTTGTTGTTTGTAATTGCCATTGTTGGCTGGTCTTGGTTCGGACACTTCGTGCTCCCTCTCTTTCAGTTCCTTTTTCTTTAGTTAAACATGTAAGGTTCTATTTTACCCCTCACATAACAAATTCTGGTAAAGTTTTGCAATGAATTACATAGATTAGGGAGTAAATTGTAAAAGATAAGAGGATAGGGTGCAAATCAAAAGGCTGTACACACATTAGGTGTGTAAAATGTATAGAACTCGATAAAACAAAGCCAGCTAAAAGGATTTTTTAGAAAATTACCAATTCCTGGTTTAGATTCCTCCAAGTCTGATGTAATTCCTTTTTTCTTCCTTCTGCTCTTCTCCAATGAGTTCTTCTTGACAGCTTTGATAACATCAGCCTTTCCACCTTCGACTCTTTTAACACTCCTATCCTTTCTTCCCCTCCCCTCGTTTTCAGAAGATTTCTTCACACATAAAGGTGATACCGATTCTGCATCTTCAGTGTTTCCTTTACTCTCTATGTTTTCACCAAATTTCATGGGAACACCTCTGTGAGAATCAGGGGTGAGCAGGTCTACCTCATCATCGCCCGACACATCGACTCCACCTTCTCTATTTCCATTCTTCTTCACTTCGGTGTTGTCCTTCAAAGTTTTATCTCCATTTGTACCAACACTTTGATGGTCAAGGGCCATAAAACCCTTCGGTTTATTACTTGGTTTACTGGCGAACTCTCTAAATTTCTGCTTTCGTTTAAATGTTAAAGAAGCACTAAGCTCTTTCTCATCCAAAATACCACCATCATCCCTGACATTTTTATTAACATCAACCGTTGGAAAAGTAACAGAATTTGTAGGCTGTTTGTTGCCAACCTTTTCCAATCTCTTCCTCAGCTTGATTAACCGTTCATCAACTTCCTTTTTTATCCCCATTTTAACATCACTATCCTCAATTTCTTCCTCCTGCTCCTCATCAACGTCATTGCCCTTCAACTCCAACCTTTCCTTCTCTCTCGCCTCCCTTGCCATATGTCGAATTTCCTCAATCTTCTTCTCCATTTCAGCCTCGTCTACAAAAACAGTTCCCCCATTTTCAATATTCTGGTTTCCATCCCCATTCACAAACATTCTCAATTTGTGCTTACTTGTACCTTTCAAATCCAACTCCAAGACCTCATTTTTATAACCATTACCATCGGAACTTTTATTTTTCCCACTATAATCAGCTGAACCAAATACCCAAACAGCACAAACTGTTTGAAATACAAAGGCTCCAACTATCCATAATCCAAATTTCAGCAACGAGCCTTTACCAAAGGTACCTAGAGTGCCATAAATAACTCATTTTTAATAATTTATAACGATTAGGATCCAAATTTTAATCAATTGATCGAATACCCAAACAACATTAATCGTCTGAAACAAATTGCTCCAACTTCCCACAACCCAAAATTCATTAATAGGGTGTTAGAAAATGTACCTGCAACGGCATTACCAGCTTCAGACGGATCTGAAACTTCCGACAGCCGGAATTCTTGTTTTTCAGACGTTTTCAGCTCGTCACCGGCGGCTAAGTCAGAGTCCAAAATGTGGGTTTGTTGAATTGGGGTTTCATAAAGGGTACTTTCAGTGTCATTAACAATAGCTTCGGGTTCTGAAACTTCAGACAGCCGGAGTGCTTGATTTTCCGTCGCTTTGGTGACTTCGTCGGAAGGCGAAATATGGGTGTGTTGGATTGGGGTTTCAAGGGGAGTTATTGTTTCATTTTGGGGTTTTATGTAGGGTTTAGTAGTGGTTTTGAGTATTTTGGGGCGGAGATAGTTTTTCCTCTTTGCAAATTTTCTTGGGCGCGGTGTCGTTAAGGAAGAAGCTAAAAGAAGAGGTTTCCTCGAAAGGAGAGTGGAAGGTATAGAAGGCTGAAGGAGACATGGAGGAGTGATGCAAGCTCCCGCCATGGTTGTGGAGTTGGAAGCTCAAAACTCGAAGGTGAATTAGCAAATTCTTTTGAATATAAGCATTATGCTTGTTATTAAAGGATAAATAAATTTGCAAAGCATTTCTTTTAACCCTCTCTTATTTGAACCTTTTTGACTTAAATAGTAGCATTTGATCATACCATTTGAGCCCTAATTTCAAGTTTTGATTTTAATTGTAGATAATGACTTCAAGGTTCATTCGCATCGATAGGAAGAATAATTTACTTTATTTTACGTTATTCTTATATATAAGCCAACGACAAAGGACTATCACATCATCAAAGAATTGTACTAAAAAAATGCACAAAAGATAGCTCCAGCGCCAGTCTGCTTCACAAATCACAATTGTGCAACACCAAAGTGCAATTCCTCTCTGACCCTCAAAGACTTTGTCGAGTCACCGGAGGTTTCATCGAAGCTGTGAAAATTGGTCCACTCCATCTCTCTCCAGAAAAAATCTGGTGAAGACATTGCAAAGAAAACTGTAAAGAATCGGTAGGATTTTCGGATCACCGTGCAAAATCATCTATTTTATATGAATTTTTACTTCTCTCCTTTTATCCCTCGTGTTCGGAATTAACGGCAGAAGACGGCGGTGACGAACCAAGCCTTGATTCCGACGAGTTCATTTGCCTTGTGCACAAGTCGTTTCTCTTTTGTTATATTTATTGTTCATGTTCCCACGAACTTTAACTTCTTGAACAACTAACACTACAATAGTATTTAGGGAGTTTCTTTGGTCCTCCTCTTTAATATTCTTTCAGTTGAGTTTGAAATTTAGTTATTTATGTTCAATGTCAGATTCATATGTGTTGTTGCATGTGTTAAATTCTGTACTAAAAGAGAAATCAATCTTTAGGTTTGAAATTGTGGCTTTTTAGAATCGAACCGATCTCCAAAATGCAGACAGTTTTATTTGGAGTTCAAAGGCAACAAATGGAGTAGATCTACAGTGAAGCTGCTTGATAGAGTTACAGACGATTCATTTAGCGAGATAATGAATTGAATTTTCACTTTATGAGAAAAAGTATAGGTATTTGGGGCAATTTTTATCTTTCGTATCGACGACCATGATATTTCATTAATTAGGATATCAATTTTTGGTCTAATATATTCTCCTTTAATCTCTATGTTGTCTGTTGAAAGATCATAGTTTGTTTAAACAATAGGTGATGATTGAATCTCCATTTTTTTCAATTTTACAATTTGTTAGCTACATTCTATGTATAATACAACTATGGCGCCAGGTGTTATGACTTTTGATTGTTGAAATATTGATCTAATTTGCTATATTCATGATTTAAAACTTTTTTTTGCAGGTTTATGACTTTTTACTAGCAGCAAATGTCATTGGACTTTAAGTAGCTATACATTTCCTTCTCCTTTAATATTTGATTTCACTGGCTTATTGTGGGAATGGTTCGGATGAGTTGTTTGAGCTTAAGCTCCTCTTTTATTGGTTCCTTTTTCTCTGTGTAATGGTTCTTCGAAATATAAAAAATCTTTATAATAGAGTGCCTTAATAATCTATGAGTATTGGAATGAAACTGCTCCAAATGGAACATAATGTATATTTAGTGTTCATATATCCCACCTCAATTGACTTAGGTTTGAAGCATAACTTTTTAAATTTGTTAATCGCAGTTTTCTATGCGTAGAAACTTCTTTTCTTGAGCAAAGTAGGATCATTTTTTTAATTATATTTGCTAGATTCATCATGTCCATAACAACTTCTTCTTTTCTTTTGCAAGATTGGATCATTTGGAACTTCTCTCATCAAGATTGTATATGTATATTATAACCAAAATTTAGAAGTAAGAGTTGGAGAGAACGAACACGGCTATAATTGGTTGACCTTTTGTGTCTGTGGATCTATATAATTGTTATTGAACACGGGTAACGTAATGCCCTTCGTGTCAAAAAAATAACTCCTTCAATCTCAAATGAATAGAGAAACGGAGACTAGAATGTTCCATTCCCATTTTCCTTACTGTGATTCTCAATTTACCCATTTTTCAGTTTTTTCTTCTCTTTCTCATTTGGATCTTCTAGTATTAGTTTATTTATTTTATCTCCTTTTACAGTTTGACATAATTTTCAAGATATATTTGATGCTTGCATTGAGAGGTAATTAACTCTCTTCTTACCGTTATGTTCTCTAATCTTTAATGTATTTGGTGTTAAACTTTTATATTTGATGGATTTTTCTCCTTTTACATTGTTTTTATTTAGATTTTGTTTCATGAAAATGGAAATAAGATGGAACTTGGACATTACGAGTGCTAGAAAATAAGATGAAGAAATTCTGTGAGATTGCTTGTGTCATTTGGTTGATGTACATGTTTTGAACAGTGAGTATATCTTAGCATAGTTTGGAGCATTGATGACCTCTTTGAATTTAATCACTCTATTCAAGATCCCATTTCTTGGGTGAGAAGTCTCATATTGGAAATAAAGATATGAGTTTGAAGATCTTGATGTGAGAATTTGTGATGTATCCCTCCTCAATTGTTCATGCACATGTTTTGTCACTATTTATAATAAATTTTGAGCGGTCTGTTGTAGTTTGAGGATAATCGTCATAAAAATTTTGACATCTTTTTGGGTTCAAAACAATGTTCTAATCTCGCACCAACGAGTAACTTTTAAGCTTTTCCATAAACGTTCTAACATGAACAAGTTATTGCTCAAGATGATATCAAAATCTAATCAACAGAGTGAGGTATTTTTACAAGAACTACTCTTTCAATTCCATGATTTTAGTCTTAGTGACCTATTTAATAATTCTCATAGTTGTCAATAACAACAACAAACCCAGTCAAATTCCACAAATGGAGTATGGGAAGGATAAAGTGTAAGAAGACCTTACCTCTACCTCATGGAAGTAGACAAGTTATTTCCGAAATTTTCATAGTTGTCCAATTGTGGTATAATCGTATAAGAAGCCTCTTGTAGAAGTAATTGAAGGAGTTGCAGCAGGAAAACAATAGTGTTCCAACAAAAGCAGAAGCTATTAAAAATTATTTTGTCGAAGAAAAATTGAAGTAACTAGCATTATACGCCTAATGAAGATATTGAAATTTAAGACCATTGAAGAGATCCCCTTGAATGGTAGAAAAGGGAAGCGAGTTCAGTACATATTATAATTGGTCAATTATGTTTGAGGCTGCTTTTGGACTCTTCACCAAACTAAAAATATAAATAATTAATATTGACATTGTTGATGTTGATAATCACTTGGCTGCTGTGGAAATGTTGACGATATTCACAAATTTTATAAGCTTACATGGGTATATTGAATATTATGTATCTTTGTTTTTGAAGTTGTAACTTTTATTTCAGTTAAAGAATATCAATACTTTCGTGATTTTATTGTGCAATATATAGAATTCATGATATTTTGATGATTTGGCTGATTTGAGATGAGCGTCGATTATGTAATTGTATGAATTCTCAACCAAAGATCAACATTAGGATCAGAACAATTCTTGTGGATTGACTACAAACGGTCAGAACTAAGTCTTGAAAGGCTATTACCTCACAGTTTAATATAATATTGGATTATTTCATGTTGAGGAAGTTGTCCTTAAAAGGGATCTTTAGTTACTTTGCATCAACTCAATATTGCCTACATGAAGAGATTTGGGCTTTATGGTTTAATATGACACATTTTAAAAATGCGGTAATCTGTTCGGTTGAAATTTGTGATGAACAATAACACATAATGCTAATGGAGAAAGCAATTTGGAAAATCTAGAGTGGTATAAAATTGCTTCTTCTGAATCAATTCATTTTTACGGGTTAAGGCAAAAACTTTGCTCTTAAATCCTGTTTTGTCTTGCTTTTTTTTTTTTTTTTGGAATAGTGTAAATTTTCTTTAGAAGAAGCAACCAACATCCATGAAAAAAAAACTGCTTGAGAAAATGAAAGTGACATTATTGCTCACATATGCAAGATCAAGAAAAACTCTTTAGGATCTATATTAATATACTTGACATTGTTAATATTGTAATTGAATTGTGTGAAGTTGAAATTTACGTCAAATGCTCATGAAGACATATGTGATATCTTTTGGTTAATTTTCAAAATTATAAGTGTAAATGATACTTCCCATGTAGTTATTTGGTGCATCAAGTATATCTTTTTGATGGTGCTAATACATTAATAACTTGATGCTTATACAATCAGTAATGACGAAAATATTATGGTCATATATATATATATATATATATATATATATATATATATATATATGTATGTATATATCTTTTGGTCATTTTTTAAAATAATGTCTGTCATATTTAAACACATTACAAATCAAATTGTTGGGCTTAAATCCCGTGCATTTCACGGACATTGCTTCTAGTTATTAAAATAAAAACATAACAAATACAAAAGCCCAAAAGGAAAATAAGAAAACACCCAACCCAACTATCACTAAAATAAAAAAAATTAAAGACAAAAAGACCTAACAATCAAATAGGGAACTCCAAAGTCTCTTCGTCTACTCTTCAACAGTGATGCATCGGAGAAGCAAGGACGATGGTAGGCAGCGAACATAGTTGGATCGATAAACTCAAAGATCTGAACTTGTAAGTATTCTATTTTAGAAACTCATTTCTTTCAAGCTCGATTAAGATTTCATCAAAGACACCTAAGATTTTCACATATGCCATGAAATCTGAATCAACGAAGACGCTTTCTAGCATTGAGAGATGAAAAGCTTCTCGGAACTTTCCATTTACATGTTCAAATATTTCTTGTGATCTAGAATTTGTTAATCTGCCCCTTTAGTTATGCAATTTGACTAGTGATTTTTGTCAACAGGCTGAGCCCCGGGAAGCAAATACCATTGTTAAACATAGATCCCTAGTCAAGATTTCATTTCATAAGCACGAACAAATGAGACCATAGCAGGCCGGTGATAAATTTCCTTGTAAGTGTACTCTTGACCAAACTGTGAAATAATTGTTTGGATTTGACCATTGTATACATGTATGGCTCCTTTAAGTGATTATCTGTATATGTTTGTGTCCTTTTGTATTAGATGACTATTGTGTCTTGAACCTGGTGATTGTAGTGGGCGTTTTGAGCTCTCTTGATTCTCATGCTTGGGATGTTTGTCCATGAGTAGTATTTGTTTTTCCTTTATTGGTAAATCCTGATATGAAAGTAATTGTATCTGCAAAATCAAAAACTATATTAGTGAAAAAATCTGCCATTTGGTTCCCTTCTCTGAAAGTGTGCACCACTGTAACTTCTCCCGCATTCCTGAGCCTCTGTATGCACCTCACCTCCGCAATAATGCTCCATGGGATCTCCCAAATCCCATTAAGAACATTCTTCAAAATAAGTGAATCGGTTTCCATAACTTCTGGGAGTAATTGCTTGGAAATGCAATAATGTAATCCTTCCTTCATTGCCTTAGCTTCTGCAGTTAAGCTATGTCCTTCAGGAATTACAATTACAGTAGATTTAGCAAAAATAAAATCTCTCCTTTCATCTCTTACACAGAAAGCTATGGAGCTAGCCTTCGAATATCCGTATGAAGCTCCATCTATATTACATTTATAGGTATCGTGGTTCGGTTTTCTCCAAACTACCAGCCTATAACATAACTTATGAACATAGCATTTTAAAAATTGCACTAATAAAGGCCAATTCTTTGGCATGTTTTGAAGCCAAGGATAACAATATTTGGCCATTAAATACATGTTTCTATTCACTTCATGTAGCACCTTTGGAATACACATATTCCCTCCATGAGCAATTGTATTTCTTCTTTTCCAAATTTGCCAAATAATGAAAGCTGGAACAGCACAATGGTTTAAGTTTTTTATTGCAATCTGCCTCCCACCATTGTTTTAGAGTGTATTTCAGCTGAATGAATGGGCCTGAAACACCTGCTGCAGCAAAAGGTTGCCAGATCTTTTGTGCTTCTTCACATGTGAAAGCATATGGTCTATGGTTTCCTGGAAAGGCCCATTACAACATAGACATTTAGACACCATAGCTATTCCCATGCCTGCTAGCACCTCATCCATAGGAACTTTTTGCTTCCACGACCTCTATAGAAAGAAAGATACTTTGAAAGGTAACTTTTTCTCCCAAATATTCATAAAATGTTTCTGTTTTTCCTCAGAAAATCTAAGGGCCTCCCAAGCAAAATTTACTGTAGACTTACCTGAACTACTTAACATCCACCAAGGTTTATCCCACTCTTCGATAATTTCGGTAAAGCTTATCTTAGTATTATTGAGGTTTGCAATCTCAATTGGCATTAGTTGTTGGATCCTTTCAATATTCCAACTTCCATCTATCATAAGCTCACTAACATCCATCACAGGTCTCTCCTGTTTAGCGGGGGGAAGGATATAATGGAAATATCCTAACTTGGTCCAATTGTCATGCCAGACATTTGAATGCCCAATCTAGGCTCCCACCAAATGTTTGATCAATGGAATCTCTAGCTTCTAACATTTTCTTTCAGAGTTGTGAACTACCTTTCCACTCCACTACCTGTGGGATAAATCATTTACAATATTTATTCCACATGCAGTTTGTCCAAAGAGACTTCTTTGTTCTGAAAATCGACCAAAGCTTTGCAAAAAAGGCCACTTCAGATAAAGATCTGAAACCCAATCCACCTTCTGCTTTGGGAAGACACATCTTATTCTAAGTCACTCAATGTTTGTTCCTTCCCTCCTCTTTTTTGTTCTAGAAAAATCTAGCAAACAACTTGTGTAAACCTTGTATGAGATAGTTATGAAAGATCTCCATTAATGTATCCTAACTTATTTTTGCCTGAGACGTAGATCTCTGAAACTTGAGACCAAATTTCATAATTGATGTCATTCAGCTTGATGTTAATTGGCGTTGCGATAGATTTATGACTAGTTATATTAGAAGAGGCGAAGCATGACCAACAAGAGATTGAGTTGTTGCCTCGGATGAACCTTCTTATGACATTCTATCTACAAGGTAAGATTGAGAGTTTACAACTGATTATAAAAAAAAGGATTATCATTATACTTCTGTTGACACAGATGAACCTTCTGTTGCCAGAGATAAATTCTTTTGTGGGAACAAATGAATGTTCTATTGCCACAGATGAATCTTCAGTTGCTATGCATGAGTAACTTGTTACTACATATAATCATTTTGTTGCTTTAACACATAGGTAATATGCTCCAACATATGACAACTATGTTGAAATTTGTACTAACATATCACATATATGTTGCAACTTACTACACTTCTTTTAACAAATTAAATATATGTTGGACAACTAAACATATTATATTTCTACAATCATATGAACAAAATAGTCATAAAAAGAAGAACAAAAACAACAAAAAATGACTTTTATAGTGAACGACAATAATACATATACATTTTTTAAAAGTTAGGGTTTTTAGTTTGTCGGTTTTCTTCAAAAACAAGAAATAATAGGTACCATTAATCCATTATTCAATTTTCACATCTATAGGACGATTTCTTGTTTATAACTCAAGGAAATAACTTATAGAATCAAGAGTGTGTTGTTCGAAAATTCTAAAATCTTTCAAAAAAAAACAACTTCTTACAGGAGATGACTACGTTCAGAAAGAGAGAGTGACGACTGGAGTTGAGGAGGAGGAGAATTAGAATATTCGTTGATGGTCAAATCTTCCCGTTTGGATTGACTTAAAAAGAAAGTAATTTTTAAGTCATAAATAAAAAGTCAACTGAAATGACTTTAAGTCAAAAAACAAAAAACAATAAGAGAACTATTTTTGTTCTTTTGACTTATTTTAAGTCATTTTAAACTTATTTTAAGTCGTGTTTACCTTGTCAAGTACTTCCTAACATATTTTATGTCATTTTTGACTTATTTTAAGTTATTTTTCATATTAGTCAAACACTAACAAAAGTAAAAAACCTGACTTAAAAATAGGTTTGACCAACTTTTAAGTTAAGTCAAACACCCGAGAAGGACGTTGGAGAGAAGAAGAAGAACTTTTGAATCCTATTTTCTTTTACTATTTTTTAAAGGGAAAATGACAAAATTTACCTCTCAAGTGACGTAAATGGTATACAGATACCCTCCAATATACTTTTGGGACATTGATGCCCTACCTTTCAAAACTAGAGCATATATAACTTTCACTTTAGCAAAAAAACTAAATAGGGACACATGGCGCAATTTTATCTATCGACCCAACATTTATTGGATAAGATTATGACATGTGTATGTCCATTAGTATAAAGGGTATATATGCTCTAGTTTTTGGATGAGAGGACACCAATGTCTCAAAAATATGACGGAGGGTATCAACATATCATTTACGATAGATAGGGTATATTTGTCTTTTTTCCCTTTTTGAATGGTTTGGTTAGAATTAGAGTAGCTAAAAAATATAGTTTTTTTTTTTTTGTATTTTATAAAAGATTTAGAAGTTTTGAAACTATTAGTCCGATCCCAAATTAACTTAATTAAACTTTTAAGTGAGTTTAATCCGAGAAAAGACTTAAAATAGTCCATTATTTTTTAGTTAGTTCTATTTCTTTTTAGTGGAGCACTAACAATCCTAATTCTTTAATAGAATAGTGCATTTCAGTCTCCATCCTAACCAACCGTGAGTTTTTTAACAGATCAATAGGTTATGCACGTGCTCCTCATATGTTTCCCTCCAAACTTAAAACTCTTTCTGTTGCAAACTCCTCAAAACACCCACAATTAGCACAAATAGTTTCTTCTTTAGTTTCATCATCACCCTTCTTCACAAATTCACGACATCCGTCAATCGAATAGTCACCAAACTTAGTAGAATGATTTTTTTAGGCATATACCATATTTTATCGTCATATCACCATTTGGATTTGAGCTTGTTTTGCTTGTCTTTTGCTTCTTTTTTTTTTGGCTAAAGACTTAAGGGTGAAGTTTTAGTTTTTGCCTTTTGGTTTGAGTTTAAACGGTCTTTAATAGTGTGAATAATTGTTTAATTTTCAACACATAATTAATTTTCTATTGACATAATTTGTGATGAGATTATCTGTAGTAAAGTAAATTTACGTAAGTGATGCTACATTAAAAACACCATTTACAGATAATCTCATCACAAATTATGTCAATAGAAAATTAATTATGTGGTAAAAATTAAACAATTATTCACACTATTAAAGACCGTTTAAACTCAAACCAAAAGGCAAAAACTAAAACTTCACCTTTAAGTCTTTAGCCAAAAAAAAAAAGCAAATGACAAGCAACACAAGCTCAAATCCAAATGGTGATATGACGATAATATATGGTATATGCCTAAAAAATCATGCTACTAAGTTTGGTGACTATTCGGTTGATGGATGTCGTGAGTTTGAGAAGAAGGGTGATGATGGAACTAAAGAAGAAACTATTTGTGCTAATTGTGGGTGTTTTAGGAGATTTCATCAAATGAATAGTCAGTGTTTCGTCCTATCATATATATATATATATGATAGGATGAGAAAACATTTATGTGTAATAACATGTGCATTTATTAATTTAATGAAAATATATAGGCCCAATTTGGTTATGTGACATGAAATAATGACTTAAAATTATGATATGGAATTGAAGTTTTGTTTGTACATTTTATGTTGCATGTTTTCTCAAAATCATAAAACCCATAGCTTATAAAACTATCAAAATTGTCTCAATTTTAAAATCTTAACAATTAAGCAAAATTTTATAAAATCACATGATATACTATCACAAAGCTATTCTAAAATACTAAAATATTTAATCAAACTTTAATTCTGTATAAAAACTAAACGTAAGAGGTAGTGTCTAGTATTTAATATAATTTTCCCACATACTATGAACATTATTTTCACGTTGGACTTGCATTTCTCGATTATATGACCGAGAAGCCGAACGATCATTGTTTACTTTGAGCCATTTGTTTGTCAATTTGATTGGTATATAAATTTGAAAAAAGATAATGAATTTGGTTAATTTAAATTGTAGAGTATGAATTGATTTAAAGTAATAATAAATTTTATGTCGGTAAAATAATCGTTATATAAGATACAAACGATTTTAAAAGTAATTATATGAATCATATATTTTATTTACATATGAAATAAATGATTAGTAGATAAAAATGAGTATCCAAATTAGAGGTGAAATTATATTTTCTCGTACGACCCTTTATTTTAAGCTTGTATTTAGACTATAGATATCAGGTGCCTGCGCTATCGCAGGCCCAACGTATGTTAACTTTTTTTCTTTCAATTTATGCGACACAAATGAAATTTGAAAAAATGAACTAAATTTTTATATGTGTTTCTTTAAAAAAAAAAATTAAATTATTAATTTATGTACCTTTTGTGTCATTTTTGAATAATATATGTTACGACATCTGTTTTATTTTATGTGATACACGTGATTTTAGGAAAGTCAACGAATTTTTTTATATGATTCTCACATATTTTTAGTTGTCATTTTACTGTAATTCATAATACTTTTTAGTTCTTACGTTATTTTCAAATAATATATGCAACTTTTTTTATTTCGATAAAAATAAGGGAGTCAACCAAATTTCACTATATTTTTTAACTATGTTTTTCTAAAAATATCTTAAATTGTTACATTGCGTTTTTAAGCTTTTTTTTTTTTATGTAATTTTCAAATATGTAACAAATTAGGAATTAAAACGAAGAATTAAAGTTATCAAATCATTATATTTCTATATTAAAATGTTCAAATCTTTAAAACTCCACATATATGCACAAATTAATAGAAGGAAGTCAAACGATTTTTTAAAGAAAAATATATGAAAGCTAATTTTAATAATAACACATATATATTTCATTTTTATATATGAATCCCTCCTTTTCGATTTATAAGTACTTATTTTTTAAAAAAGATAAAATAACTTCTGAATTTTAATTTTTTTATATAGCATATTTAAGATCACAAAATAAAAAAGTATTTCAATACACAAAATTTAATATACATATAAATTTTAATGTTTTTGATTGATTTCACCCAATATTATACTTTGATATATAATTATTAAAAGCTAAACGTAATCATTATTTATTTACTTTCATATAATAAATAGATATCACAATAACTCATAGAAAAATGAAGAAATAACAAAAATAAGGTAATACAGATAATAATAACTAAAGATGTTTCTAGAACTATTTCATTTTCTTGTTATCATTCGTGGTAGATTTTTACTTGCATGAAATTACATTTTTACCTTTGACATCATACACTTCATATATAGAAAGATGTTTCTAGAATTATTTATTCTTGATAGATTTTTGTTAGAATGAAATTACATTTTTATTCTTAGTTGTCTAAATACAAATATATCATCCTATTTATTTTTATTTGTAAAGTTACTTTTTAACATCTTTTTCTTTAATTTCAATCTAATGTATATTATTAATGTTATCACAATTATTTATTTTCAAGTATATTAATTAGAACCAAAATAAAGATGGAAATAATTAATTCATGATAAATTTTTATATAAAAAGTATGCATTTTTTATAAGCATAATGAACAGGGGCAGACCCACATGGTGTCCGCCGGATGCTCGAGCAACCATTAACTTCGTTACAAAATATATATATCTATGTAGAAATTGATAGGTATTTGTATAAAATTAACATAGAGCACCCAATGAATAAATGATATAGTTGGCCCAATGGTTCTTGGATGGGTACTTAAGACTCTTTTAATGTTGTTGTAGCAAGGTTCGAATCTCATTGTTAACTTAAGATGTTTCTTTCTTTCTTAATAGATTTTTGTTAGCGTAAAATTACATTTTTGCCCTTGGTCGTCCTCCACTTCACTCTTCTAATAATAGAAATATATGATTAATAAAACATTAGTTTAAAATTTTAAAAAATAAAATTAAAGAGAAGTTACAAAACTTTTAGTAATATCATGAATTTTGAGTGAATAAAAGTTGGAACCTTAATACATTTGGCTAGTCTACAATTTACCCATAGTTTATCCATATTTTACCCATATTTTTATTCATGTAAAAAATCACTCACCTAACCCATTGAATATTGGTGGGTTACCAAAATATGAACTCAATTTACCTACGCTAATAATAAATTGGCATAAATTTTTGGCATAATACATATATTTGCCCTTAAACTTGGCTTCAAATTTTAAGTATGACCTCAAACTTTCACAGTGCACAAATAGGAACTTTAACTATCCAATTTTTTTATAAATACACACGCGAATTTTGGACTCAAAGAGCGTGAAATGCAGTCGCGCCCACGTGTATTAGTGAGCCACTCAATGGCTGCCAACTAATTAATTATTTTACACGTCATTTTTTTAAAAGAAAAATTTACACGTCATTTAAGAATTAAAAAAATTAAAATTAATTTAATTATCAAATGGGGTAGACGTTTCTACCCCATTTCACATTTTCACCCGTAACTCAGCTCAAAGGTGAAAGGCAGGTGAAAACCCTAACTTATTAGGGGAATCAAAATCTTGGAATCAAAAGGGAAAAATCAGTCAAGATTGCTACTAAAGTTTGTTCATCTGTTCATCTTCTTGGATTTAGTTCAGGTATGCTTCGATTTTGCTCTTGTGAAAGTGTATCTTTGATTACAAAGTAGAATTTTTTTGTCACCATTAGTGTAAAATTGTTAATTTCTTACAGATTTATACATATGGGTCATATTATAGCTATTTTTCACCATGGAGGTCGCTTTTATAAAGGTCAATATGTGTCGAAATTGGGAAACATCGTTTTCAGCATACATAAGGACCACTTCTCTTTGATCGAGCTGAAATCGTATGCAAAAGATATTGGGTATGATGAAGTTGATTCTTTTTTTACTGAAGACCCTACAACCCATAATTTTGTTAAGTTAGAAAGTGACATCCAACTATATAACTTTGTTAAAGATTTGTGGAGTGGGTAATCTATTAAGTTATTTTTGAAGCATGTGACTGATAAAGAAGGTGGGTCCACTGCTACAACTACTTTGGGACAATTTTCTATTGAAAAAAATAATCAAGAATTGGGAAATTGCTGTAGGGTTTCACACGGGGTAGGTGAAGTTGAACAACCATTAGAAGAAGAAAATGGTGATTCTCTTGACTTTGAAGAGGATGACTTAGATGATGTTCCAGATCAGGATGATAGTGAAATTGATGAAGAACTGAGAGCTTTTAGAGAAAAACTTAGGGAAGACAAAAAGAATGAAGCTGCAAAGAAAAAAAAGAAAACTAAAAAACCCTCAAAGGATCAAGGTGTTGAGCTTGGAGAAGTTGGCATAGATAAGGGATTTGAAAATATCTTCAACAATAAGGCAGCCAAATATAATGGAAAATTGGGAGGTGATGAAGTGTTTATTGACTCATCAGATGAACCAAGTGAAGATAGTGATGAGGAGCTAGATGTTTTAGCACAACCGGGTATTGATTTACCTTTAAGAAGAAAAAGCAACAAACTGAGGTATGATTCTTCTTCTTCCATTTCTTTCTTTGAGTTGGGTATGATATTTGAGAGTGCAACTCAATTTAGAAAGGCTGTTGCTGATTATGCTGTACAACATAAGGTTCAATTAAGGCTTAAACCCAATGAACCTCATAGAGTTAGGGTAAAATGTGAAGGGAAGTGTAAATGGGAAATCTTTGCAAGCTTGGATAAAGATTCTGGAAATTTTTTTGTAAAGAAATATCATCCTGCTCATAGATGTATTTCGAAGAATAGGAATAGGCTGTGCACAGCCAAATATGTGGAAATGAAGATGAGGGAAAGAATAATATCTCAGCCTGACATGAGAGTTCATAAGCTTCAGGAGACACTAAGAAAAGAATGGGGATTAAAAGTGGGAAGATCAATATGTTATAGGGCAAAAATGAATGTTATTGCCAAGTTTTTGGGTGATTGGAAACTTGAGTTTTCAAGGTTGTTAGACTATGCTGATATGATTAAGAGTACAAATCCTGGGAGTTCTTGTTGGGTTAGAACTGATAATGAAACAGTCCCTGGCTTACACTTGTTCAAATATTTTTATGTATGTTTTGCTGCATTGAAAAATGGATGGCTAGAAGGTTGTAGGAAGATTATAGGATTGGATGGATGCTTTTGAAGGGTGCTTGTAGAGGAGAATTATTGGTGGCTGTTGGAAAAAATGGAAACAATCAAATGTATCCAATAGCTTGGGCAGTGGTTGATCAAGAAACTAAACACTCTTGGAGTTGGTTCTTAAGTTATCTCATTGAAGACTTGCAACTTGGTGATGGAAGTGGCATAACAATCATGTCTGACATGCAAAAGGTATTTTTTTTTTTGGCTTACTGCCTTGTGTTACTGTACCAGTTTAATGTCTTTTTTTTTTGGCTTACTGCCTTGTGTTACACCATTTTATTCTGTCTTTGTTTTATGTTAGTTACTGCCAATGCATGTGCATGTTGTTAGTGTGTGTGATAAAGAAAGTGTCTTGATTTTATATTTCTTAGGGTCTTGAGGTGGCAGTGGAAGTCTTACTTCCTAATGCTGAAAGAAGAATGTGTGCAAGACACATTTGGGCAAACTGGCAAAAAAGATGGAGAGGTGAGGAAAGGAGAAAAGCATTTTGGAGGTGCTCCAAAGCTAGTTTTGAGGTTAAACTGAGAGATGAATTTGAATATATGGGGAAATTGGGTCATAAAATATGTGAGGCATTGCTTGGATATAACAAAGAATATTGGTGTAGAGCTTTATTTAGTGAAAGATCAAAGTGTGATGTGGTGGAAACTAATATGTGTGAAACATTTAACTCATGGATTGTTGGTCCTAGACACAAATCTGTGATTAGTGACATTTCACCTATGGCAAGACTGATTTTAGAAGAAAACAAAGAGATTGGCAGGGCACTAAGGGTGAATTGGAATCATGACATTGGATTTGAAATCCAAGAATGAGAGTATAGACATATAATTGACATGACTAGAAAGACATGTAGCTGTAGGTTGTGGCAGTTGAGGGGCATACCTTGCCAACATGCAGTTTGTGCCTTATATCATATTGGGCAAGAACCAGAAAATTATGTGGAACATTGGTACAAAAAAGATACATTCCTAAGTGCATATAAGTACTTTTTACAACCCATCTCCAATATGGTAATGTGGCCTGACACCACTAACCCACCTGTTGAGCCTCCTGAAGTGAAGCCAATGCCTGGAAGACCAGCTAGATGTAGAAGAAAAGATAAAGATGAACCAAGAAAAAAGAAATGGGGGAAAGCATCAAAGAATGGAGTGAAGATGTCATGTTCCAAATGCCATCAATTTGGGCATAACAAAAGAACTTGTAAATCAGTGGTAAGTACTTTTGTCTTTCTTTTAAATTTTAATCAATTTTATACTTCTAATTGTGTGTCTTTACAGCCCTCTGAACAGCCCACGCAACAGCCTGCAAGGCCATTTCAACAACCACCAGTGAGGCAGCCTTCACAACCACCAGTGAGGCAACCTTCACAGCCACCAGTGAGGCAGCCTAGCACTGGAAATGCCTCTTCTTTATGTGCAGATACTTCAAAGGTTAAAGGAAGGAAAAAGAAGCAGTCAACTGCAAGGGCAACATCTCCTTCAACTGCATGGACATCATCTTCTTCAGTTGGAATGCCACCACCTTCTTCAATTGGAAGGCCACCAACTTCTTTAGTTGGAATGCAACCAGCTGCTTCAGTTGGAAGAAAAAGAACAAGAGATGTGGGATTTGGTGTTTACACAGATATACAATCTGGAAGACAAGTGATTAACGTATGTATATTGCCTTCTTTAATTGTTGATTTTCTTACATTTTTATTTAGGTATACTAAATAATGCTCTATGGATTATGCAGCCAGGAATATCAAGTGAAAGAGTTATCTCAAGTGGAACAGGGGTAGCATTTAAAGATGCATCACAAACAAATGTTGATCTTGGATTCAAGCCACCCAGTTTAAAATGGAAAGGAAAAGATGCAATGACTGGAAATCAACTTCAACAATTGTCAAAGACAAAGTTGAAAAGCAAATCCAAGGGGAAGTGGGTTCCATAAGAGCTCAAAGTCTTACTGATGTGTATAATTGTTGATCTAGTTTAAAAACAAATGTTGGTCTTTCTTTTTGTTTAGTTTGATAATTGTGTGTAAAGGTATACTCCAATGACTGATCATTTTGATGTATTTTGGGTTATTTTGATGTATGTATGCACAGAAAAATATTTAGAGTTTGTTAGGTTGTGTTTAATGGATATTAAGTTGTGTTTTGTGTAGCCTTTTGGTGTTTGTTATGATTGATATTAAGGCTGCCTTCATGCTAGGTGTTTACTATGTATGAAATTGTGTGAATCATGCTTGTATGAAAGTGTGTGAATAATGCTAATCGATTGTAAAAGTGACGAATATTGAAGCCAATGTTGGAGACAAACTGTCAACTCTAAAATAGTGCATTTTAATCCATTACTTTGATTGCTTACAATACATATTGGCAGCCCCTAACACATAAAGAAAGCTACATTACAAACAAAACGATTTTGGCATAATTTTTTCAACCAATCTACATAACATTTACTACATAAAGAACTCTCTATAAATACAAGATAGTATCACAATGATCAGCAAAGTCGATATTTCCTCCTAATCTTTTCCTTTTCTTCATCAAGTTTTTTTATCCTCTTTTGTAATCCCGAAATAGCAATTCTAGCGTGTTCAGTATAATCAAGTTCACACCACCTAAAAAACTTGCATCCAACCTGTTTAAGAAGAACAAATTCACTATCAAAATTGAATCTTGAGAACTAAAATTTAAACAAAAAAATATGTTTTAAATGGAACCATACCCGACCATCTTCACATCCAAGAAACCAACGACCTGGATTGTTCGCAGACCAAGAAATCTTCATTATAGCTCTTTTTCCACAATGACAAAAAAAATTAGAAGCCATTTGCACAAAATAATATGAGCACAAATCGTTTTAAAGAGAGAAAAAAAATTTGGTTTGAAAGAGGAGGAAAGAGAAATTAGATTTTGATTTGAAAATATAAAGATATATATAAATGGGATTCATTAAGGGTACATTTATCATTTCTACTCTTTTTTACCGTTGTGGGCCTCAAGAATAGTCATAACTCGCGCAGAAAACGTGCAACACACGCGTTTTGCCATGTAGGATCCGCGTGTGTATTTATAAAAAAATTGGATAGTTAAAGTGCCTATTTGTGCACTGTGAAAGTTTGAGGTCATACTTAAAATTTGAAGCCAAGTTTAAGGGCAAATATATGTATTATGCCTAAATTTTTTTGTCTTATGGAATGTAATAGAAGGATAAATAAGTGCATCAATTTCACTAAGATATAGTATGTTCAAATTATTTTCACAAGATCGAAATTAATCATTCTTTAAATTAACCAATTTCATAATCATTGGGGTACTATTCAATGAAATCACTTTAAAACCTTCTAAATCTTTCAAATATTTTCATAAAACCTTCACTGTCTAGCTAGACATGACAACAATTTCATTATACGTATTCAAGTATTACATAAACCACTGGATACACCACAGAAGAACATATCTCCATAATAATGTAAGGATTTTTGCAAAAAAAATTACGTCGCTAGGCACAAGCCGTACTTTAAATAATTCAGTTATACTTTTGCATTATAATCTATTTGTATCCCACTAACATTATACCTTAATCAGCATAATACATATATTGGACCCTAAACTTGGCTTCAAATTTTAACTCTAACTTTCATAATGCACAAACAGACACTTTAACTATCCAACTTTTAAATAAAGTCCTACATGACACAATACACGTATGACACCATGTAGGACAAAAAAATGACATGTTGGACACGTGTGTATATTTGTTCAACTTTATACAAGTTTAAGTGTCTACTTGTGCACACCCAAAGTTGAAAGGCATAAATGTGATTCGAAGCCAAGTTAAAGGACATATTTATGAACTAGAGGTCCAAAACATTACTGTTTCAGCTGGCTCTTGTTTTGGTGGTTGATAGGGAATATGATGACTTTTTGATCAACCCCACAAATTTAAGAAACCAATTTTTCTTCTCCAAGATAGCTTTTACATGCATGGTTTAGGGTATGAGTTGCTAGTGATGATTTTAAGGTGGTTGCTCTTTGTGAAGGTAAGAGTGTTACTTGTGTATATATGTACTCAGTGAAAAAAGGGTCTTTGGGAGAAACTTGAGAACTCGAACTTTTTAGCCTTGTCTCTCCTTAACTGAGGGTTAATGTTTTGTGTGATGCACAAGTTGATGTTGTATCCACGTATTACGAGAACATGTTCCTCTGTATTATCCTTCAAAGTCCTCTGTATTTTCTTTTGTCATAGGAAATTTATGCTTGCAATTTCGATAACACTTTCAAGGATACACCTTTAGCCAATTAAGTTGCCTTTTTAAGGAGTATTGCTGGTTTTTTTTTTTGTTCTCAAGCTGCTATCATGTCCTAATTTTCCACAAGGGACGTGATGGATAGTGTTTTCCACGAATACTATCTCACTACGTAGAGTGTTGCCGTGCCTTGTGAAGGTTGTTGTATAGTACTAGTCGTACCCTTATAGTTCTTGTCGTATGTTGTTTGTTGTGTTTCAATCTGTTTTTTTTTTTTTTTTTAATAGACTTTACACTGATTTCTTATTAACTGATATGCTTTCTTCATTGTTTTCTTCTTGTTATACTTGGGTTTGATGCTCTCGGAGGTAGTAATAAGGTCTGCGTACACTCTACGCTCCCCAACTTATCCATTTGACCAACACGGTTATCTTTCTTCTTCATAGAGTTTAGTAATTGTTGTATACGAATACAACGTATGTTAACTGTATTTGTTCACGCAAAGAATACAACCTGTATTACTGTATTCAGTGTACTGTTCCACTGAATACAATCGAGGTAAAATACAAAACTACTGAGGTGCAAAAACCTGAGTACTAACTACAAAAAATTAGAGTGAAAAAACAAGGATGAACCCATGTGAATACAATCAAATAAGGATAGAAACAACAAAGGTATCAAATTTGGTTTATTTTACATTGCTTCATATCTGAATCTACTAGTTTCTTCAAAATTTCATTTCATACTTGAAAAACTAACACATACATGGTATAATCAAGATGAAAATACAAAAAAAATTCAAGGATTTAGTATGTTAATAGTTATTTTTAGTATTTCACAAATTGAAATGTACTAAAAAGAAAATAGGACAAACAAATTGAAACAGAGGGATTCGTTTTATGTAATCAATTTCTTTTGATATTTGCCACACATCACGCGGATACTAATACTAGTTCTACACATCCAATACACTATTCCAAGTTGAGAGGATAGTTAGATATCATGCCCTAAGATCTAACATAATTGCAATTTGCAACTACTCACTTAGATTAATTTGTGATTTCACTTTTGCAAAGCTAACAAAAGGGGTATTCCCAAGCACACAAGAAACAAAAAAAAGATATACTATAAGAATTAGTAGAGCCACAATTAGATCATTGGATTTGGAAAGTATTTGGTTGTTTAGCTTGAGAAAGCATTTGGACTACTTCCCTCATTGTAGGCCTCTCAATGCTGTACTCTTCAACACAAAGCATTGCTACAAAAAATACTTGCATAGCTTCAACAATGGCAACATTTTTTAGCCTCTCATCCAAGATTTTCACCACCCCTTCTTTGCTCCAATTTGTCTCCGTTTTCGCCCATTGTACAATGTCCATTCCTTCTTCTCCAAAATTTCCTACTGGCCTTCGTCCTGTTATAAGCTCCAACAACACCACTCCAAAGCTATACACATCGCTTTTCTCATCAATTTTCAGCGTGTATGCATATTCTTTACAAAAAGATAACATGTAAAGACCATTATTAGTAGGTTGTAGATTGGCCCGAGTGCATAATAGGCCAGTCGAGAAGAAATTAAATCAACTAATGTATGAATAAACTAGTTACCTGGAGCAATGTAGCCATAAGATCCTGCAATTGCAGACATGCACTCAGAGGTACCGTTGTTACGAAAGTACTTGGCTAATCCAAAATCTGCAACATGAGCTTCAAGTTCAGAGTTCAACAATATATTGTTGGACTTGACATCGCGGTGGATTATCATAGGAGAGCAATCATGGTGCAAATAAGAAAGGCCCTTGGCAGCTTCTATGGCTATTTTTAGCCTAGTGTCCCATTGGAGTTGCCTGCCGTTCTTCCCATGAAGCACTTCACCTAAGCTTCCATTTAGCATGTACTCATAAACTAGCAAGTTGATTTCCTTGTTTGAACAAAACGCGAGCAGTCTCACAATGTACCTATGCCTGATCTTCCCTAATGTTTTAAGTTCAGCAGATAGGCCGTTATCATGTGAGCCTTTGCTTATTCCCAATTTCTTCACCGCGACATGATCACCATTTGGCATAGTTCCCTTATACACTATCCCTGCTCCACCTCTCCCTATGACGTTGTTGTCTTTCAAGCACTGCAAGACGTCTTCACTTCCAAACTCAAGCTTCTGAAATGCTGTCAGCTTCCACAAATTTGACTTCTTACTCCCCTTTCTTGTCTTGATTATCGCTAAGACAACGAAAATGAGGGAGCAGAATAAGAGCCCAAATGCAAATATGAACTTGTATATTGTTGGAACCTTAGTTCTGTTGTCACTTCCGTCTCCATGTTTTGACGGTGAGTTGGATGTAATGTTGCTAGGAGTCGAGTCGGATCCAGAGAGATAAGGGTTGCCAATGAAGGAAGTTGAGTTGAAATATAAATATTGTCCTGTTTCAGGTATTGATCCAGATAAGTTATTGTGGGAAAAATCTGCTGAAGTTAAGCTCTTCATCAAGCCAATCTCCGCGGGAAGGCTCTCGTTGAAGTGATTCCAGGAAATATTGATGTAATTTAAGATGTGAATTTGAGCAATTTGAACTGGGATCGGACCAGAAAGTTGATTTTGGCTCAAATCCAAGTACGTTAAGGAATGACAGTTACCAATCTGAGGAGGGATTGTGCCAGAGAAGTTGTTTCTACTCAGGTCCAGCTTTAAGATGCTTTTTAGTCTGCCAATATCAGAAGGGATATCACCTGAGAAACCATTTCCAGTTAACACAAGATTCTTCAGCCCTGCATAGTTTCCAATAGCACTAGGAAGTGCACCAGACAAGCGATTGTTCGACAAGTTCAGCCCTTCAAGTTTAGAAGACGCTGAGCTTTTCTCGTTCGAGAGTTGTCCACTGATGTAGTTGTTCTGCAATTCCACCAGTGACAACTCAGGCAAATAAAGAAACCCTGTTGGTATTGCTCCACTCAAGTAATTCTGTCCCATTCTGACTCTTGACAAGGTTCGACACTGCCCAAAATCATCAGGTAAAGGTCCAAACAGAAAATTATCAAGCAGAATCAATATTTTCAAATTCCTCCCAAAGCATAGAGATTTTGGTATGGAGCCAGTGAGTCTATTACTAGAAAGATCAATTTCAACTAGTTTACCGTTCATCCCAAGCTTAGAAGGAATCGAGCCAGTGAAATTATTCCTCCAAAGATTCAACATTTCCAACTTTGGCAGCTCCGCGATACATCCTGGAATCTCACCGTGCAAATTGTTGATAAATAGGTTCAACAATAGGAGCTCCTTGAATCCTGACAAGTCAACTGGGATCTCTCCTGTGAGTTCATTGACAGATATATCAAGAGATTTTAACCTTGTCAAATTCCCTAGCTGAGGAGGAAATACACCAGTAAGTTGATTCTTTTGCAAGAAAAGAGTGTCCAACAAATTAAGATTGCCCAATTCTGGTGGAATCGAACCCGTTAAGTTACAGCTAGAAAGATCTAGATGAACCAAATGAACAAGTTTCCCCAACTCTGGTGGAATCCCCTCATCAAATTGATTATAATAACCCAACTGTAACCACCTGAGGCTCGTAACGTTCCCCAGCTCCCTCGGTATAGGACCGTGCAAGTCATTCCCAGCAAGAGACAGGAACTCAAGCTGATTAAAACTACCATAACTCAAAGGAATCGTCCCTGAAAAGTAGTTACCCCCGAAATTCAAATACTTGAGCTGCACAAGTTGAGTAACTCCCAAAGGGAGTGGACCAGAGAAATTGTTGTTATAAGCATCCAACACTTGAAGTACATTAAACTCGCGATACTCCCAGCTTAAGTTTCCACTTAACAAATTGTTAGAAATATTCAGGACGCGAAGTCTAGTGAGCTCATGAATGAAATTAGGGGATAAAGAGCCAGAAATGTTTAGATTGGATATATCAATGGAAGTTACTGATTTGGTATCATCACACGTTATACCCGTCCAAGAACATATAGACATATAATTCGACATGTTCCAAGTAGACAGAGTACTAGGAACAGATGATACTACAAATGCATGTTTCAATGAAACTAGAGTTTTGGCCTGTCGTCTCAGAGACAGGTTACGCGATTGAGATGGAGTAATGAGGAACACGAGGAGGAAATACGCGAAAAACAAGAGATTTGTGTTAGAAGTAGCCATTTAGATAACTAGTGATTTGAAGTTCAAATACTTTGGAAAACATCAAAGCTAAGAAGATGCAACAAGTATGTTGAAGGATTCCATTGATACTGATACTAATTTTTGGCTTTGGATGCTGTTGATTTGTAGCTCTAGCTTTTTATCATTTTTGAAATGTTAAATTATTTTTTTGCTTTGTATATTTAGATTCATCATCTTTAACTTTATGGAGATAAAGCAAAAGCAAAAGCTAATAAAGAAAAAGTTAAAGAAAAAAAAGAAAGAAGCAAAGTGAACATAAAGATGCATTGGCAACATAGAGATATACTACATACTGAATTCAGTTGCTTTTAAGGCAAAAATTACTTGTGTGTCCACATGAATTTCATAATTAAGATATAATGTTAATGTAGTTCCATTCTATACTTTCTAAATTTAAACCTTCAAGTTCAAATAGAGAATCTCAGTAAATTGGACTCTTTCATAATTCAAATGTGCTATTGACTAATTTTTAGCGACAATTAATAAACAATAATAGCTCAACTGTCACTAAATATGTATTTTTTGCGGCAATTAACATTCTTTGTATATGTCCCTAGAACTTTTAGCGACATTGAATCTAATGTTGCTAAAAACTTTAGTACTCTTTGTTAATATATCTATTTATCGTTGCTAAAACTCGCTTTTGTTACCGTGTATTGTTGATAGAATTTATCATATTTTTTAGAACAAACTAAAAGTAACATAATACAGTATCACATAAAATGTAACCCATGGAGTCCATACTCTTTGATGACATAGCCTGATGAAAAGGCAAATTTAGTCCAACAGTTATGCTTGATATTGCTGTTAGGAGCCTAAAAATATTTATTTTAAGAAAAAAAAAATTGTTTTTGAAAAATTAGGTGTTTGGCAAACCTGTAAAATTACTATTAAATAGAAAAAATTATTTTTTTCAGGACTAAAATATACACACACATACATCCTACTAATTAATATCATATCTTATTTGTTTGGGTAAGTTCCATTTAATAATTTCAATCCTTCAAAAAATATATATATATAATATTGATCAAAAATTTGAATATGAACATTTTAATCTATTAAAAACAAAAATTTAATTCATCTTTTTGTAATACATGTTTAAACTAGTGTCTCTCTATAAAATAATCTGAATATTTAAAATTACATTAATACTTGCTCTTTATCGTAATTTGACTCTTAAAAGCATTTTTTTTAAAAAAAATTAATCAAACATAATTTGCTTAGAAAGAACACTATTCAAATAAATTAGTCAAACATAAATTATTATTTTTAAAAATACTTTCTAAAAAATTATTTAAAAAATATATTTAACAATAAGTTATTTTTAGCACTAATGTCAAACAGACTCTTACTCTGATTCTATGTCGAATCACATGTTGAGTGAAACTACTTTGCGCATTCATTAAGATTGTATTTCTCGTTTAATAAATTAACGTGATATTGCTTTTGGTATTAAACTAGCAATGATTGCTTAGAATATAAAGCAAGTCTTGTCGTCTAATTATTTTACCCTAAAAGAGATATATACTTTTCTACTAGATTAGCAACTTTGAAGAAAAATTAGGGATCCTATTTTTTTTTTAAAACTTATCGTGGACATAGGATTAGTGTGAAGAGTTTCACGTTAGTTATTTAAGAAATGAGTGGTCATTTAATTTGACTCGAGCAATTCTTCCCTATTGAACATAATTTTTAACATTGATAACATGCTATGTAAGTTAAATCTGTTTTAATTCTTATTTTCGATGTTAGACTGCATTGCTCGCACTCTAATATATCTTGGACAATCATCACCTCTAAAATTATTTTTTGATTTTTGGTAAATCGCAATGTCCATAAGGATAAAAAGGAAAAATGGATAATCTCTTTGGTAATTGTATGCATGTAATGCTTCACCTTTTCCTTTTTCCTTTTTCTATAGTGGGAAATAGGGGCACATATTCTTTTTTTTATCTTTAACCCAAAAAAAAAAAGATGCATGGAAATGAGCAGCAAGAGCCCACCACCCTCTCTCACTTTAGACCATTCCAAGAAAAAGCAAAAGATACCATTATTCGGAGGCGGAGGTAGATAGTGTTTATAAATTTCAATAAATTTATTATTTTTTTCGTATATATATATATATGAAAAATTTTCTGAAAGATACTTTAATTTTGGTTGAAACTGATTTTATGATACGAAACTTTATGAGGATGACCTTCTACCCTCCTGGACTATTTAATAATATATGTTAATGGTGTATATATGTCAACGTCAGAGGTGGATTTAGAATTTTAACGTTGTGGGTGTTTTGAATGTAGCGAAGTGAAAATATAAAAAATGCATGTTAACAATGAGATTCAAACCCTGGTTCAACAACACTAAAAGAGTCTTAAGCACCCACCCAAGATCCATTAGGCCACTTAGATCATTTATTTATTGGGTGCTTTATGTTGATTTTATACAAATACCTTTTAATTTCTACATAGATATATATATTTCGTAACGAAGTTAATGGGTGCTCAAGCACCCGATGGACCCCATGTGGGTCCGCCGCCCATGGTCAACGTGGACACAATACTATTTTATAAAATGATGCAATATCATATATACCTTTAAAATACACTATTTAATAGCACAGAGGGGTAAAAATCCTTTCCAATGTTCGATATCGTAACAATAATTTCGGTCAAAATTCGAATATATTTTGAACTTTCTCCCATATATATATATATATATATATATATATATATATATATATATATATATATATATATATATATATATATATATATAACTTGTGAATTTATTAACAAAATTGATTGATATCTCAGTAGAAATTATGGTAAAAAATATTTCACACCACTTTGCAATATTTTTTTCTTTCGTCCTAAAATTTTGAATCCCTAAACTCTTAACGATCTGGCTCCACCTGTCCCTACTACTAAAGAAAGTTACTATTCATTCATTTTAATATGTTTATCTGATTTTGATTTAGTAAAATTAAATATGTAAATATATTAAAAATAACATTTAACTATACATATATTCTTAAATATGACGTAAAATATAAATATAAAAGTATTTTCAGACAAAAAAAGATGCATTTCTTTTAAAAAGTATTGTTGTAACGCAGCTCTCTTACCATATCATGATTCCCTCAGGCCCCTATTCTAATTAAAGAAAGCTACATCCATGAAAATAAAGTGTTGGTCATATTAATTTGGTCAAAACTATCGAGTAGAATTCAGGATAAATTTTATTGTTCAACTTTAGCATTTTTTTCACATAGTAAAAAACTAAATTTTTAAAAGTTATAAATTTAAATTTATTATTTATTGTAATTTTGATATTTTTATGCACAATTAAACATTTGTGGCACGTGTTTTTCATAAAATGGGATCACTGAAATATTTCATCATTTCATAGTCATCCTTTTCTTTTTTCACATCCCGGAGGTTCCTTAAAGGTGGATGCTCCTTATCAAAAGTCGCAACATTTTAATTCGAAGTCGAAATTTTTAATTAAGAATAATAAAAATTTTAATATTTTAAATAAAATGATAAGGATTAAAAATATATTTAAATAATTCGTTCTTTTTGAGTTTCATATTTAAATTATTCGAATATAAAAATATACTTAAATTATCATAAGTTTTTCTAAAAAATATTAAATAATATCTAATTGTGTATGTATTCTTTTTTTAAATTGCCACATAAATTGCTATGTGAAAAACAGTTCAACCGTAACAAAAAAATGCAACATGTAATAACTAACATAAGCAGCAATTCCAACTGAAAATATAAATCGAAACGCATCACTTCACCTATAAAAATTAATTGAAAACATAAAATAATAATAAAAAATTGTGTTAGCCAAAAAAAAATAAAAAAATCACGTGAACTAAAATTCAAGGCTAAACTCGCCTAAGTGTGTGTACGAGTGATAGTTTAAGAGTGTTTTTCATGACACTCTCAGTAGTTTAGATATAAAATTAAAATAAAATGAAAATAATTTGATTTTTTTTTCACACTTGTTCAAAAAAAGAAAAAATCACATATATAAAAAATTTGATATAGCGTTTGTATATGTATATGTACAATCAATATTAATGTGTGTTTCTCAAATTAACGAGTGACAATTTATGTGTGATAAGTAAGTAAAGCATATGAGATGGGTGGGTGGGAATCAAACTTTTGTACAACATATATATGATGAGACATAAAATATTAGATGGACCACTTATAGAAGTAGCTATATAGTTGCATATTGTCAATCAATTCAATGTCTCTTTATGGAATATACTTCAAACTTCATTTATAATTAATTACATATGTCCCTTTGGGGGAGAATATCACATAAATTGTCTCCATATATAATTACTCTTCAAAAAAATTCATCATAATGTTTGGTGAAAAGTAATCTCATGACCAATGAAGACACATTTCTTGTTTACAAAGGAGTGAGTAGTACATAAACTATGTGTGTAAGAGTGGGGTGCGTATAGGTTGGTTCGATTTGGTTTGAAATTTATTAGTTCATCTAATCATTGATTAATTTGGTGATATCATTAACCGTTAAGAACCATTAAATTGATTAGTCTATCAGTTATAGGTTTATTGGTTATTGATCGTTATCGATTATTGGTTTAATCATTAAGATTTTACACAAAAAATAAATAATTAAAAAATCACTTAGAAATATGATGATAAACCAAATAAATCATGCACATGAGTTGATAAATTATATCTTGCTAAAAAACAACACTAACACATTGTAGAATAACTGAAAGTTTGAGACTGTCAAAAATAAAAATACGAAACTAAATCCTAATTTAAAGACTTTATATACTAAAATGGTATAAATATAATTTATTAATTTACTATCGGATTAATTATCGATTAACCCGTTAAGAAAAAACCTCAAACCCGTAAGAACCAATAACCCGATAATAAAGAAATCAAAATCGTTAAATCAATAATCCATTACGTATGAAATAATAACTTTTTTTTTCAATTTGGGTAGTCAATTTCTTCGATTTTGAACAACACTAGTTCAAAGCACCAGTAATATATAATAAAGCTAATAAGTTTGCTAAGAATGTCCAAAATTTAAGATATATCTCTACAAAGTTATATTTGACCTATATTTACAACTACGGCAAAGTTTTAATTAAGGGTATTCGAATGACCAGGGGCGGACCCACATGGGGCTGCTCGGGTGCTCGAGCACCCATTAAGCTCGTATCGAACTATGTATATTTATATCAAAATTAAGGTAATATCGTATAAAAAAGGTCGAGCACCCAATAAACAAATGTATTCATTGGCATGATGGTTGGAAATGGATTCTCAAGGTCTTATTGCTCAAAAATGCCTAGGTTCAATTCCCCGTAATTACATTCTTTTTATTTTAAAATCAACTCTTTTCTTTCTACCTTTTCTTTTTCTCCCTTTCATGAATTGTCCTATTTCTAATTTTTTCTAAAACAAAATTCTTTTTTCAAGATTATTTTTCTTTTTGATTTTTTTGACTATCTTATATAAATATAATTATTTTTCTTTTGACAAGTATTAAATTTATACATTTATATTTATGATCGATAGCTTAAAAAGTAATCTCGATCTTAAAATCTTGAATCGTTTACTTCTCATGTCTATTATGTAACTTAATCTCCAAAAAAATATAAACAGTCATGATCTTCCATTACTATTAACTTTTTCTTCTCTTCAGTCTAATTATGAAAAATAAAAGGGAAGGAAAAAAATATGTTCTAGCACCTTTATTTCAGTTTTTCAATTTAAAAGCGAAAGAGTCTTCCTTATCGTTGGTTTGCCTTTTTGGTAACTACAATTGTATGTGAAAGTATATTGTTTCTCTTTCTTTTTTCTTGAACCAATCTAAATAATTCGATTGTCTATTGCATTGAAAAAATAACACCTATGTTGACGAATTTTAGCTCGCAGTTACGCTCTTTGATTGATATAAGTTGAAAATAGTGAGCACCATAATTGTAAATTTCTAAATCCGCCACTGCGAATGACTATAATAAAGTTAACGAAACCACGCCCTAAAGCACTTAAATCAATGTTTTGGGAGATAATATCAAGAATTATGTGAATAAATCAAATAAAGAATTAGGAAATTCATAATTAAACTGCATGTCAAACACATGCAACAATATTATTGTATTGTGTTTATGTTAATTTTAAATTCATGAGAAAATTACAAGCTATCACTAATGTCCATAAGCGATAATTAAATTAAGGAAAGTGTTAAATGATCAGAAAATTTACTCAGAAAATTAAAAAAAAAAATTATTTTAAAATAAACTAATCTTTATTTCATTTTTAATTAAAAAGATAAAAATATTTTTTTTTAAAAAAAATAACATAGATAAAATATCATTCTGATCATATTAAATTTTCCGACTAAAATTTTTTCCCCATAAATTAATGTAAATGTCAGATTCGGTATCGAGAGGCAGGCATTATATTGCAGTACTAAATATTATGACTTTGAAAAGAAATAATAAAGAGGATTCTGAATTTACCATCAGATTAAACACGAATCACAATGTCTTTTTTTTTTCTTTTATAAAAGTCACTTTAATTCAATTAGTGAACGCACTTTAATAAACCCCACACCAAGTTGAGAAACCAACAAGATTCTCCTTCTCTCCAAAATAAGCTTAATTAATTGAGTGATTAATTAAAGAGAAACTTTCATAAATGACTATAATTTGAGCTTAATTAGAGATTTATAGATATAATTTTGTTAATTATGACTCATAGCGTCATGTTATAAGAAGTAGAGATGCGAGCGAGATTGGGAGAGTAAGGAGAGAATGTGTGTGAGAGGGAGGAGAAAGAAGAGTTAGATTGGGAGAGAGAAATGCGAGTGGCGAGTAAGATTCGAGAAAGAGGAGAAATGTTATATTAATGAATGTAATTGATTTGTATCCAGAGTTCTCTATCAGAGATAGGTGGTCCAAGTAGGTTTGCAAGGATAAGGGCTACCCTTTGGGATAGAAGACCTCCCCCTGAATCAGATGCCTTTTCTCAAAAAGAGACTTGTCTTGCACTCTGTCCGAACGAAGGGCTTAACAACTTTGTCAATCATACAATTGTATCAAGTGTATATGTTTCTTGTGTATTCACCCTATATCAAGTATATCAACAGATATAATTGTATCAAGTATATCAACAAATATAAATTGTATGATAAAGGTTGTTTTCGCAAATGTAAACATTATAAAATTACTGGAAACCCTAAATACTCAGATATAAAGGGTCGGCCTACCATGTTAGCTTCCACGCTACAAGATGGGCATGGAGAGAGGCAAACCCAGAAATTGAAAGATAGAAAGGGCACCACTGCTCCCGGTGAAGCGAGATATGGTCACAGCTTCAACCAGAAAATAACATTTTCAGCTTTAACTCACTAGCAAGAGAAGCTAGAGGGGCATGCAAAATTTTTGATAATCAATGGAGACCTACTATAGTTTTTGAATAATCTGATATTCAGGAGGAAAATTTGCAATATGCTCTTTATAAATTTTTAAGAGGAAAATTTGCGATATGATCTTGTTGCAAAACTTGCAATGACAGCGTTGAGTAAGTATTTTCCACAACAACTAAAGGTTAAAGGGGCATGCAACATTTTCATTAGATTCACGGCATATTTATAAAGAGCATATTGCATACAACATTTTCATTAGGAAACGATGAATTGGAAAAAAATAAAAATAGAACTCATGGAAGGAAGCACAGTTGGGATGGTAAAGTGACCGAGGAGATTGGAGTATTAAAAAAGAACTTCAATAAATTTTCTTTCCTGAAGTACTTAAGAAATATGTTGATATGTATCAGCTTATTCCTTCACTAATAGTTGTTTGATTTGAAAAACATGAAGTAATATAAATAAAGATCTAAACGGAACTTACGCTTTCATTGTGATCGTACGAACAACCAATGATCAATGTCTCAAGATCCGATGAGCTCTGTAAAAAGCTGTAAATTCCAGGGAAGTCCAATTGTATTACGGCTATGTTCATTTCTAAGAATTGTATTACGGCTATGTTCATTTCTAAGAATCCTTTATAAGTTGAGGAACAGATTTACAGTGATTGATCAGAAGAAATACTCCTAAGACAACTAAACTTCTAGCTCTTTCTGTTTTGAATTGATCTTTGGAATACTACTTCACTTGAATTTCTCAGCCTTTGCAAGAGTTCTTGAGATGTTTTTGAAGTTGCAAAAACTGAGATTGTGACTATTGAGCTTCATGTTTTATGTAGAATAGTCACAATCTTTGAGGTCATGCTATTGGCCGAGGTTTCTGCCATTTCTGCTACTGTTGGAGACTTTTGTACTTTCTCCAGCCTGACAGTCTGTGTGTATGTATCCACTTGGAAATAGGTCCCTGAGTTTGTTATCTCATCAAAACTACAAATAACAGCTTGCAAATCCAAAGATGGACCTTTAAACACTTGGAGAAAACCTATCAACATAACTTAAAAGTATGATATGTGTAAATCAAACCAAATTTTACATGTTGTATCCATTGCAAACTCTTTATAACTGACCAACTTAGTTATCAGATTATAAGTAGTGCACTGTTAAAGTTACTATAGTGATGATTCAATAGTAAATAAAAATTCTGGATTGCAATACGAAGAGTATGAATAAACCTCGATGCACAGGTACCCAATTCAAGATTCTGGACATGGGCAACACTATGAATAAGTTCCTTCAAACAGCTAAACACCATCTCCAAGTCTTGTTCTTCATTTTCAAAATTAAAATTTAAACGAAACATTGCAGTGACAAATGAAGGCACATTTCTCTGGCCAATGCCTATCTCACAGCACAATTTCAAAACTTCTAAATGCTGAAGGTGTGGAGCTACTATTTCAAGCCAAATCTCATCATTGTCATTGTAATAAGATTCTATCATCACTTGCGTCAACTTGACAGAGTTGATTTTGAGACGTTGTAGGCCGGAAAAATTATCTAGTTCCAAACTTTTCAAGTTCGGGGAACCAGATAATATCTTTTCCATATCATCATCTGTCAAATCGATATACCCAATCTTAAGAAAGCTTAGATTAGTCCAATCAACAGTAGCACGAGGATTAAGTTGGCAATTCCTCAATCAATCCTTAAGCAACGAATTCTTAAATGCATAGGAAATAATAAGTTTGATCATTTACAGGTATCAATCCAACAAAAATTCTTCCACCTTAGCAACTTTAGTAGCGAAACTAACCCATAAATCAACATACTTAGCATAACAGTGTTCGTACCTAAATTCCCCTTTATAGTAAATCTGGGGATTTTATCGCAAGACTTACAGTAATGAAGTTGTGTAAGTGTGGACGACAGCTAATCAAGTGTGAGAACTAGATTTTCAGTTTGGGGGAAGTAAATTACCTATTTATTGAGCTCACATGATCATTCAATAATATTCATATTTTCCATATATACACTACATTGTTAAAAACATTCCAAAATCTTAGAGTGCTACTCCCTCCATTCCATTTTATATGATACCATTTTCTTTTTGATCAGTCCAAAATAGAATGTCACATTTTCTTATATGGTAAGTATTTAAAGGTACAATTCTTTTTTTACCCTTGTTGGTCCCACTTAATTATAAAAATAGTACTCTAATACATTTATGAGGAGTGAGAAAAGTGAATCTACTTTTGAAGAGCAATTTGGTAAACATTTCAAAGTTTTCATTTATTTCTTAAACTCTGTATCCGGTCAAATGTTGTCACATAAAATAAAAAGGAGAGAGTATATATATTTTATTTTTGTTATAGAAATTATGAGTCATCCAGAGATTTTGAGTATAACAAAGAAGTCTAAGAAAATCTCCATAGAAATAATTAGTCAGAAGTAATGAAATTTACTAAATTTCAAATAGTTACAAAGAACAACATAAGTCTCGAACAACAATACTTTCAAGTAGAGTGGAACATCACGTCCATACAAGAACATAATTAACTAAACTACAAATGGAAGATCTTGAGTTTCTTTCGTATGAACCTCCATCAATCTGTTTTTATTATACTATGGCGTTTCATGTATATATTTAAAAATGAACCTAAAATTATTTGTACCTTAAATGTTTTTCTTCATTGTCTGAGAGTAGTCATTACTATTGCTTATATTTCATATCACCAGCCCCAACTTATTTTAAATTGAATCAAATTTATATTTATGGTTATAGTATGCAGTTAGAAAGAAGTAATGCAATTATCAACCAAGAGTAGGTGACATCTGAATTGAATTGTTCACAACTGGATATTCTAAACCAACATTTTGACACATAACATATCAAAATATCACAATATAATTTTGTGAGCACTTGAACTCACAAATATTCACAAATATTAATAAAAACAAAATTATTTTCCTAGCAATCAAAAAGAAAAGTGCATGTTGCTAGTCTATCAGGTTGTATCCAAGTTTAAAGTTCACAAAATTAATTGAAATAATCCAAAAGAAAGAGTTGTTACTTCTTTACTTACAAAAACAGAAAACCTTATCAAAATAAAGAGTTATCACTACAGTAAATATGATATTTGACAACAATTAATAGTTTAATTATCGGTAGGTATGTATTTTCAGAGGCAATTGTTACTCTCTATAAATGTTTCTAAAGATAATAGCAACATTGAGTCGAATGACAATTAATTTATGCCGGTAAAGGCTTTAGCACTCTTCATTAATATGCATATTTAATGTCGATAACAAATATTTTTGTTATAGTGTATTTTGGACATTTGTTTGTTTCAAGAAAACTTTATCTCTTATTATGCCCAAGAAGAAGAAATGAAGAAAAATGACAAATTAATTAACTTGCGACAAAAGAAGTGGACTAATTGTGTCTATACTAATATTCTAGGAAGCGTGCAATGACATATGAATTGTTTGTACCTAAGAAAAAACAATCAAAATAATATACTAATTGTGGCAAGCAAGACAACAATCTATTTGATTCTTTTAAGAAACTTCATCATTGATTCCGTATCAGTTATCATATATTTGTTGTTGTGTGCTATCAAATTTCTACAATTCAGACGAAACTTTCCCAAAAAAATTACGAAAAAACCTGTAGAAAAGGGACAAAATCGAAGATAAATTTTCAACCTCTCTTACTTGAAATTTTGACAGAGTTAAAAAAATCACCAATATAGCAAATAAAAATGCAATACATACATGAATCACTATGAGTTACGGTAAAATCCTAATAGAACGAAAACTTTAAGGAATGAAACACACTTCAAAAAAAGTTTAAATAATTTATTTGAATTTGACCCCCCTAATTGAAAAAAAAAAACTTACAAATAATAGTGGCAGAAAAAAAAATTTGTTTACTAAATTAGAACCAAATACAATGAATTCAACCATTTCAACAGCGTTAAGAGTTGTAGAATGAGAGATGCAAGAGTAGTAACGTCGCATTGCAATCAAAAATTCATTTTATATGTTTATACAAAAGAACGTGTGAAAAGGGACAACATAAAAGATCAATTTTCATTCATTTTCTGAAGTTTTTAACAGACTTTTTTAAAAAAGTTACCAAAATAGCAAAAAGAAATTGTCATAATTATATGAATCGCGACTAAAGTAAAGATTAAGCTCTATGAAATAGAAGAACGAAAACTTCTTAATAAATTTTTTACTTTATTTATTTACGGGGTTCATACCATGTCAAATTTGTTTTTAATAAAAACTTATGTCTAGTAATTTTATTGATATAAAAATCTAAGTTGAGTGATTTTATTGATAAAAGGTCAAAGTTGAGTGATTTTATTGATATAAAACAAAGTTTAATGACTTTACTAGATACATTCTCAAATTTGAGTGACCTTCTGTGATATTAACTCCTCTTAACTTGCATGAACTTCTTTGAGAACAAAAATAGAGTCTCAGTTAGGGACTCTCACAGAATTTGAGTCTAATAGACTTGATGATTAGGTTATGATATCATTTAATCTAGTGCAAATGACATAAATAACATACTTTTAGGGTTAAATGACCATTTGTCCCTTATAAGTTTCTAATGACCAAAATCCTTCAAAAATATACAAAAACACTGATACATAATAGGACTGATACAATAAAAAGGTGGCAGATACATTATATATTTTTTGTCACATTTTTATATCCGCCTCATTTTTATATTTTTGTATCCGCCTCATTTTTTATCACATTTTAGAACCGCCTCATTTTTATCATATTTTTGTATCAGCCTCATTTTTATATTTCTGTATCCGTCTCAGTTTTTATCACATTTTTGTATCCGCTTCATTTTTTGTCACATTTTTGTATCCGCCTCATTTGACTTAAAAATAAGGAATTTTAGGCATTTTTAAAACTAATAGGGGATAAGGGTAATAAGTGAACTTGAGGGAGGAATATTTGTCAATTTTCCTTTTAGAGTGTGTTTGGTATGAAGTTACCAATTTTCCCTTGTTTGGTTGGAACAAAGTTTTGGAAAATGTTTTCCTAATCAACTCATTTTCCTCAAAATTAAGGAAAATGACTTCCCTTCAAAAATTGAGGAAAACATTTTCCAAAACTCTCCTCCAATTTCAAATTACATTTTTTTTTGGGAAAAACATCAATTTTTAAAAAGTATTTTCAATTTCAAAATTTTATTTTTTCACCCGATCCCTGACCCCCCCCAACCCCACCTTCTCCCCAAAAATTTAATTTTGAATATTTTAAACTTCAAAATTTTATTTTTAAACTCCTAACCCCCACCCCCACCCCCGGCTAGCCCCCCTACCAGTCCCCCACCCCCACCCCCACCCACCCCCAATCCCCAAAATTAATTTTATTTTTTAAAAAATACTATTTTATTTTTTCACTCCTCCCCCCCCCCCCCCCCCCACCCCCACCCACTAGCCCCACTCCACCCCACCACCACCCGCAAAAAATAATAATTTTGATTTTAAAAAATATTTTTAATTTCATAAATTATTTTTTACTCTAGTAAAAAATAAAAGATGTATCTCAAAAATATTTCATAAATCAAACTCTAAAAATCATTTCTGAAAAATATTTTCTGCTCACCAACCAAACATGAGAAAATAAGTTCAAAATCTACTTGTTTTTCGGGAAAACATTTTCTAGGAAAATATTTTTCATGGAAAACATTTTCCTCCATACCAAACACACCCTTAATCTAATTATTAACGCTTTTCTTACCATATGAAGCAATATCTTTTAACTTCTAAGCTGTTTTGTTAAAAAAATAATAAAAGAGCAACATTTTGTTTAACCTAAGGTTTGTTTTAGAAATGTTTTCCAAGTGCAATCATTTACTTGAGCAGCAATCATTTTGTTTGAGGGAATGACCTTTGTTTTTTTACTTCAAGTTCATGAGTTTGTAAGGTTTAAAAGTGTTACTGATTTCAAGACCAAAACAAATGTTTTCTAACTAATTTCCTTTGATGTTTATTTAATGTTTTAGTATTTATTTCCTTTTTTAACTAATTAACCTTGTTTTAGTAGTTATTTCCTTTTTTAACTAATTAACCTTGGTTTGGTTAGTTAAGTGTTTTCTAATAGATCTTAAAGGATGTCTGACAACCTTAATAAATTAGAACCCTTATCTAGGATCGAATAAGGTTTTGATATGAAGACCTTAATATAGAGTTAAATTAGCACAACTTTAGCAAAATAGGTGTACTGATTCATCTTTAAAATAATTAGGTGAACTCTTTAAAATAACATAAAAACCACCAATCTGTTGTATACCGTTTGGAGCTAGAGTTAAAATAGGTATAACAATATGCAAAGAAATATGATTGTTTGAAATTGACCCTTGCACGAATTAATGCAAAAAACATAGTTGGTAGGGAGGTTTTGAACTTGACTAAGTACTAGAGATCTCTTATGATCCTAAATCATTGCCCACACATAGTAATGAACCTTAATGTCATGACCCTAAAAAATGACGCGATGACACTTATCTTTTTCCACCAAGATAAGTCAGTCTCAACCTAACAAAAACGAAAGAAAAGCGAAAAACAATAAAAACTAGAACTAGATAAAGCGAAAAACTTATTCTTCTATTAAACCCCCGAAATCTTATTATCACGTGTACAAACCATTACATACATAAATGCGGAATTAAGAAATAAATACAAGTCTCAAGCTTTGTTTTTCGAATAAAACAAATGTAAGGAAAGGAAAAATAGGGACTGTCTAATGACAAGCAACTACGTACCTCTTCAAGTCCTTGACGAGCTTTGAGATCAATAAAAGGATAAAGATCACACAGGTCCCATTTTGGCACCTACACAAGTATAAGAGCATGGGTGAGTACCAACACCATGCGGTAGGCAACCTACTAAACAAAACAACTAACTAGAAATCAAATACCCCTTATACTCCAACTGAACCTCCTCAAACTAGAACCTCCATAAAAGTCAACTCAGCCTAGCAATTCTACAATACACAGCTCACAGACCCAATATTCACATTTCAATCTTCACAATTTAATTATTAACATATCAAATAAGTCAATCCCAACGACAAGTCGTTCAGTCACACATAACATCAATCACAATCCACAAGTAAGTCATGCATAAACATCAAGTGTATTAAGTCACAATAATCATCCCACAATAATCATCCCTAGTTGGAACTATTTTCCATCGGCTTTAGCATTCGCAGGAAAAAACCTCAGCACAACAATACTCGGTGGCAAAGACCTCATCGTCATAGAGCTCGTTGGCGAAGACCACAACATCATAACACTCGGGGGGGGGGGGGGGAAGTAGAGTTTGGATAAGGTAAAAAATCTTTAAATTTGAAATATTTTTCAAAAATAATTCTTAAATTTTTTATTTTTTTGTTTGAGGGGAGGGGGTGGTTTAGGGGTAAGAATATAATATATTATAATTTTTTTTGGAATAGTGAGGGTCGGGTACGGGTATGAGTAGGTAAGGAAAAAAATTAAAAAATCGACTAGAGTTTTGGAAACTGTTTTTCTGAATTTTTGAAACGAAAGTCATTTTCCTTAAATTTGAGAAAAAAAATTAATTTGACAAATATTTTTCATACATCAGAAAATGTTTTCTCTGTACAAAGCACACTCTTCATTTAGAATTAGAGTTTAAGGCGGAATATTCTATTAAAGCTTTTGAGTTAGTACTTGATGAACCGACGACGGGCTATTGTGGGCTTACACCATAATTTTGTGCAAATATTGATGTATAACTTACATGAATCCCATAGTGTAAAGAGTAAATTACATCTTATCCCTACTTTTTTTTCTAATTACAATAATCTCTTAAAATTCGAACCTTCCGGATACATAAGTCATCATCCGTATACACTAATTCTAATACAAGAAAATCTTTCCGTTGAGCTAAAAAGGGAATAAAATTTTAAAATTAACTAAATCCCGTGAATTACGTTTTTATTTGCTTGATCCTCGTTATCTTTGAGCAGATTTAATAACCGGTTGATTTCTTTTTCCATTAATGAATTTTCTTGTTCAGTTTTATTCATGCAACTCATCAATGAAGCTCCTTTTCCTCCCACTCAACCTTTCATTTCTCTAGTTTGTCTTTGATTTGTTCGATGGAATTGGTAAGAACATCAAGTTTCTCTTTTGCTTCAGGAAAATCCTAATAGAACGACGAAATTTAAAATTTAAAATTGCTTTCCCCGTTCACCAAGAAAACTTTCAGATTTGATTTAAAATTTTTTGTTCAAATTTGGATAAGCGAGGTGAGTTATGAAGTATAAGAAAGTGTTGGAATTGTTGTTGGACAAACAGTATCCTTTTGAATCTTCAAATTTATCAAAGATCCTTTAATTTGGTTCAAGATTATCAAAAGTTTTGAGATTCAAGATTTTTTCTTCTCCCAGTTCAGCGAAGATTCTTTCAATTTTGATTCAAAATTCTTCTCCTAATTTATTGAAGATTCTTTCAATTTTGATTCAAATTGTAAAAATATTTGAGAAGATACATCATGAATATTTTTGTTACTTAGAATTTTACTATTTATGTATCTAGTGTAAATTGATAAGGATTGTATTTATACTATATATATTAAATAAAATAATTGTTGCCCATAAGATGTTATATTTAAGATGATACATTAATGTGTGGTAGTTGCTATGTAATTGATAGTATAAATTTGAATTTACGTATCATATTTAATCAGTTCATGATACATTACTATTTATGTATCTCGTTTAAATTGATAACTATTGTATTTATGCTAGATACATTAAATAAATAATTATTGCCCATAAGATGTTAGATTTGAGATCTATACATTACCGTGTGATAGTTGCTGTGAATTGATACATTTAGTATAAATTAGAATTTACGTATCTTATCTAAAAAATTAGTGCATGATACATTACTTTTATGTACCTTATGTAAATGGATAAGTATTGTATTGTTTGCCTTATAAATTACATAATGTATTATTTTGTAGTTGATAATAATGTATTGATACAATAAGGTTGTGAAAGAAGGATGTATGTACGTTGAAATAAAGTGTATCTATAAATGTATCACTATAAATAAAATTAAGTTATCAATTAGAAACATGAACAAACACAATCCATTAAAGAAATTTGTTTATGGAAAACACCAGAAAAAGAGGAAAATATTAAACCGTATGAAATTTTGGTGAAATTGAAACTAAAATTATTATAAGGCAGTGGGAAGATTAAATCATAATACAGGAATCCTACTTAGTTTTAATGAATGATTAGTTACGTTGTTAGAGTCCATAACCAACTCAAATTATGAATAATGTACAAATTTTATATGAATTATTACCAGATAATAACTAATACTATTACTTCTTTTTTTTTCTAATTTACATTTTAGTGTTGAATGTTTGAAGTTCACTTATTTTATTATAAATTTTGGAGTATTTTAAAAATATGTAAAAGACTCATAAATATTCTTTTAAAACTTTTTTGTTATATTCTTTTGCCTACAGAAAAGAGACTAATTTTGAATTTCAAACGTAAATGAAACAATATAACTATCAAAATTTCGTGACTAAAAATAAGGAGAGTTTTGTGGAGTGAAATAAGAAAGGGATAAATGTTCCAAATAGTATATTTTTTGATGTGTGATACATAATACAAAGTTTATATATCACACATATAATTTGGTACTGTGTACAAATAGATATCCTTCTAAATTTGAATAAGCTTGAAGATACATAACACATAGATACATGATAAATGATACATTTCATAGAAGTTTTGTATCAAGTATCAAAACTAATTAGGGTTATGTATCAAAATCAATATTTGAACGTGATACACTAATTGTAATGTATCATAGCATTGAAACGAAATCATTATACATTAACTAAGAAATAAAATCAACTTGATACATTAAAATTCTAGTTAATGTAAGATAACGTTATGTATCACACATATAATTTGGTTTTGTGTACAAATACATATCCTTCTAAATTTGAATAAGCTAGAAGATACATGATTCCATACATAGATACATGATAAATGATACATTTGATAGAAGTATTGTATCAAGTATCAAAACTAATTAGTGTTATGTATCAAAATTAATATTTGAACATGATATACTAATTGTAATGTATCATAGTGTTGAAACAAAGGCATTATACATTAATTAAGAAATATAATTAACTAGATACATTAAAATTCTAGTTAATGTAAGATAATTGTGGAGAAATTTATGACTTGAAAAGGGGAGAAAAAATTGGAATTAATTATGAATTCGATATTTTTTTCATTTAAATTTATTATTTCTATAATTGAATTATTACGGGTAAAACTCATTCATACATGGTGTTACACCAAACCAGTACATACATACCATGTGTTCAAATTTATAGTTTATTTTACTTCATTTTTCAGTTATTACTAATGTAAGACTTAAACATTATTATGAGTAATAAAAATAATTTTTTACACATACAATTGCAAAAATTAGTGACCTATTTTTGGCGCTATAGGCTTAGTTGCATCCTCCTTGCATTCCTAAATAATGGTGTGAATAACAAGTTAATTGATGCAACTAATCAAAAAACAACAAGGAAGTGTTTTCAACAAATCTATTTAGCCGTATAGAGCCGTATAGGATTATATGAAAGAGGAAATACTCCTCTTTTAATTCAATTTATTTTTGGTTAGTTTAAATTTTTTGATTTTATTTTTATTTTTTATGTTTAGTTAGTTTAAACTTTTGGAAAATCAAGTTTTAATATGAATTTTGTAACTGCTTAGAATTTGTAGTGAATTTAGGGAGAGAAAATAGGAGTGAGAAAGCTAAGTGGTGAGTGTGGGTTTAGTTGGTGACTTTTATGTATCTTGGTAGTTTTTAGAATTAGGAGAAAGGAGGAATTTAAGTAATATTTTAAAAAGGTAGGGAAAAATAGAGAATAAGGAAATTAAACAGGTGTATATGAGTAATTTATCCAATATTGATTTCTATAGTTTAGGCCTTAGGGTTATTGGTTGTGCCGACTCTATGCTTTGGAAAATAAGATTTTTGCCTTAGGCCTTATATTTTATATTTTATCTAGAATAAATTATGTGTTAAAATTTCTACAAAAAATTGATTATTTATGATAAAAAATATATATTTTTAAAATATATTATTTTATTCACTTAAACATCTTTTGTACTTTGTTAAAATAAAAATTAACAGTGAAAAGAGTTAAACAAAGTGAATTACAAATTCTTTTTATTTCTTTTTAAATTTTAGTTTCAAGTATTACTACAATCATATTAAAATGTGGTATATCAATCAAGTCATCAACTTCTTACGTCAAATTCTATGGTTCTAACTCTTATCTTTATTTAATACTAGTTTCGGGTACGTGCGCTGCACGTTTATTTTTTACTGTTATACAAATTCATATAGGCTTAATCTAACGTTGATAATTATTAATTATATTTTTCTTTTGTATATGTTGTTTTATGCAAAATTAACAGTGTCAATTAATTCTTTTCATTTAATTTTGGTAATTCGTTTGCAATATAAAAAATGTTGAAAATATAAACAAATTAAGATAATATAGCATATAGTATGTATCGTAGTGGTGAACTCTTGCTCTAAATTTTAGAAATGGACGCAAACATATCTAACAAACTTATTAAAGACATGATAATGAGTAAATATATATTAATCATGTTAATGAGGGAAAAAATGACCAATAAATTGATTTTACATAAATTTATATTATAAGATGATGAAATACAAAAGTGAAGTAGACTTATATTTTTTGTTCAGTTTATACCAGAGATTATCACCAAAAATCTATTAAAAGACGAAAATAATTGCAACCCAAAAAACTTATAATAAAATATAAAATCAGTAAATAAAGTGAAAATATATGCACACACAAAAAGAAGGATCTTTTGAGTAAGATAACAAAGGAATATTAGTAAAATAATACACAAATAACTATAAACCGACCTTAAAAGAAGTTTCATCATATAAATTGAAAAATTATTAAGAATATTTATACGTAAATATTGTTTTCGGCCTATTCTTTATACTAAAATAAAGACATTATCAAAATCGTAAGAAGGGATATAATGTGTTTTGCCTCCAACATTTCCACAATGAAGCAACATAACTCTTAAACCCAAAACTCAATATTCTTTTGTAACTGAGCCCCAAAAATAGAAAATGGGTGATTAACGCATGACAATGAAAAGCTTATAGAAGCAATGAATATAGAACTTATAAGATGATTTTTACTTTGACTTTGATAGATCATTTGATTATGTGATTGAATAATATGAATTTCTGTCCAAATTTATAGAATCCTTTAAAGAATATGAAAAGGTTATGATATTACTTCCATGGAAGATGAGAGGAATTAAACATTTTAATTGAAGTAATAACTAAGAAACTAAAACTTTCAATAAATGTGGAAAAATGTAACAATTTTCTACATTCAGATTCAATATATTTTGTTTAAAAGTCTACTAATTTAATTTTAAAATTAATGAAAAACATATTTTTATTTCCAACTTTTGATGAGTATGATTAATTAATTAAATAGAATATTATTAAATGTGATTATCTTTTTTAACTTTTCAACTTTTAAATTAAGGGTAAATAAGAGTATACAATAATTTAGAAATTTATTGAATATAAAACTATTTAATAGAAAAATCATGTTTTTGAATTAGTTAATATAACACATAAAAAAAATCACTAAGGTAAACGCATGCAACTGTACAAATTCTAATCAGATTCTCAAGGGTGATGAAACTGCAAAATTTCTTAAATAGACTATTAAGGACCTTTTAAATTAATTGAATTAGATATGAACAATAAAATAGGTAATAATTAATAATATGAAAAGGAAAAAAAGATAAGATGTAACTATTTAATAATTAATTAATTAGATATATCATATTTTAATTTAGTATAAGATAAAACAGTAATTCAACTTTTGAAGTTGGGAGCTTCCCACTTTTAATAATATATGATGATTTGCCAACTTATTACTTATAGAATTATGTTAACAATTCATATAATAATTGCATTACTGAAAGAATATTTTCAATATTGAGTTGATAAAATCTTACCTAAAACTAATAATTGAAAAAATAATATTAAAATGCTAATAATTTACATCTAAATAATATAAGAAAAATAAATTTTGAATAAATACATATATTAAAGTTTGATAACAAATTTGAATCTTTTCTCTTAAATATAATATACATGGATTCTATATATTACTATAGAATATCGTAATAAAAATACCAAAATTGTAAAAATTGTATACCAAATATCATAATTTACCTGCTGCAATATAAAATTTTTCAATTTCAATATGATACAGTATATACCATACTATACCCATCTAAATCGAAGTATAGTTGAAAGGGAAAAAAAACAAATATATCTCCAGACTATCTTAAATGGTATGCAGATATCTTACATCATACTTTTGGGACATTAGTGCCTCTGACCACCAAAATCTAGAGCATATATATCATTTATACCAACGAACATACACGTGTCATAATCTTATCCACCGATTCAACATTTATTAAATATCAAATCGACGGATAAGATTGCACCACGTGTCCGATAAGTTTGCACCATGTGTCCCTATTTGGTCTTCCGTTGAACTGAAGGGCATATATACTCTAATTTTTGAACGATATAGACACCAATATCCCAATAATATAACGGAGAATATCTGTATATTATTTAAGATAGTTCGAGATATGTTTGTGCTTTTTCCCAAGAAAAAAAGGAAGGAAACACAAAAGCCAAAAGAACTAGTCACGTTATACACATGCCTATGAGTGATATTATACATAGAGTAGAGGTTTGAAATAAAAGCCAAAAAGAGGTTCAAAGAGCCTTATCACCATGGTTTATGTTTATGTGACCTTCTCTATCCTTTACATCAACCAATAATCATGAGCTCATTCACCAACAACAAACATAAAAAACCAATCTTGAAAAAACCCAAAAAGCAAACCTACCCTAAAACCCCCCTTTTTCCTGTCTTTGTGTTCTTCTGTGTGTTTTTATATTGGGGGACTTAAAGAAAATATTGTTTTTGTCACCATGGACTCAAAGATTTATGGTGTTCCACTTTCTACAACACAAGGGAGCCCACCTGCAAATGTCCCTCTTTTCACTTCAACAGGTATTAGAGCTCCTATTACTATTGATGATTCTGACTTTGAATACTCTATCTCTGTTAATGGACAAAAAAATAGTAGTAGTTATTATGGTAGTGACTCTGAAGGTTTTGTTAGTGGTGAGGAGGATGAGTTTGAAACTGCTTCTGAAAGGTTATTTCTGTCTGACCCAGATGAGCAAAATCTTGAAAAAACTCATTTTGTTAATCAATTTGTTGTTTCTAGACCATTTGTGAAAATCCCAGATGAAGAAATTGTTGAAAGAGGTAGTAGTGTGGGGGATTATGATGATTCTAGGTCTTCTTTAACTGACCCGTATGCGGAAGATGAATATAGGGATAGGCCTATTGTTGTAGATAGGGAAATTGATGAAGGACATGGTGAATTTAGTGATACTCCTTTTGTTGTGGATGAGTCGATGAATGGGTCTGATAAAGATATTTCCCTTGAGGGTACTGGAGTTGTTGATAGTGCAATTCGAGGCATTCCAATTGCACAGTTGTCCTGGGATAGTGAAGATGATGAGTATTTGAGTACTGGTGTTCTAGAAGACAATGATGTTTCAGGTGTCTTTGGAATTCCGAATGCAGTGGTGTTGGATAGGTTAGATAGTGCTCCAAAAGTTAGAATCTCAGATGTTTCAGATTATGAATCAGAATCTGAGAATGCGATACAATCTGGGATGGAAGAGGACTTGATCATTACAAAAACTGTTGAGATGGTTTTGGGCTCCGACAGTAAAGAAGATGATAAAGCTGAAGTTGACACTGTTCAGAATTTCATAACGGAGGGAGGTGAGGCCAATTATACTTTAGAAGGAGGAAAAGATTTGTATCAGGTTGCAAGTAAAGAATCTGCTTTGTTGGGACAAGAGTTGGACAATGATAAAAAGCTTTTAGCAGAAGAAAGTCAAATTCTTGATAGTAGTGTAGAGTCAAAAAGTGCAGATTCGTCTCGTGGTGTTAAGCCTTCTGATACTGCTTACTCCAGCCCAAGGGAAGAAAATAGAGTAGCAAAATTTGGAGCCGATGATTTGAACTCTGGAAACAGCATCATCTTACATACTGGAGCTTCCGGGGACAGTCAGAAATCAGAAAGTAAGGAGGATGGGGTTTATCAAGGAAGTGATTGTCAGGAGATTTCTACTTCAACTGAAACTGAATCTTATCATGAACCCGTTAAGGATAGTGAAGCTGAGAGCTTGGAGTGCATTGATATGTCAGTACCATCAACAGCTGAAGAACAAGTATATTCTTCATCAGATGTAACTTGGTCCACCAGAGCTGAAGATGATCTACCTAAGTTATCGGATATAACACAACACAGGGAGGCTTGTTTAAATCCAGACTTAAAAGCTAACTGCAAAGACATTGATACAGTCAAATTGTTCAAAAATGAAGAAGCCCCATTCTTTCATGAAAATGATGGAAGTTTGACCTTTGATGGATCCGGTGGTATGAAACTTATCATTGATCAGTTGAACCAACAAATAGCCACTGCCGACTATGATGGAGTGGTTTCTGAGGGTCATTTACCAAAGGTTGATGGTGAGATTGTGACAGACTCAGATGAAGAGGTAGATACAGACGAAGAAAGTGAAGAGAGTGAGATGTTTGATGCTGAAGCACTGGCTGCGCTGTTGAGGGCTGCTACCGGTGTTGGGCCTGAAGATAGAAGTGTTTCAATTCCATCAGCTAATGGTACACAGGTTTCTTCTCTGGAGCTTCCTGATACCCCGGGATCCACATTTCACTCGTCCAGACCTGGTCAGCCAACAAATGCAGATAAGTTTCCCCTATCTGATAATAAGACTGAAGGTATATCAGAAGGGATTTTGAGTGAAGAAGAAAAGAAGAAGCTTGAGAAATTACAGCAGTTGAGAATAACATTTTTGCGGCTCATCCACAAGCTAAACCGGTCTCCTCAAGATTCCATAGCTGCACAGGTCTTATACCGGTTGGTTCGTGCTGCAGGGAAGTCAGCCTCTCAAGTATCGAGCCTTGACTCTGACCAGAAGGTAGCTATAGAGTTGGAAGCAGAGGATACAGACAGTTTGAATTTTTCTCTGAATATCCTGGTTATTGGTAAAACAGGAGTTGGTAAGAGTGCAACAATAAACTCTATCTTTGGTGAAGCCAAATCAATGGTAGATGCATTTGTACCTGCGACTACCAATGTGAAGGAGATAATTGGACAACTGGATGGAGTTACAATGAACATCTTGGATACTCCTGGTTTCAGATCTTCCCTGACAGAGCAATCCATTAACCGAAGAACTTTGTTGTCCATAAAGAAATATATGAAGAAATACAGTCCTGATGTAGTCCTCTATGTCGACCGCATTGACACACAGTCTAGAGATCTTGGTGATCTACCATTATTGAAGTCCATCAGTAGTTATCTTGGTCCATCAATATGGCATAATACCATTGTTACCCTGACACATGCTGCTTCAAGTCCTCCAGATGGACCCTCGGGGCATCCTGTAAGCTATGAAATGTTTGTTGCTCAGTGCTCCCGTATCATTCAACAGTTAATTGATCACTCCATAGGTGATCCACACACGATGAATGCTGGGTTGATGAGTCTTCCATTTGCTCTTGTTGAAAACCACCCAGTCAGTCCAAAGAATGACAAAGGAGATATATTGCTTCCAAATGGAGAAAATTGGAGATCGCAGCTTCTGCTTCTGTGTTACTCAATAAAGATTTTATCAGAAGTAGATTCCATCATGAATGATCAAGATCTTCATGACCAGAGAAAGCTTTTTGGCTTCCCCAAGCGTTCACTCCCTTTACCATACTTTTTATCTTCACTGTTACAATCAAATGTTCATCCTAAAGTCTCTAACAATCAAGTTGGTGGGGATGTAGACTCAGACATTGAGCTGGCACATTCATCTGATTCCGACCAAGAAGTTGATGATTACGATGACCTTCCACCTTTCAGACCTTTGAGGAAATCTCAAATTGCTAAGCTAAGCAAGGAGCAGAAGAGAGCATATTTTGACGAGTATGATTACCGTGTGAAGCTGCTTCAGAAGAAACAATGGAGGGAGGAGTTAAAAAGGCTTCGAGACATGAAGAAGAAAGGCAAGGCAGAGATAGGTGATTACATGGAAGAAGGTGCTGACCAGGAAACAGGGAGCCAAGCAGGAGTAGCAATCCCTTTACCAGACATGGTGCTCCCAAATTCTTTTGACGGGGACAACCCAACTTACAGATACCGGTATTTAGAACCTTCGTCTCAACTTCTTGCAAGGCCTGTTATGGACTCCCAGAGCTGGGACCATGATTGTGGATATGATGGTGTGAGCATTGAGGATCACCTTGCCATTGCTGGCCAGTTTCCTGCAGTAATAGTTCTTCAGCTCACAAAGGACAAGAAAGAGTTCAACATCCACTTGGATTCATCTGTTTCAGCAAAGACGGCGAAGAAAGGATCAAGTATGGTAGGGTTCGACATTCAAACTGTAGGAAAGCAACTTGCCTACATTTTGAAGGGAGAAACAAAAGTGAAAAATCTGAAAACAAATAAAACAGCTGCAGGGATATCCATTACTTTCTTGGGTGACAATTTAGTGATGGGATTGAAATTGGAGGACCAATTTTCCATTGGTAAACAGTTAGTTGTGGTGGGAAGTACTGGCACCATCATGTCTCAGGGTAATGCAGCATATGGAGCCAACTTAGAGTTGCGTCTGAGAGAGAAAGATTACCCTGTTGGACAGGACCAAAGTTCACTCGGCCTTTCTTTGATGAAATGGAGAAATGATCTCATATGGGGATGCAATCTGCAATCTCAGTTCTCTGTTGGAAGGAATTCCAAGATTGCTGTTAGGGCCGGATTAAACAGCAAGAAAAGTGGGCAAATTACAGTTAAGACAAGCACCTCAGATCAACTACAGATTGCTATTTTAGGACTTCTGCCAATTGCTAGAGCGATAATGATGACCCTTTTTCCTCAGACAAGTGGAAAGAACTTAATGTAGTTGTATCTTAGACGAAAGCCAGTTAAACCTCCATAATTTTTAAAAATGTTTTTAGTGGTAGTTTTCTTGTATTTGTTCCATTCAATCTCTGAAGTTCTCAATAGTATTACTTCCTTTCAAATCATGAGTTATACTTATGGTACATGTCATCAAATGTTGTAGGATTTTGTGTTCTGACAAGGAGTTGTTGCGTCTGCATTCGGAGGACCATATCTGATAACAACAAGGGCATATTTCTTCCACAGCTTATATTGTGGATAAATATGAAACAAATTTTTAAAGTACATTGATAAATTTGACCCTTTGCTTTGTGTTCATTGCCTGTGTTATAATATGAATCATGTATCATGGTATGAACCAGCCTCAGCCCAATGTCATATCTACATGGATATCACACAACTAGTTAATGGGCCGAGAAGAAGCAATAAAACTGGAAGGCCTTTGCGTAGGTTGATTCAGGGCAGAAACTAATTGCTATAGGTGATGGTGAAGTGCTAAAAATTCTGAGTTGTGTAAGGCCAATTTTGTTGGAGGGGGCAATGAGAACATGGGCGGATAACAACTGATAAATATACTGATTTGCAAGCTGAAAAGTACAGCAATGTAGAAGATAGTGAAGCTAGAAATTGGAGTTTAGTTGCACATAAAAATTCAGCCGGTAGTCATATAGGTTCCTCACTAGTCAAGGTAATTCTCCAGGCGCTTTAGCAGCAGGACTTAATTAGTCCAACTAACGCTTATGTTATTGATTTGGGCGAGGATTATTTTAACGAGGATGAGGAAGATAATATGTTAGACATATGCGTTGATAAAGTAGCTAGGGATGTAGATATCTCACCGAGGGAACAAAGAAGCGGAAGCAACAAAAGTAAAATAGAAGACAACATAGTTGGGATGGTAAAAGTGACTAGGGACTTTGTTCCCACGCACCTTACTATGCGACTAGCAAAGCAGAATCATATGACAGTGTCAATAGCTTCCACAAAATCCAACAAATCTAAGAAGAAATGATGAACTATAGATTGTTGTTGGACAAAGTTGAAGAACAAGACAAGAGAAAAATACTTCTGGATACTTTAAACAGACAACCTATCTTTTATAGTAATATATACATTTATAAAAGAAAGTTTGAGTTGGAAAACTCAACTTTCTTCTTGGATTTATATTTTGGCATTATCTAAGAATTCTCATTTGTAATATTATCAGAAAATGTATTAAACTCTTTTTCTTCACGCTTGTTAATTTGTGGAGGTTCGTTATTTCATTAGGATAGATAAGATAAGACCTAACCCCCTTGTTTTGTACTTATCCACGAGGGTTTTTTATTTTTGAAAAATAAAATGTCTCTAGACACTCTGTCTAGTGGTAGGTTAATGTATTGCTTGATGCACAAGATGATGGTGTATATATACAAGTACTAGTATATGGGCACGTGCATTGCACGTTTATTTCATAACGATGAATATGAACTATTAAAAGATCACATAATTTTAAAAAAACAATATTTGAGTTACAATAAAAATATGAAAAGTAAAATGATAAACGTTTTTAGTGTATAAACTTATTAATAAAAGGGCAATGCACAATTTAACTTTTAAAAAAATGTTTGTAGTGTATAGTTAACTTGAAGATTTTTTTTTTACATTTAGTCCTCCCTTTATTATAATTTTGACATAGAAATTTTATATTTGTTTTAAAAGACAAAATAAAGTAGCAAAAACAAACATGGAGACACACTATCTTATGATTAACTTCCTTAAAAAATGTCTTTTTTATCTAATGGAATAGAGTAAAAATATTAAAATTCTTCCTTAAAATGTCTCTTTTGTCTCATAGAATAGAGTAAAAATGTTGAAATTAAATTAATAGTTACACAGGATATACATTTCAAGAAGATAAAATATTTGACATTAATTAGTAAAAGATAAAATTCTTCTTCTCATTAAGTAGAATGCAATTAAGTAATTCAAATTTATAAATAAGAAACTTATTAGAAGGAAATAACTAAAGATTTAAAGTGCAATGATTGGTATTTAATTATGTAATTATATAAATAAAATATTAATATTTAATCAAATAAATCAGATTTTAATTTAATGGAGAAGCAAATGACAATTTTATTATTCTTACAATTAAAAATTTGTTAAAATATATTTTATATTTTTTTGTTAATAAATTAATAGGAGCAATATTTGGTCAAAGGATAAAAGATCTTCTAACTTCTTAAGCATTTTGGTGTATCATTTTTTTGACTTTGGGATTTAGATCTCATGATAATTTTAATGAAAATTGTCTAAAAACTATAGATTTTATCCACAAGCACATGTAAGAATGATTCTTTACAAATATTTAAAATTTAAGATGCAAAAATGTAGTTATTCATAATTTGAAATTAGCATATATCTTGTAGGCATTAGTTGTTTTACATGCCTTATACACTATTTTTATGATTGTATTTGTCTCATTTTCTAAAGCAAAAAATACACCCTTCAATCAAATATATTCTTAAAACAAAATTACAAATACAAAGAAAAAGTATCATATATAGGAGCAAGTTTAGCATAAGGCTACCCACGAAAAATAGAATAATTCTAAGACAATCTTTTCCCTGTTTTTTTATTGCTAATGCAAATTGAAACAAAGTTATAGTAATAAACATTAAAACTTTTGACCATAAAAAAAAAGTGAAAATCTTTGGAAGACAAGTTAATGGAAGTGATATTCAACTGCATAGATGGAGGGGTCTTATCATAGTTCTGATCTCGACAAATAAGTAAAAAAAAAATACATCAAGCTTCGATATTCTAGTAGTTAAAGTGTTATTCATCCCTATTATCACATTATGCCTTGTAATCTTGACACAAATCCTCTTGCCTTGAAATTTTCTTCACTTGATTGAAGCTTCTCTAGTCTTCCACACACAAAAATTGTATCACATATAAATCTTTCTATGAAAATAATGTTAAAAGATTTGTATTTATAGGAAAAAATATAGCTTTGGAATATGAAAATTCACTTACAAAGTTGAAAGGTCAAGTGTTAAAAAAATTAAAGACAAATATTAATTAAGAACATAAATTAATTTAGAAGATAAACCACATACATGTATCTATTTAAAGGGATAACTTTTATTTTTATTTTTTTTCTTTTAATTTACTCACATGTATACAACCTAAAAATATTATAGAATTCTACTATTTACTGTTCAATTAATTAAAAATTTAATAATATATATATATATATATATATATATATATATATATATATATATATATATATATATATAATGTTTTATAACTTTTTAAATTAATATAGAGGTAAAATTGTAATTCAACTTTAATAATGCATAATACGAACGTTCAAAATTCATTGAATCCCGAAATAAATATTAAATGAAAAAATAATATTTTAAATAATTTCAAAAAAATAAATTAAATTAGATATTTTAATTAAGAATTATTCTAAAGAAGTGCAAAAGTCATTAACATTTTCATTAAAATAATGTAATTTAATATTTAAATTAAATAGTTAAATATTTTTATAACATTTTAATTTATAATAAGGGTAAAATCGTAATTTAACTTTTAACTTTTTCGATTCCCTCTTATAATAATATATGATTACTGGAACATGTTCCTCTGTATTGTCCACTTTTGGTTTGCGCATAGCTTTTAAGAACTATTTCACTCCACCGGAAATAGCAGTAGACTCTTCAAATGTTATATATTTGCTAAAACACTGGAATCTAATATATTGATCCTTGCTTCCTGAATGCAAATTCTTGCTGCGCCTCAGTAAGTTTATTAAACACTCCTTCCGCCTTTATGATTTCATTAGATCATCCCATTAAGGGAAAAGACCATATCACACAAGTATGAGCCGTGACTAATAACAATCAATAAAAGAAAATATAGAATTTGAACAAAAACCAAAAGTGGTGGTTTAATTGGAGCAGCCCATCAGGCGTTATTGGACTTAGGAGGCACCGACTCGTTATCCTTCCACTGCACAGAGCGGGAACTGTTCGTTGCTCTGTGAAACCAGCCTCACGCAGTCCGCTCCGCTTTAGGAACCCAACAGTCCGTTCCTTCGATTGGACAGTAAGGGCCAACTCTGTGCTAGGACAGGGCAGGCCAGAAATTAGCCCACCAAGCCCAACCATCTGGAACAGTCCAACATTCCACCACACTAATGCCCCCACTTGGGTTACAAGCCCATGTTACTGAACCCGACAAGCAGTATTGCTTCATAAATTCATATAAATAAAGAAATATTACTATTTAATAACGATGTGGGACACATTTTTGTCAAAGCATAAAATCTAATTAGTCAAATATTTAATATCTTAAGAAAGTCAAAACATGCAATCAATACTTAATTCTGCTCTATAAAGAATATGTAAAAACATGAAATCTATTGGAGTGTTACATGAGAGATTATGGTAGGGAAGGATACAGGTCAGATTGAGACTAGAATTGAGTGTTACATGAGAGATTATGGTGTATCAACAAAAAAGTGGTAATGGAAAAATTTCAAGAAATGACTCAGATATCGTGCAAGTATTTAACTGAAGGAATTCTACAAAATATGTTCAAAGATTCTCACTCGTATTCTTAATCTTGCTCGCATAATTTATGAATCAATTTTTTTTAGCTAGACAAATCTGAAAATGGTGTGAATGAATAGTCTTCAGCAGTTTCAATTTTCGCCACAAGGAAATGAATTGTCAAATAATAATGTGTAAATGTCAGAATAAGCACAAGACTAGACATCAAAATGTAAAAGCTAACCACTACACCAAAAATGATCTTTAGCAGCAACTAATTATCGACAATAACTTAATTACCTCTAAATATGTCCCTGAAGTCTATAACAATATTAAATCTAACTATATATTATTGGTAAAAACTTTAGTACTCTTTGTTAATATGAACATTTTTCGCCGCTAAAGTTGGTTTTTATTGTAGTAACTCCCAAAAATCTCGAGACTTGATAATTGTCAACCTTTTTCTTGTGAGTCCATCTAATATCTTTCCGACCCAAAAATACAAGTCGTGATGACACTTATATATGTTCCCAACCAATAGGTAGGTCAATTTAATATTAACTATTTCAATTCAATATATAAAGTAGAAAAGTAAGTGACAAACAAAATATCCCAAACACCAAGTCTTTTAAAATGAAATGCGGAAAAATAGAAATACCACCCAAGATTGGTGTTATAAGTACAAGAGCTTCTACAATACGATAGAAGTCTGAAACTGAAATGACAAGTATAAATGTAAGAAAATTTGTGTACACAGTACACATATTAAATTATTCCATTATATATGACATGCACGTTGTGGTTCTTAATTTCCTAATCCGGAAAATGGAAGGAGAAGCTCTGAGGAAACACAACAACTTCTTGATGATTTTGCTCTCCTTTCTGGAATCAATGTTTTTTTTCTGCTCAACGCACATCCTTACCAAAGATGGTTTTGCTCTCCTTTCTGGAATCAATGTTTTTTTTCTGCTCAATGCACATCCTTACCAAAGATGGCACACAAGCGAACAACAGTTTAAAAGCAATTCAGTTTCTGAGCACTCATAACAATTGATTGCGACATACTTGAGGTTGTTGAGTCGTAGGTTCAAGCAAGTAATTGGTCTGTCAAGGTATTTCGATACCGCTTCAGCATTGTTGCCAGAAGCATATCCCTAATGATATTACACAAATATTGAATCAGTTAAAACTTCTCGTGCTTACATAAACATACCACATAAACCTATCTTACTAAGTGGATGTGTTCCATGACAAAAAACTTAGAGAGGAGCGGAACCGGTATTCAAATTGGCAGTCACAACTACAAAGAAGTACAGATATCTATAAGAGTTGAATATGATTATGAAAGCTTGAGTATTATTGATACAATGTGTGATATTTATACATGTACGAGTATAGATGAGAAATGAGTTTGCTGGACATAAGAGACCTAAAAAGAAGAGGAGATAACTACGTATAACTCAAACATACTAATGTACTAGGACTCTACATCCTTATCCTTATCACGCCCCCTCAATATTGGCTCAATTTTCTTGAGACCAATGTTGCTAACAAAGTTGACAAAGGACCTTTTTGGAAGTTCTTTAGTTAATGCATATGCTAGTTGAGCTCCAGTTGATATGTGATGAACTGAAATTTGTCTACTTTCCACTTGGTCACGGACAAAATGAAAGTTGATTCGACATGTTTCATTTGACTGCAAAAAAACTGGATTACGACACAGGTAAGTGACACCAATGTTATCGCAAAGAACCTTAGGTGTACAAGGCAGCTTCACCCGGAGTTCTTGCAGTAGGTTGGTTAACTAGTTCAACTCAGCTACAACACTTACTACAGCCCTGTATTCTGCCTCTATGGAAGATCTGGCAACAGTGCGTTGCTTGTTGGAGCACCAACTAATGGGATTCTTTCCAAGAAAAATAACATAAGTAGAAGTGGAGTGTCTAGTGTCTGGAATACCACCCCATTATGCATCTGAATAGGCGAGTAACTGAGAAGAGTTACCATGTTTGAAGTGAAGTCCATAGGTTATCGTCCCTTTTAAATAACGAAGAAGGCTCTTTGTTGCTTGCCAATGTTTAGCTGATGGAGAATGTTGGAATTGCGCGAGCTTGTTTACTGCAAAACATATATCAGGCCTTGTGAAGCTGAGGTATTGCAATGAGCCAATGACCTGCCTATAAATTGTAGCGTCTGCTGGAGGGGAACCATCATCCAAGGATAAAACATCATTTGTGGATAGAGGAGTGCTCACACTTTTTGCATCCAGCATATTGAACTTGCTGAGTATGTCCGCAATGAAGCTACTCTGTGTGAGAGTCAATCCATGGGCATGTTGTTTAACTTCAACACCTAGAAAAAAATGTAAAGGACCAAGGTCCTTAATTGAAAATCTATCTCCCAACAACTTAATTGTTTCTTGGACATGGAAGTTGTTAGAACCTGTAACAACAATGTCATCAACATAGATCATAATAATAATGAGAGAATCAGGAGACCACTTGATAAATAAAGAATCATCAGATTTGGAACGAGCAAAGCCACATGATAAGAGAAACTCCTTGATTTCAGTATACCATACTCGTGGTGCTTGGCGAAGTCCATAGATAGATTTGTGTAGTTTACACACATGATTTGGAAACCGGGAATCCACAAAGCCAGGTGGTGGTTGCATGAAAACAATATCATGAAGAGTACCTTGTAAAAAGGCATTGTTTACATCAAGTTGACGCAAAGGCCATTTAAGAGACACGGCTAGGGACAAGATGAGGCGAATGGTTGTTGTATTAATAATTGGACTGAAGGTGGAATGAAAGTCAATTCCAGGACGTTGATGAAATCCTTTTGCCACTAATCTAGCTTTATAATGCTCTATGGATCCGTCAGGTTTTTGTTTGACACGAAACACCCATTTATACCCAATTACGTTTTGAGAGGGAGTAAATGGAACCAATGACCAATTTTAATTTTTAAGTAAGGCCATGTGTTCTTCTGCCATTGCTGCCTGCCATTCAGTATATTTGGATGCTTGACTGAAGGTATTTGGGGTAAGCGAAAGGTGCTTTACTGTTGAGGTTGCAAGGTAATCAAAAACCACTTTGGGTTTGAAAATATTATTTTGAGACCTGGTTACCATTCGATTTGATGGTGTTGCTGGAGTTGGCTGTGGATATTTATATAGACTGCTATCTTGAGAAGGAGAAGAAGACAAAGAATGAGTAGGAGGACTTACAATTGAGCCAGTTGGCACGTCATCCAGATGGACTTGAGTATGCGATCTGTGAGGAGACGTGGAGTTGACCAAATCAGTAGTAATAGGAGTTGGGATAGGGTCTGCAAAAATAGGTGAAACAGGTTGTGAGGAAGAGGAAAAACTAGAGGGGTCAGCTGGACACAGCCATTTTTCCATGTACGAGACTTGTGGACGAGACAATTGAGGATAGTTGGTTGTGGATGGAAAGATATGTTCAACGAATACAACATGTCTAAAGATATAGACTTTTAAAGTGGCAAGGTCTAGGCAAGCATAACTATTTGTGGCAGTGGAATATCCCATAAATACACATGGATTGGACTTTGGATCAAGTTTGGTTGATGTGTAGGGCTTTAACCATGGATAACAAAGACAACCAAAGACCATTAGCTTAAGAGGGTTTGGGGTGGTATTAAAGATACACTGAAGTGGAGATTTAAGACCAAAAAGTGGTGTTGACAACCTGTTAATGAGGTAGACCGTAGATTGGAATGCGAGAGACCAAAATTTGAGAGGGACAGAAGCATGGTAGAGAAGAGTTAAAGTAGTGTCCACAACATGGCGATGTTTTCTTTCGGTAGTGCCAGCTAGTTGGGGAGTGCATGGAGGGCTTATGAGATGTTGGATCCTAAATCTCAAGAGAGTAGATTTAAGGCCAATGTATTCACCTCCCCCATCAGTGTACAACATTTTAATTCTCAGTTGAATTGATTTTGAATCATCAGAACAAAATTATTAAAAAATTCCTTCACATCTGATTTGGATTTTAAAGGAAACAACCAAATATATTTTGTGAAATGATCAACAAAAATAACATAGAATCTGAAATTATCAAAAGAGATAGTTGGAGAAGGACCCCAAACATATGAGTAAATAACATCAAAAGGCCTAGAACTTGTAATTGAATTTTTACCAAATGGTAGAAGATGATTCTTATTGCATAAACACGAATTACATAATGTAAATGACTCAACATGGTTCACTGGTAGGTTGAAAGAAGAGACACAAGCTTTGGTATATGAGGGTGAGGATGGCCAATACGAGCATGCCATAGATGCAATGATGAAGATGTTGATGCAACAAAATGTGCCTGAGGACGAGGTGTGAATGATTTGGTCATGTTAGCGGGCCTGTAACAACCCTGAAAATGGATAAGATAAGAAATGCTTAGTGTGTCAAGAATGCCTATGATTAGACCAGGATTCACACGGATTGATGCACGTAGAACAAGACCTCGGAACCCTTGCTACAACCAATCCAACTAACTTGGGGAGTTAATTGATCTTGGAAAGGTTGGGACCAACCATGTAGGGCTCTCGAATACGAAGATATACTCGAATGAGTCTTTACCGGACTTAAAGAGAGAAAAGCTTAGGTTTTGAGGGTCTAGGGGTAAAATGGTCTTTTGCCAGGCTAAGGGTAATATCGTAATTACCCTAAATACATATGTAATTATTTAATTAATAAAGTGGAGGGGCAATTTGGGGAGAGAGAGCCGAAATTAAGCTCTTGAAGTGAAGTCTTGCTCCACCCGGGTTCGAACCTAGGTGGAAGCAATGATTTAACTTGTTTTTATTTAAATGGATAAATTAATTTAATTAATTAATAAATATTAGCTGATTTAAGAAAAAGAAAAATCAGATTTTTTATTTAAAGGTTTAACAAAGAGTCCTAGTTTGACTAATTCCCAAACTAAAACTCCTAATTTTAAGCCACTCTCTCTCACTATCTCTCTCTCTCACGTTTCACTATCTCTTTCACGTTTTCTCTCTGCCAAAATAAGTTCAAAAACAGAAAAATGTTGAAGTTCTTCACACTTGAAGAACTCACACCAAAAATCTAAGAAAAACAACGTAAATCCATCACTTTAAGCAAAGGGGAGCAGTCTTCCGTCGATTGGTGTTGAAGTGTTGAACTTGGACTGATTTTGGAGAGGATTTTGGGTTGCAATTTCGTGGTTGAACAAGAAAAATAAAGGTATGGGTCTTCTTACTCTTGGTCCCTTTCCCAAGAGACCCTTAGGATTCAGAATATTCAATCCGAAAACTAGGGTTGTTCCCCGTTGCATGTCACTGTCATTAGCTCCCATCAAATCATAGGTTGGTATGTTTGCTGGTAGAAATTAGGTGTTGCAATGTGTTTTCGTGATGAATATGTTCATGAACATGTATTTGGAATCATATGAATGACAAGCCTTGTTGCCGAAAATATGTGTGTGTATGTGAAAAAGTTTACTGTAAACTTACTGTAAATGAGTTTTGATTTATAGCTTCAAGTTTGATATGGTTTTTGTTGTCATTTTAAGTGTATAAACTTATGTAAATGATGATGTTCAATTAAGTGTAATGTGGCTGAATTAAATGATAAATTCTTGGACAAATATGTCCATGAAAACGCACCTAAAGTACTCACTAAACACTACTCCAATTGTATGAACTTTTAACGTTAAAGAGTGGAGAAAATAGGCTGCAAAAAGGGAATCAAAATTTCCAGCTTGTGATGTTGATTTCGGGCAGCTTCTGGAAATTTTGAAGGAGTTTTAAAAGTGATTAAAAAAGGGGAGGTCAAGGGGAATCGAACCCAAGACCTCACATGAACTCAAGGTTGAGAATTTTAAAAAAGAAAATGTGTTGGGGCTAAGGGGATTCGAACCCCTTAGCTGCTGCCCATGAAATGAATAAAAAAAAAATGGGGATGGGGGGAATCGAACACATGACTTATGGGCAGCAAAGAAGAGGGAGAAATAAGGAAAAATAAAAGATGTGAGGCGTGGGAATCGAACCCACGGCCTAAGGCTGGAATAAAGGAGGCGAAAATAAGTTTAAAAAAATAGGTGAGGCCGTGGGGGTTCGATCCCACGACCTCACTGTCCATGCTCTAAACTTGGAGAAAAATATTAAAATATATATATGGGACTGTGGGGGTTCGAACCCACCACCTCACAGCCCCTTAGAGAAAATTAATTAAAAGTAAGGAGGCTGTGGGGGTTCGAACCCACAACCTCCCTACTTGGGCGAAATTAAGAGTAAAATAAAAGAGGCTGTGGGGGTTTGATCCCACAACCTCTTGGTTTAAGAAAAAATGGGAGAATATCATGTTAATGAAAAATGAAAATGGGGTTGTGGGGGCTCGAACCCACAACCCATCGGCCAAATTCAAGAAAAGGTTAAGTAGAAAATTAATCCTTCAATGTTAATATTGTGATTTAACTTAGGGTTAAAATGTTATGAATATTAGAATAAAATCAATTAAAAATATAAATGATATCCAATTGATTCAAGACTTGGGTTTCCTTGCCCAAACTTCCGTTTGATACATAAGTCATACGTTAACAAATCATCCAAGAATAATGCCATCTACTTAGATCGAAATCAAGATCTTGGCATATATACAAGATACATAAGTCTTGTACTATATAATCTTAGGAATGTATGAAACACTTAACGAATTATGAATGAAGTCTCATGGCTTGTGTGTATAGACTCATAAGTCTAACATACGTTCAAAAGTAAGTGAACCTAAGATGTATGAAATGAAATGATGAACCCTAGAAGGGTTAAGTATAAGTGTAAATACACTAAATGGCCAAGTGCATTGGCATATGATGAGATGAACAATGAAATGATGAAATGAACAATGAAATAATGAAACCCTAGAAGGGTTAAGTAAGGGTGTAAAGCACACCAAATGGCCAAGTGCATTGGCATATGATGAAATGAACATTCACGTAATAAGAGGTGAATAACTATGAAAAGCAAAGATGCTAATGATGATGAATGTGGTGACAACATGATAAGAGGCTAATTTAAATTATGAGAGCAATCTCAAATGAGCCTAAGTAAATGTTACCAATACGTACTCACCTATGAGAGTGTAAGATAATGAAGAGACCAGTCTCTATGAACACTCTAATGAGAGTATTGAGCTTAACACACTCAATACGAATGTTGAGATGAGAAATCATCTAATGAGCTATGATGTCCTCATACTAGAAGCCATCTTCCATGACGTATGAGATGAATGTAATGGAACTTTATACTGAGCACCGATAGACTAGCTATGAGCGGTGATACCTTCTTTCGGGAAGGGCGGAGGTTCACGTAACTCTCATGAGATGAGACTGTCCGGCATGCCGGGTATGGGTCTCCTTATATCTCCTAGTCTTCGAACCTATACTGCCAATATAGGGATCTGGTGGGGTTAAATTCCCATGTACGCTAGCATGTTATTGGATCACTTTGGCCGGTGATTCCACCTCTTTTTGGTGTGGGGAAGACACTGGATTTCATGATTCTCACATGATCTATGTCGGTTAAAGCTAAAGTTCCCAATGAATGAATGAGGCCAGCCTCAAATGATGCACATAATGAAATGAATGAATACCAAAGGTGTTAGGATAGGATAATCAAAAGGTGAGTTAGATTCAAGTAATGACATTAGGTCATTATTGGTCATTGCACAACGAACCTAATGAAAGTCTTAAACTACATCCTAGGTATAACCGGTGGTTACACTAGACTATGAACGAAATAAAATGAAGTACGTATGAATGAATGAAGCAGACTCTGTGTTTGCTAATGAAGACTCCCTAGTTGAGGTCCCATATGTTGAGCCCTCATTTCTGGGATGTCTTAATGTCAAGTCCATGATTCCAAGGTCTCATGGCATATGAATGAATGATATGAAAGAAGTTATGTGCTACATGCAAAATGTACTGTATGCTATATGATATGTGCTATATGTAAATGTTATGTGCTGTGTGCAAACGTGAAAAGTATGATGATGTATGTTATTCTCATGGCATAACTTTCCTATTTCCAATCTGGAAAGCTCACTGACTTTCCTAATCCAAATTTGGAAAGATCATTTACTTTCGTAATCCAAATTAGGAAACTTTCCAAATCTCAATTTGGCAAGTCCACTGACTTGACTTCCAAAAATCATGTTGTTAGGAAAGAGCTATTCTTTCTCATGCATGTCCTTGGTGTGTGCTTGCATATACCCATACTTAGTACAAGTGTGTACTAACCCTATACAAACTCTACTATTTTAGGTGCAGGCACAGGTGGACGATAGAGCTACAGGATCATCGTTGCAGTTATCCGGACGTCCAGCATTCATCCGGTTTTGGTAGGTCCTCATGTCTTCGAGGATGCTACTGTTTTATATTCTAGCTTAGTTTTAGAGTTGAGCTAATGGAGCATGTTCCACTAGCGTTTCTTTCCTGCTTTTATTCAGATTATGTATTGGTGCCATTTTGGCAATTATACGCTTTATAAGAAATGAACTATTTCTTTCAGTTGTTTATCTCTTAATGTTAGATGGTTGATGGTGAACAATTACGTATTAATTAGAATGTTTTTATAAGAATATTTAGAAACAAAAAGTTATAAATTTTCCGCTAAAATTAACCTATGTAAAGTAAGAATGATGTAAGTAGGCTTGTCTGCGACCTCTGAGAGGTCAACGACGCCGGTCTCGTCTGGGGTCGAGATTCCAGTCATGACAAAGTTGGTATCAGAGCACTAGGTTAAATTCCGAGAAAAATGAGTTCACATCAACCACATTGAGTAGTTTCTAAGTCATGGTAGTGAAGTGCACCACTATCCTGAATTAGAGACTGCATGATGCGTAGGAAAGTTTCCCTTCTTCTGATCTTATCTTGCTTTTCCTAATGTCTAATTTTCTTGGTGTTATGAGCATGTCTAACATCAACTCTTGAAGTTTCCAAAATATGAATACAAGGAGAAAAGCAAGCGAAGATATTGGAGGAGCAGCTGCTGGGGTAATCCAAGTTTTTCCCCAGGATCCAGCTGCTGGAAGAGAGATGCCTGTTAACCCAGATGGGTTGACAGATGATGAAGTAAGAACAACGTTGGTATAAATGGTCCAAGCTAGCACTTTACAAGCTCAGACTGTTGGGTTTGATTGATGTGAAGAAGTCTGAGTTGACATCCTACCAGCTAAAGGATGTAGCTCAATCCTGGTATAAGGTGTGACAGGATAGCAAGGCCTTAGAGGAGGTCCTATTACTTGGAATCTTTTCAAGATGGCTACTCTAGAGCAGTTCTTTCCCAGATAAATGAAGGAGACTAAGGTTGAGGAATTCATCAACCTTAAGCAGCGCTCGATATCAGTCAGGGATTACTCCCTGAAGTTCGTAAGCCTAGGAGAGGCCACCTAATAGGAAGTGTGGAATAATGCATGGAGGATAATGTATGATGGACCCTAATGATGTTATAGTTGTGGCAAATCGGGTCACATTATGAAGGATTGTCCGAACGGGAGGAAATGTAAGAGCTGATGGAGTATACAAGGAGATTGCCACAGTGAAGGTATTGTGGAGGAATCATCTTGTTGATGGTGCTACGTGGGAGGCCGAGGCCGACATGAGATCCCGCTACCCTCATCTATTCAGCCCTTGAGGTTAGACTTTCTACTCTTAAGTCTAAGGTTCCTTATCTCTCCATTCTTTGTTGCTATTGCTTTATTGTGTATAGTAACTATGTTATGATCTTACTGGCATTACGCTAGATAGTTAGTAGTGTCATTCGGGGACGAATGTTCCTAAGGGGGGGATAATGTAACAACCCTGAAAATGGATAAGATAAGAAATGATTAGTGTGTCAACAATGCCTATGATTAGACCAGGGTTCACACGGATTGATGCGCGTAGAACCAGACCTCGGAACCCTTGCTACAACCAATCCAACTAACTTGGGGAGTTAATTGATCTTGGAAAGGTTGGGACCAACCATGTAGGGCTCTCGAATACGAAGATATACTCGAATGAGTCTTTACCGGACTTAAAGAGAGAAAAGCTTAGGTTTTGAGGGTCTAGGGGTAAAATGGTCTTTTTCCAGGCTAAGGGTAATATCGTAATTACCCTAAATACATATGTAATTATTTAATTAATAAAGTGGAGGGGCAATTTGGGGAGAGAGAGCCGAAATTAAGCTCTTGAAGTGAAGTCTTGCTCCACCCGGGTTCGAACCTAGGTGGAAGCAATGATTTAACTTGTTTTTATTTAAATGGATAAATTAATTTAATTAATTAATAAATATTAGCTGATTTAAGAAAAAGAAAAATCAGATTTTTTATTTAAAGGTTTAACAAAGAGTCCTAGTTTGACTAATTCCCAAACTAAAACTCCTAATTTTAAGCCACTCTCTCTCACTATCTCTCTCTCTCTCACGTTTCACTATCTCTCTCACGTTTTCTCTCTGCCAAAACAAGTTCAAAAACAGAAAAATATTGAAGTTCTTCACACTTGAAGAACTCACACCAAAAATCTAAGAAAAACAACGTAAATCCATCACTTTAAGCAAAGGGGAGCAGTCTTCCGTCGATTGGTGTTGAAGTGTTGAACTTGGACTGATTTTGGAGAGGATTTTGGGCTGCAATTTCGTGGTTGAACAAGAAAAATAAAGGTATGGGTCTTCTTACTCTTGGTTCCTTTCCCAAGAGACCCTTAGGATTCAGAATATTCAATCCGAAAACTAGGGTTGTTCCCCGTTGCATGTCCCTGTCATTAGCTCCCATCAAATCATAGGTTGGTATGTTTGCTGGTAGAAATTAGGTGTTGCAATGTGTTTTCGTGATGAATATGTTTATGAACATGTATTTGGAATCATATGAATGACAAGTCTTGTTGCCAAAAATATGTGTGTGTATGTGAAAAAGTTTACTGTAAACTTACTGTAAATGAGTTTTGATTTATAGCTTCAAGTTTGATATGGTTTTTGTTGTCATTTTAAGTGTATAAAGTTATGTAAATGATGATGTTCAATTAAGTGTAATGTGGCTGAATTAAATGATAAATTCTTGGCCAAATATGTCCATGAAAACGCACCTAAAGTACTCACTAAACACTACTCCAAATGTATGAACTTTTAACGTTAAAGAGTGGAGAAAATAGGCTGCAAAAAGGGAATCAAAATTTCCAGCTTGTGATGTTGATTTCGGGCAGCTTCTGGAAATTTTGAAGGAGTTTTAAAAGTGATTAAAAAAGGGGAGGTCAAGGGGAATCGAACCCAAGACCTCACATGAACTCAAGGTTGAGAATTTTAAAAAAGAAAATGTGTTGGGGCTAAGGGGATTCGAACCCCTTAGCTGCTGCCCATGAAATGAATAAAAAAAAAATGGGGATGGGGGGAATCGAACACATGACTTATGGGCAGCAAAGAAGAGGGAGAAATAAGGAAAAATAAAAGATGTGAGGCGTGGGAATCGAACCCACGGCCTAAGGCTGGAATAAAGGAGGCGAAAATAAGTTTAAAAAAATAGGTGAGGCCGTGGGGGTTCGATCCCACGACCTCACTGTCCATGCTCTAAACTTGGAGAAAAATATTAAAATATATATATGGGACTGTGGGGGTTCGAACCCACCACCTCACAGCCCCTTAGAGAAAATTAATTAAAAGTAAGGAGGCTGTGGGGGTTCGAACCCACAACCTCCCTACTTGGGCGAAATTAAGAGTAAAATAAAAGAGGCTGTGGGGGTTTGATCCCACAACCTCTTGGTTTAAGAAAAAATGGGAGAATATCATGTTAATGAAAAATGAAAATGGGGTTGTGGGGGCTCGAACCCACAACCCATCGGCCAAATTCAAGAAAAGGTTAAGTAGAAAATTAATCCTTCAATGTTAATATTGTGATTTAACTTAGGGTTAAAATGTTATGAATATTAGAATAAAATCAATTAAAAATATAAATGATATCCAATTGATTCAAGACTTGGGTTTCCTTGCCCAAACTTCCGTTTGATACATAAGTCATACGTGAACAAATCATCCAAGAATAATGCCATCTACTTAGATCGAAATCAAGATCTTGGCGTATATACAAGATACATAAGTCTTGTACTATATAATCTTAGGAATGTATGAATCACTTAACGAATTATGAATGAAGTCTCATGGCTTGTGTGTATAGACTCATAAGTCTAACATACGTTCAAAAGTAAGTGAACCTAAGATGTATGAAATGAAATGATGAACCCTAGAAGGGTTAAGTATGAGTGTAAATACACTAAATGGCCAAGTGCATTGGCATATGATGAGATGAACAATGAAATGATGAAATGAACAATGAAATAATGAAACCCTAGAAGGGTTAAGTAAGGGTGTAAAGCACACCAAATGGCCAAGTGCATTGGCATATGATGAAATGAACATTCACGTAATAAGAGGTGAATAACTATGAAAAGCAAAGATGCTAATGATGATGAATGTGGTGACAACATGATAAGAGGCTAATGTAAATGATGAGAGCAATCTCAAATGAGCCTAAGTAAATGTTACCAATACGTACTCACCTATGAGAGTGTAAGATAATGAAGAGACCAGTCTCTATGAACACTCTAATGAGAGTATTGAGCTTAACACACTCAATACGAATGATGAGATGAGAAATCATCTAATGAGCTATGATGTCCTCATACTAGAAGCCATCTTCCATGACGTATGAGATGAATGTAATGGAACTTTATACTGAGCACCGATAGACTAGCTATGAGCGGTGATACCTTCTTTCGGGAAGGGCGGAGGTTCACGTAACTCTCATGAGATGAGACTGTCCGGCATGCCGGGTATGGGTCTCCTTATATCTCCTAGTCTTCAAACCTATACTGCCAATATAGGGATCTGGTGGGGTTAAATTCCCATGTACGCTAGCATGTTTTTGGATCACTTTGGCCGGTGATTCCACCTCTTTTCGGTGTGGGGGAGACACTGGATTTCATGATTCTCACATGATCTATGTCGGTTAAAGCTAAAGTTCCCAATGAATGAATGAGGCCAGCCTCAAATGATGCACATAATGAAATGAATGAATACCAAAGGTGTTAGGATAGGATAATCAAAAGGTGAGTTAGATTCAAGTAATGACATTAGGTCATTATTGGTCATTGCACAACGAACCTAATGAAAGTCTTAAACTACATCCTAGGTATAACCGGTGGTTACACTGGACTATGAACGAAATAAAATGAAGTACGTATGAATGAATGAAGCAGACTCTGTGTTTGCTAATGAAGACTCCCTAGTTGAGGTCCCATATGTTGAGCCCTCATTTCTGGGATGTCTTAATGTCAAGTCCATGATTCCAAGGTCTCATGGCATATGAATGAATGATATGAAAGAAGTTATGTGCCTACCATCAAAATGTACTGTATGCTATATGATATGTGCTATTGTAAATGTTATGTGCTGTGTGCAGACCGTTGAAAAGTATGATGAGTAATGTTATTTCCTCGGGATGGCATAAAACTTTCCTATTTTCCATATCTGGAAAGCTCACTGACTTTCCTAATCCAAATTTGGAAAGATCTTTACTTTCGTAAATCCAAATTAAGGGAACTTTCCTTGTCTGCATTTGGCAAGTTCACTGAACTTGACTTCCAAAAATCAATGTGTTAGGAAAGAGCTTTCTTTCCATGCATTGTCCTTGGTGTGTGCTTGGCATAATACCATACTTGGTAACAGTGTGTCTAACTATACAAACTCTCCTTATTTTAGGTGCAGCACAGTGGACGATAGAGCTACAGGATGTATCGTTGCAAGTTATCGCGGACGGTCAGCATTCATGTCCCGGTTTTGGTAGGTCCTGCATGTTCCTTCGAGGATGGCTATACTGGGTTTTTTTCTAGCTTAGTTTTTTAGAGTTTAGGGCTATGGAAGATGTTCCACTAGCGTTTTCCTTTCCTGCTTTTTATTCAGATTATGTATTGGTAGCCCCCCCTCTACTTGCTGCCGCCATTTTTGGGCAATTATACGGCTTATAAGAATTGAACTATTTCTTTCAGTTGCTTATCTCTTAATGTTAGATGGTTGATGGTGAACAATTACGTATTAATGAGAATGTTTTTATAAGAATATTTAGAAACAAAAAGTTTCAAATTTTCCGCTAAAATTAACCTATGTAAAGTAAGAATGACGTAAGTAGGCTTGTCTGCGACCTCTGAGAGTTCAACGGCGCCGGTCTCGTCTAGTGTCTAGATTCCAGTCGTGACAAAGTTGGTATCAGAGCACGAGGTTAAATTCAGATAATAATGAGTTCACATCAACCACATTGAGTAGTTTCTAAGTCATGGTAGTGAAGTGCACCACTATCCTGAATTAGAGACTGCATGATGAGTAGGAAAGTTTCCCTTCTTCTGATCTTATCGTGCTTTTCCTAATGTCTAATTTTCTTGGTGTTATGAGCATGTCTAACATCAACTCTTGAAGTTTCCGCAAGATGAATACAAGGAGAAAAGTAGGCGGAGATATTGGAGGAGCAGCTGCTGGGGTAATCCAAGTTTTCCCCCAGGATCCAGCTGCTGGAATAGAGATGCCTGTTAACCCAGATGGGTTGACAGATGATGAAGTAAGAACAACGTTGGTATAAATGGCCCAAGCTAGCACTTTACAAGCTCAGGCTGTTGGGTTTGATTGATGTGAAGAAGTCTGAGTTGACATCCTACCAGCTAAAGGATGTAGCTCAATCCTGGTATAAGGTGTGACAGGATAGCAAGGCCTTAGGAGGAGGACCTATACTTGGAATCTTTTCAAGATGGCTACTCTAGAGCAGTTCTTTCCCAGATAAATGAAGGAGACTAAGGTTGAGGAATTCATCAACCTTAAGCAGGGCTCGATATCAGTCAGGGATTACTCCCTGAAGTTCGTAAGACTTTACAGCTCAGGAGAGGCCACCTAATAGGAAGTGTGGCATAATACATGGAGGAGAATGTATGATGGACCCTAATGATGTTATAGTTGTGGAAAACCGGGTCACATTATGAAGGATTGTCCGAACGGGAGGAAATGTAAGAGCTGATAGAGTATACAAGGAGATTGCCACAGTGAAGGTATTGTGGAGGAATCATCTTGTTAAGGGTGCTACGTGGGAGGCCGAGGACGACATGAGATCCAGCTACCCTCATCTATTCAGCCCTTGAGGTTAGACTTCCTACTCTTAAGTCTAAGTTTCCTTATCTCTCCATTCTTTGTTGCTATTGCTTGATTGTGCATAGTAACTATGTTATGATCTGACTAGCATTACACTAGATAGTTAGTAGTGTCATTCGGGGACGAATGTTCCTAAGGGGGGGATAATGTAACAACCCTGAAAATGGATAAGATAAGAAATGCTTAGTGTGTCAAGAATGCCTATGATTAGACCAGGGTTCACACGGATTGATGCGCGTAAAACCAGACCTCGGAACCCTTTCTACAACCAAGCCAACTAACTTGGGGAGTTAATTGAGCATTTGGAAAGGTTGGGACCAACCATGTAGGGCTCTCGAATACGAAGATTTACTCGAAGGAGTCTTTACCGGACTTAAAGAGTGGAAATCTTAAGTTTTGATGGTCTAGGGGTAAAATGGTCTTTTACCAGGATATGGGTAATATAGTAATTACCCTAAATATACATTTAATTAATTATTTAATAAGGTGGAGTGGCAAATTGGAGAGAGAGAGAGACGAAATGGAGCTCTTGAAGTTAAGTCTTGCTCCACCCGGGTTCGAACCTAGGTGGAAGCAATGAATTTATGTGATTTTTATTTAAGCTATTGAATTAATGTAATTAATTAATAATTATTATTCATTAGCTGACTTAAAATAAAAATAAAAATCAGATTTTTAATAATTAACTAAACCTTATTTGACTAAGTCCTAAACTAGACTCCTAAGCCTAATATGACTCTCCCTCTCTCACGTCTATCTCTCAACTCTCACGCTCAAACTCTCCCATTCTTTCACTCACGTTTTTCTCTGCCAAAATAACTTCAAAAAAAGTTGGTAAACCAAAGTTCTTCACACTTGAAGAACTCACAACAAAAATTACAAACAATCAACTAATGAAAAACGTTACGCAAGAGGGAGGATTATTCCGTCGAATTGGTGTTGAAGTTGAGGGGATTTGGACGTGATTTTGGAGAGGGTAATGGGCAGCAACTTCAAAGTTTGAACAATCAAATAAGGTATGGGTTTTCTTCTCTCTTGGTCCCTTTCCCAAGAGACCCTTTAAGATTCAATAAATTCTAATCTGAAAACTAGGATTGTTCCCGTTGCATGTCCCTGTCACTAGCTCCCAATGAATCGTAGGTTGGGTATGTTTGCTGGTAGTTTAAGTATGAAGATTGATGTTCGTGATAATATGTTCATGATTATGTGTTTAGAATTGTAAGAATGTTAAGTTATGTCAACCAAAAGTATGTGAAAAATGATATGTTTTTATGGTTGAATTTTATGTGTGAATGTTTGTGTAAATCATGAGGTGTAAAGTGGTGTAATGTTGTTGTATGTAATAGTAATTCTTGGCTGAATATAATCATAAAAATATTACACTTAAATATGCACCAAATGATCCACGAAATGCCTTAAGAATTATCGTATGAATGATGATAAAAAGAAGCTGAAAATAGTGAACAAATTTCCAGCATTTGATAGGTTGGGTTCAGCCAAACAAAGTGGTATAAAATGCAATGAAAAATGAATGTAAAATAAGTGAAATCAGTAAGGATTGAATCCAAGACATCATTACATGAAAGCTACAAAAAAAAATCAACAAAAGATTAAGACAAAAATGGATTGGAAGAGACTAAATTTCCAGCCTGCTGGAAATTGTAGTCTCGGCGAATTTTTAAGAAAATGAGCTTCGTTTAAAAAAAAAATTATTTAAAATGTGAGGTCATTGGGGATTGAACCCATGACCTCACTAAATGAAAATTTCATAAAAATCTCGTGAGAAAAATGCAAGGAAAAATAGATGTGGTGAGTGGGGATTGAACCCCAACCTCTTGAATGGATGAGAGAGTTAGGAGAAAAATAAAGGAGAGAAATAAATGTGGAGAGTGGGGATTGAACCCCCAACCTCTTGAATGGATGAGAGAGTTAGGAGAAAAATAAAGGAGAAAAATAAATGTGGAGAGTGGGGATTGAACCCCCAACCTCTTGAATGGATGAGAGAGTTAGGAGAAAAATGAAGGAGAAAAATAAATTTGGAGAGTGGGGATTGAACCCACAACCTCTTGAATAAATGAGAGAGTTAGGAGGAAAATAAAGGATAAATATAAAATGAGGTGAATGGGGATTGAACCCACAACCTCTTGGATAGGTGAGAAAGTTAATAGATAATTTAAGAGAAAAAAAAGAATGAGCTTGTGGGGGATTGATCCCACAACCTCCTTGACTTAAACGAAAAAAAAGGAGGAGAACAAGAAAGGAAATATTATGGGGTTGATGGGAATCGAACTAGGGTCTCCCAAATATGAAAAATGTAATTAACAAGTTTAAAATAAGATTAAGTGTTGTCCAAGGGATTCGAACTTGGGTTCCCTTGCCCAAATTCTGTATTGATACATAAGTCATACGTTAATTAAATGTTCAAGAATAATGCCACCTACTTAGATCGAAATCGAGATCTTGGCATACATACAAGATACATAAGTCTTGTACTACATAATCTTAGGAAGATATGAGTCACTTATCGAACTATGAATGAAGCCTCATGGCTTGTATGTATAGACCCATAAGTCTAGCATACGTTTAAAAATAAGTGAACCTAAGATGTATGAAAAATGAAAGGATGAACCCTAGAAGGTTAAGTAAAATGTGAACAGCACTAATGTCCCAAGTGCATTGCCTATGATGAAATGAACAATGAAATGATGACATGAACAATGTATGATGAACTGAACAATGAAATGAGGAAAGGAAACAAGAACATGATGAAATGAACAATGGATATGATGAAATGACCAATGAAAATGATTTCACTGCCCATGAAATGCTGACTCCACAATAGCTATTCTGAAATGCCCCATGCCATGATGCGATGCACACTGCAATGCCAAATTAAAATGCAACTTCTGAAATGAACAATCAAATGATGAAATGAGAAATGAAATGATGAAACCCTAGAAGGGTTAAGTAAAAGTGTAAAACACACTAAATGGCCAAGTGCATTGGCATATGATGAAGTGAACATTCATGTAATAAATGGTGAGTAATTATGAAGAGCAAATGTGCTAATGTTAATGAATGTGGTGACAACATGATACGAGGCTAATGTAAAAGATAAGAGCAATCTCAAATGAGCCTAAGTAAATGTTACCGATACGTACTCACCTATGAGAGTGTAAGATAATGAAGAGACCAGTCTCTATGAATACTCTAATGAGAGTATTAAGCTTATCACACTCAATACGAATGATGAGATGAGAAATCATCTAATAAGATATGATGTCCTCATATTAGAGCCAGCTTCCATGACGTATGAGATGAATGTAATGGAACTTTATACTAAGAACCGATAGACTGGCTATGAGCGGTGATGCCTTCTTTCGGGAAGGGCGGAGGTTCACGTAACTCTCATGAGATGAGACTGTCCGGCATGCCGGGTATGGGTCTCCTTATATCTCCTAGTCTTCGAACCTATACTGCCAATATAGGGATCTGGCAGGGTAAAATTCCCATGTACGCTAGCATGTTTTGGATCACTTTGGCCAGTGATTCCACCTCTTTTCGGTGTGGGGGAGACACTGGATTTCATGATGCTAACATGATCTATGTCGGTTAAAGTTAAAGTTCCCAATGAATGAATGAGGCCAGCCTCAAATGATGCACATAATGAAATGAACGATACCAAAGGTGTTAGGATAGGATAATCAAGAGGTGAGCTAGACTCAGGTAATAACACTAGGTTATTCTTGATCATTGCACAGCAAACCCGATAAAAGTCGTAAACTACACCCTAGGTATAGCTAGTTTTCGCACTGGCCTATGAACGAAATGAAATAAAGTACGTATGAATGAATGAAGCAGACTCTATGTTTGCTAATGGAGATTCCCTAGTTGAGGTCCCATCTGTTGAGCCCTCATTTCTGGGATGTCTTAATGTCAAGTCCATGATTCCAAGGTCTCATGGCATATGAATGAATGATATAAAAGAAGTTATGTGCTACATGCAAAATGTACTGTATGTTATATGATATGTGCTATGTGTAAATGTTATGTGCTGTGTGCAAATGTGACAAGTATGATGATGTATGTTATTCTCATGGCATAACTTTCCTATTCCAAATCTGGAAAGCTCACTGACTTTCCTAATCCAAATTTCGAAAGATCATTTACTTTCCTAATCCAAATTTGGAAACTTTCCTAATCCCAATTTGGCAAGTCTATTGACTTGACTTCCAAAAATCACGTTGTTAGGAAAGAGCTATTCTTTCTCATGCATGTCCTTGGTGTGTGCTTGCATATACCCATACTTAGTACAAGTGTATACTAACCCTATACAAACTCTACTATTTTAGGTGCAGGCACAGGTGGACGATAGAGCTACAGGATCATCGTTGCAGTTATTCGGACGTCCAACATTCATCCGGTTTTGGTAGGTCCTCATGTCTTCGAGGATGCTACTGTTTTATATTCTAGCTTAGTTTTAGAGTTGAGCTAGTGGAGCATGTTCCACTAGCGTTTCTTTCCTGCTTTTATTCAGATTATGTATTGGTGCCATTTTGGCAATTATACGCTTTATAAGAATTGAATTATTTCTTTCAGTTGCTTATCTCTTAATGTTAGATGGTTGATGGTGAACAATTACGTATTAATGAGAATGTTTTTATAAAAATATTTAGAAACAAAAAGTTTCAAATTTTCTGCTAAAATTAACCTATGTAAAGTAAGAATGACGTAAGTAGGCTTGTCTGCGACCTTTGAGAGGTCACCGTCGCCGGTCTCGTCTGGTGTCTAGATTCCAGTCGTGACAAAGTTGGTATCAGAGCACTAGGTTAAATTTCGATAATAATGAGTTCACATCAACCACATTGAGTAGTTTCTAAGTCATGGTAGTGAAGTGCACCACTATCCTGAATTAGAGACTGCATGATGCGTAGGAAAGTTTCCCTTCTTCTGATCTTATCGTGCTTTTCCTAATGTCTAATTTTCTTGGTGTTATGAGCGTGTCTAACATCAACTCTTGAAGTTTCCGAAAGATGAATACAAGGAGAAAATCAAGCGGAGATATTGGAGGAGCAGCTGCTGGGGTAATCCAAGTTTTCCCCCAGGATCCAGCTGCTGGAATAGAGATGCCTGTTAACCCAGATGGGTTGACAGATGATGAAGTAAGAACAACGTTGGTATAAATGGCCCAAGCTAGCACTTTACAAGCTCAGGCTGTTGGGTTTGATTGATGTGAAGAAGTCTGAGTTGACATCCTACCAGCTAAAGGATGTAGCTCAATCCTGGGATAAGGTGTGACAGGATAGCAAAGCCTTAGGAGGAGGTCCTATTACTTGGAATCTTTTCAAGATGGCTACTCTAGAGCAGTTCTTTCCCAGATAAATGAAGGAGACTAAGGTTGAGGAATTCATCAACCTTAAGCAGGGCTCGATATCAGTCAGGGATTACTCCCTGAAGTTCGTAAGACTTTACAGCTCAGGAGAGGCCACCAAATAGGAAGTGTGGCATAATGCATGGAGGAGAATGTATGATGGACCCTAATGATGTTATAGTTGTGGCAAACCGGGTCACATTATGAAGGATTGTCTGAACGGGAGGAAATGTAAGAGCTGATAGAGTATACAAGGAGATTGCCACAGTGAAGGTATTATTGAGGAATCATCTTATTAAGGGTGCTACGTGGGAGGCCGAGGCCGACATGAGATCCCGCTACCCTCATCTATTCGGCCCTTGAGGTTAGACTTCCTACTCTTAAGTCTAAGTTTCCTTATCTCTCCATTCTTTGTTGCTATTTCTTGATTGTGTATAGTAACTATGTTATGATCTGACTGGCATTACACTAGATAGTTAGTAGTGTCATTCGGGGACGAATGTTCCTAAGGAGGGGAAAATGTAACAACCCTGAAAATGTATAAGATAAGAAATGCTTAGTGTGTCAAGAATGCCTATGATTAGACCAGGGTTCACACGGATTGATGCGCGTAAAACCAGACATCGAAACCCTTGCTACAACCAAGCAAACTAACTTGGGGAGTTAATTGAGCATTTGTAAAGGTTGGGACCAACCATGTAGGGCTCTCGAATACGAAGATTTACTCGAAGGAGTCTTTACCGGACTTAAAGAGAGGAAATCTTATGTTTTGAGGGTCTAGGGGTAAAATGGTCTTTTACCAGGATAAGGGTAATATAGTAATTACCCTAAATATATATTTAATTAATTATTTAATAAGGTGGAGGGGCAAATTGGAGAGAGAGAGATGAAATGGAGCTCTTGAAGTTAAGTCTTGCTCCACCCGGGTTCGAACCTAGGTGGAAGCAATGAATTTATGTGATTTTTATTTAAGCTATTGAATTAATGTAATTAATTAATAATTATTATTCATTAGCTGACTTAAAATAAAAATAAAAATCAGATTTTTAACAATTAACTAAACCTTATTTGACTAAGTCCTAAACTAGACTCCTAAGCCTAATATGACTCCCTCTCTCTCACGTCTATCTCTCAACTCTCACGCTCAAACTCTCCCATTCTTTCACTCACGTTTTTCTCTGCCAAAATAACTTCAAAAAAAGTTGGTAAACCAAAGTTATTCACACTTGAAGAACTCACAACAAAAATTACAAACAATCAACTAATGAAAAACGTTACTCAAGAGGGAGGATTATTCCGTCGAATTGGTGTTGAAGTTGAGGGGATTTGGACGTGATTTTGGAGAGGGTTTTGGGCAGCAACTTCAAAGTTTGAACAATCAAATAAGGTATGGGTTTTATTCTCTCTTGGTCCCTTTCCCAAGATACCCCTTAAGATTCAATAAATTCTAATCTGAAAACTAGGATTGTTCCCGTTGCATGTCCCTGTCACTAGCTCCTAATGAATCGTAGGTTGGGTATGTTTGCTGGTAGTTTAAGTATGAAGATTGATGTTCGTGATAATATGTTCATGATTATGTGTTTAGAATTGTAAGCATGTTAAGTTATGTCAACCGAAAGTATGTGAAAATGATATGTTTTTATGGTTGAATTTTATGTGCGAATTTTTGTGTAAATCATGAGGTGTAAAGTGGTGTAATGTTGCTGTATGTAATAGTAATTCTTGGCTGAATATAATCATAAAAAGATTATACTTAAAGATGCACCAAATGATCCACGAAATGCCTTAAGAATTAACGTATGAATGATGATAAAACGAAGCTGAAAATAGTGAACAAATTTCCAGCATTTGATAGGTTGGGTTCAGCCAAACAAAGTGGTATAAAATGCAATGAAAAATGAATGTAAAATAAGTGAAATCAGTAAGGATTGAATCCAAGACATCATTACATGAAAGCTACAAAAAAAAATCAACAAAAGATTAAGACCAAAATGGATTGGAAGAGACTATAATTTCCAGTCTCGGCCAATTTTTAATAAAATGAGCTTCGTTTAAAAAAAAATTATTTAAAATGTGAGGTCATTGGGGATTGAACCCATGACCTCACTAAATGAAAATTTCATAAAAATTTCGTGAGAAAAATGCAAGGAAAAATAGATGTGGTGAGTGGGGATTGAACCCCCAACCTCTTGAATGGATGAGAGAGTTAGGAGAAAAATAAAGGAGAGAAATAAATGTGGAGAGTGGGGATTGAACCCCCAACCTCTTGAATGGATGAGAGAGTTAGGAGAAAAATAAAGGAGAAAAATAAATGTGGAGAGTGGGGATTGAACCCCTAACCTCTTGAATGGATGAGAGAGTTAGGAGTAAAATGAAGGAGAAAAATAAATGTGGAGAGTGGAGATTGAACCCACAACCTCTTGAATAGATGAGAGAGTTAGGAGGAAAATAAAGGAGTAATATAAAATGAGGTGAATGGCGATTGAACCCACAACCTCTTGGATAGGTGAGAAAGTTAATAGATAATTTAAGAGAAAAAAAAGAATGAGCTTGTGGGGGATTGATCCCACAACCTCCTTGACTTAAACAAAAAAAAAAGGAGGAGAACAAGAAAGGAAATATTATGGGGTTGATGGGAATCGAACTAGGGTCTCCCAAATATGAAAAATGTAATTAACAAGTTTAAAATAAGATTAAGTGTTGTCCAAGGGATTCGAACTTGGGTTCCCTTGCCCAAATTCCGTATTGATACATAAGTCATACGTTAATTAAATGTTCAAGAATAATGCCACCTACTTAGATAGAAATTGAGATCTTGGCATACATACAAGATACATAAGTCTTGTACTACATAATCTTAGGAAGATATGAGTCACTTAACGAACTATGAATGAAGCCTCATGGATTGTATGTATAGACCCATAAGTCTAGCATACGTTTAAAAATAAGTGAACCTAAGATGTATGAAATGAAATGATGAAACCCTAGAAGGGTTAAGTAAGAGTGTGAAACACACTAAATGGCCAAGTGCATTGGCCTATGATGAAATGAACAATGAAATGATGAAATGAACAATGATATGATGAAATGAACAATGAAATGATGAAATGAACAATGAAATGATGAAATGAACAATGATATGATGAAATGAACAATGAAATGATGAAATGAACAATGATATGATGAAATGAACAATGAAATGATGAAATGAACAATGAAATGACGAAATGAAAAATGAAATGATGAAATGAACAATCAAATGATGAAATGAGAAATGAAATGATGAAACCCTAGAAGGGTTAAGTAAAAGTGTGAAACACACTAAATGGCCAAGTGCATTGGCATATGATGAAGTGAACATTCATGTAATAAATGGTGAGTAATTATGAAGAGCAAATGTGCTAATGTTAATGAATGTGGTGACAACATGATACGAGGCTAATGTAAAAGATAAGAGCAATCTCAAATGAGCCTAAGTAAATGTTACCGATACGTACTCACCTATGAGAGTGTAAGATAATCAAGAGACCAGTCTCTATGAATACTCTAATGAGAGTATTCAGCTTATCACACTCAATACGAATGATGAGATGCGAAATCATCTAATGAGCTATGATGTCCTCATACTAGAAGCCAGCTTCCATGACGTATGAGATGAATGTAATGGAACTTTATACTAAGCACCGATAGACTGGCTATGAGCGGTGATGCCTTCTTTAGGGAAGGGCGGAGGTTCACGTAACTCTCATGAGATGAAACTGTCCGGCATGCCGGGTATGGGTCTCCTTATATCTCCTAGTCTTCGAACCTATACTGCCAATATAGGGATCTGGCGGGGTTAAATTCCCATGTACGCTAGCATGTTTTTGGTCACTTTGGCCAGTGATTCCACCTCTTTTCAGTGTGGGGGAGACACTGGATTTCATGATGCTCACATGATCTATGTCGGTTAAAGTTAAAGTTCCCAATGAATGAATGAGGCCAGCCTCAAATGATGCACATAATGAAATGAACGATAACAAAGGTGTTAGGATAGGATAATCAAGAGGTGAGCTAGACTCAGGTAATAACACTAGGTTATTCTTGATCATTGCACAGCAAACGCAATGAAAGTCGTAAACTACACCCTAGGTATAGCTAGTTTTCACACTGGCTTATGAACGAAATGAAATAAAGTACGTATGAATGAATGAAGCAGACTCTATGTTTGCTAATGGAGATTCCCTAGTTGAGGTCCCATCTGTTGAGCCCTTATTTCTGGGATGTCTTAATGTCAAGTCCATGATTCCAAGGTCTCATGGCATATGAATGAATGATATGAAAGAAGTTATGTGCTACATGCAAAATGTACTGTATGTTATATGATATGTGCTATGTGTAAATGTTATGTGCTGTGTGCAAATGTGAAAAGTATGATGATGTATGTTATTCTCATGGCATAACTTTCCTATTCCAAATCTGGAAAGCTCTCTGACTTTCCTAATCCAAATTTGGAAAGATCATTTACTTTCCTAATCTAAATTTGGAAGCTTTCCTAGTCCCAATTTGGCAAGTCTACTGACTTGACTTCCAAAAATCACGTTGTTAGGAAAGTGCTATTCTTTCTCATGCATGTCCTTGGTGTGTGCTTGCATATACCCATACTTAGTACAAGTGTGTACTAACCCTATACAAACTCTACTATTTTAGGTGCAGGCATAGGTGGACGATAGAGCTACAGGATCATCGTTGCAGTTATCCGGACGTCCAGCATTCATCCGGTTTTGGTAGGTCCTCATGTATTCGAGGATGCTACTGTTTTATATTCTAGCTTAGTTTTGGAGTTGAGCTAGTGGAGCATGTTCCACTAGCGTTTCTTTCCTACTTTTATTCAGATTATGTATTGGTGCCATTTTGGCAATTATACGCTTTATAAGAATTGAACTATTTCTTTCAGTTGCTTATCTCTTAATGTTAGATGGTTGATTGTGAACAATTACGTATTAATGAGAATGTTTTTATAAGAATATTTAGAAACAAAAAGTTTCAAATTTCTGCTAAAATTAACCTATGTAAAGTAAGAATGACGTAAGTAGGCTTGTCTGCGACCTCTGATAGGTCAACGACGCCGGTCTCGTCTGGGGTCTAGATTCCAGTCGTGACACTGGTGGATACTGGTTCCAAATTCTACAGGCTCGAGAGAAGGTGTGCGTATTACTCCAACAGTGTTTGACATGACACTGAGGACTATATCAATATCAAACACAAGATTCAAGATCTGATCGACCAAGAAGTGGTTTCTCTTCAAGCAGCCGCGCCTAATGTCAACACCATTCCTTTGCCGAATCATGGAGGCGTCAATATCAACATGATAGTGACGGATGATGCTTGGTGCGTGACTAAGGTGACAACGCCAATTGTCCATGATGAGTTAGAAAGTGTTGTGGCCTCGTTGAGCGTCAAAGAGAGGAAGGAGTTCCTGATCCTGACACCTGCAAAGGTTGTTGATTTGGTTCCATCAGAAACGCTTGCAAGGCCAAAATTTATGATTGAAACCGCTGCCGCTCATGGTATGACCCAATCTGGGAGGTGTTATACTTCTGAAGAGTTGGCTTTTGGAGTAAAGAAGAAGGATCATGGTAAAAGGCCGATAAGTGAAGGCGAGGCAGAGAAATTCTGGATAAAGATACAGCTAAAAGACCATTCGATCGTGAAGCATTTGGAAAAAACTCCAGCCATAATTTCCGTGTGAGCCCTGTTGATGAGCTCCCAGCTGCACAGGCAGGACTTGATGAAGGCCCTTGATGATACGTATATACCCGTGGGCACGAGCAGTGATAATGTAGCATCTACGATCAACCAAGTTATCCGAGGGCATCGGATTAGCTTCTGCGACTATGAGTTGCCCTTTGAAGAGAAGTCACACAACAAGGCATTGCATATCACTGTCATATGACGTGAGAATGTCATAAATAGCGTCTTGGTGGATGACGGATCTGGTATGAACATTTGCCCGTTGTCGACTTTGAGACAGTTAAGGTTTGACTTGGGGAAGCTTGAACAAAACCAAGTCAATGTAAGAGCCTTCGACGAAGTACAGAGAGACATACTGGGAGTAGTGAATTTGGTTATCCAGATGGGTTCGGCAGAGTTCAGTGCAATGATTCAGGTCTTGGACATTGACAACAGCTATAACCTTCTTCTGGGATTCATCCATATGGCTGGAGTTGTGCCCTCTACTCTTCATCAGATTATGAAACTCGTTTGAAAGGCCCAAGAACTGGTTGTTCACGGCGAAGGGAGTCACGCTGGAAGGCAAGCGCCAATTATTGATGATGTCTCGCGAGGTACCGATTTTTACATGGTGGAGCTGGTAAATGCCACCGGCAAGGATTTGGCCCTGCAGCCTTCTATGCCTGTCGTGTACAAGATGATCGCCACTGTGATGCTGCAGAATGGATTTGAACCAAGTTTCGGATTGGGAAGGAGTTCCCAAGGGATTATTGAGCCCATTCAAGTTCGTGTCAAAGGAGCGAGATATGGTATGGGGTATAACCCCACAGATGATGAGATGAAGATGAAGAAGAACAATGATCAAGCATTGGCTAAGCCAATCCCCCATATGTATCAATGATTTCTAGTTTGGGAGTACGCCGATCATGACGACCTTAGGGAAGGGATCTGTGGCCTCTTTGAAGAAATCGATGTTGTCATTGAGGATGAGGTCGAGATGGTAAGAATCCGTGATGCTGAGCCTGGGGAGATGTTGCAGAATTGACCTACACGCCGATTATGATTCCCCGAAATCCTTGGTAGAAGGGCATCATTTATGCATATTTAAATTGGTGGTAGTCCGGATGAGGCCCGAGACCCACCATTTCGCTTTCCTTTAATTAACTGAACTTTTAAATTTTCCTTTGATGTTTAAAAAGGCAACATGTCCCTTGCTATGGCCAAAGTTTGCGCTGTTTTCCAAATTTAATTGAAAGCCTCCTTTATTGAAAATTTGCTTAATTATTTATTTGCTATCAATTTCCCTAACTTTGTTGTCTGTTTATGATTTTAGTAATTTTAATTTTAACACTGCCAATGTCCTATCTTGTCATGCGCTGAACGAACAAAATGAGGCAAGTGATGACGAGGGTGAAGGGTATTAAGAGGAAAATGATGTACCAAAGTATGTTGCTGAGGAATTTCGGCAGTTTGAAAATCAGCATAAGCCGAATTTGGAAGAAACAGAAACTGTGAATCTGGGTGACCAAAAGTGCGTCCAAGAGGTCAAAATTAGCGTCCACTTGAATGAAGCTCAAAGAAAGGACCTGATTCACTTGCTTACTTAATATGTTGATGTGTTCTTCTGGGAGGTCAACGACATGCTAGGGCTGAATACCAATATTATGTCTCACAAATTGCCGATTAATCCGGGGTTTAGCCAGTGAAACTGAAGGCTCGAAAGTTTAAGCCTGAGTTGAGCTTAAATATTAAAGAAGAGATCACCAAGCAGATTGAGTCTCGATTGGTGGAGGTGACACAATACCCGACTTGGTTGGCCAATGTTGTCCCGATCGCCAAAAAAAGATAGGAAAATCAAAATCTGTGTCGACTACAGGGATCTCAACAAAGCCAGCCCAAAGGATAATTTTCCGTTGCAGAACATTCACATTCTGATCGATAACTGTGCGAAGCATAAAATGCAATAATTTGTGGATTGTTACGCAAATTATCATCAGATCCTGATGGACGAAGAAGATGCAAAGAAGACATCTTTTACTATGCCTTGGGGTGTATATCATTACATTGTGATGCCATTTAGTCTCAAAAATGCTGGTGCTACTTATATGAGGGCAATGACGACCATATTTCTCGATATGATTCATAAGGAGATCGAGGTGTATGTAGATGACATCATAATCAAGTCCCGTGAGAGTTCGGACCACTTGACACATCTAAGGAAGTTCTTTGATCGTCTGCGTCGTTATAACTTGAAGTTAAATCCCGCCAAATGTGCTTTAGGTGTGCCAAACGACAAGTTTTTAGGATTTATAGTCAGCAGAAGGGGCATTGAGCTAGACCCTTCCAAGATTAAGGCAATTCAAGAGTTACCTCCGCCGAAGATGAGGAAAGAGGTGATGAGTTTCTTAGGGAGGTTGAACTACATCAGTCGATTCATAGCTCAATCAACTGTGGTGTGTAAACATATCTTCAAGCTGTTGAAGAAAGATGCTTTGACAAAGTGGACCGAAGAATGTCAAACTGCTTTAGATGTTATAAGGAACTATTTGTCCAATCCACCGGTGTTGGTTCCTTCACGTGAAGGGAGTCATTTGTTATTATATTTATCTATCTCAGATAACACCTTTGGATGCGTACTTGGTCAACATGATGAGACAGGGAAGAAAGAGCGAGCCATCTACTACATAAGCAAAAAATTCACTCCATATGAGTCTCATTATACTCTTCTGGAAAGAACATGTTGTTCTTTGACTTGGCTTGCCCAGAAGTTGAGACATTACCTGTCTTCTTATATTACATATTTCATTTCCAGAATGGATCTGTTGAAGTACATTTTCCAGAAGGCGATGCCGACCGGAAAGTTGGCCAAATGGAAGATATTGTTGAGTGAACTTGACATTCTGTATGTGACTCAGAAGGCGATAAAATCACATGCCCTGGATGATCATCTTGCGGAAAATCCTGTTGATGCAGAGTATGAACCGTTCAAGAGTTATTTTCATGATGAAAAAGTATCGTTCGTGGGTGAAGATATATCTGAAATATATCTTGGCTGGAGATTATTCTTTGATGGAGCGGCAAATCACCAAGGGAAAGGTATTGGAGCGGTCTTGGTGTCAAAATCTGGTCAACATTATCCTATGGCAGCTAAACTCAGATTTAATTGCACAAACAAAATGGTTGAATATGAAGCGTGTATCCTCGATTTGAAAATGGTCATTGACATGAATGTCCATGAGCTATTGGTCATTGGAGACTCAGATGTTTTGATTCATCAGATTCAGGGAGAATGGGTCGTGAAGAACCCGAAGATCACACCGTACGTGCAATATGTACAGAAGTTGTGCAAGATATTATGCAAGATTGAGTTGAGACACACTCCTAGAATATAGAATTAGTTGGCCGATGCTCTTGCCACGATCGCGTTGATGATTAAGCATCTGGATACTGACTATATTGATCCTCAGGATATAGAGCTGAAAGAACATCCGGTCCATTGTTCACATGTTGAAGCGGAACCAGATGGTTTGTCATGATATTTTGATATAAAGAAGTACTTAGAGACCGGGAGTTATCCTGAAGATGCAACATCCAACCAGAAGAAGTCGATACGCTTTATGGCTCTCAACTTCTTTCTAAGAGGAGATGTACTTTACAGGAGGACTCCAGATTTTGGTCTTCTTTGATGTGTTGATGCTGTTGAAGCTGCAAAGCTTATTGAATAGATACATGCTTGAATTTGTGGCACACATATGAATGGGCTCACTTTGACAAGAAAGATCCTCCGAGCCGATTATTTCTGGATGACTATGGAGAATGATTGTTGCAAGTTTGTGCAGAAATATCATAAATGTCAAGTGCACAGTGATTTGATCCGAGTGCCGCCTCACAAACTTAATGATATGAGTTCACCTTGGCCATTTGTAGCTTGGGCCATGGATGTCATCGGTCCAATAGAGCCAGCCGCCTGTAACGGACACAGATTTATTTTGGTTGCCATTGATTATTTTACCAAATGGGTGGAAGCAACTAATAAGTCGGTAACCAAGAAAGTTGTAGCTGATTTTTTTCGCAACAATCTGATATGCAGGTTTGTAGTACCTGAATCCATCATTACTGATAATGGTACAAATCTTAATAGTCACTTGATGAGAGACATATGCAAGCAGTTTAAGATTACTCTTTGAAACTCAACAGCTTATCGTCCTCAAATGAATGGAGCTGTAGAGGCTGCCAATAAGAATATCAAGAAGATTCTGAGGAAAATAATTGACAATCATCGAGGTTGGCACGAGATAATGCCATATGCTTTGCTAGGTTACCAAACGACTGTTAGAACATCGATTGGGGCTACTCCATATTTACTTGCATATGGAACAGAAGTAGTCATACTTGCTGAAGTCGAGATACCATCTTTGAGAATCATCCAAGAAGCGGAGTTGAGCAATGCTGAATAGATCATCAAAAGAATTGACCAATTGACATTGATTGACGATAAGAGAATGGTTGTTGTTTGTCATGGTCAACTGTATCGACAGAGAATGATTTGTGCTCTCCACAAAAGAGTAAGATCTAGAAAATTTGAAATTAGTCAGTTACTACTTAAGCGCATTTTTCCTCATCAAGATGAGTACAAAGGAAAATTCACACAAAATTTGCAAGGGCCTTACATGGTTCGCAAAGAATTATTTGGAGGTGGTTTGGTCCTATCGGAGATGGATGGCACCGCATGACCAAAACCGATCAACTCAGATGCTTTCAAGAGATACTACGTGTGAAGTCAGTTTGTATTTCTGTCATTTCCGTGTAATCGTTCAATTTGCTTGTATAGCTTTGTTTAAGACCGTATCCCTCTTTGTAATGAACTACGTCTGACCTGAATTCTTAGGAATGAGATACGTAGGCGGCCTATGTTGGCCCCGGTCACCCCATTTATCCCTTTAAATATTTCTTTGTATTTGAACTACATTCGACCTGAATTCTCAAAAATGAGATACGTAGACGGCCTGTGTCGGCCTCGGTCGGTTTCTTTGTAAATTTTCTTATTGTCGTTAACCTTGAGGGGGAACTACGTTTGACCTGATTCCTGCTTCAACGGGATACGTAGGCGCCACAAGGGCTGGGTCATATCTCCCGTAAGATTTCTATTTTTCTTTACAATAGAAACTGGGATAGAATTTTTGAAGGGGACTCAAAAATTCTCGAAAGAAGATTTTTCCTCAACAAGTCAAGACTGAAGATACTTCAAGATTTGCAATTGGGACAGAATTTTTGAGAGGATCTAAAAAATTTCGGGATTTATACACCAACAGTTTAAAGATAAGCCGAGACTTGTAATTGGGACAAAAATTTTGAGGATGGCCTTAAAATTTTAACGTGGGTTCATCGACAGTCTAGATTGACTCTGAATACTCCCCAGCAAATAATCAGATAGACCTCCAAGCATCAGACTCAAAGAAGTTCGTTGAGCCTGACGTGGCATGATACTTGGCTGTAACCCTTTTCAAAATACTACTTTGTGAAAAGTTATTTTCTTAAATTTTTCCTTTCATGTTTCATTTTTTTTGGCATAAAATATTTTGTCCTATTTATCAAGAGTCGGGAGATCAGGAAAATCAACCGAATATAGCCGGACAGGGAGCATACAACTGAATAATCAACACAGATCAGTTCATTATAAAACTAACAATTTTTTTGTGAACGCAGGTTTATAGTCTTGCTCTGAAATCACCAGATTTCTCCGATCGATGAACATGGAGAAGTCAAGGGGGTAAAAAGCTCTCCCCAAATTTATGATTTTTCTGTAGATGCAGGAATTATTTTATATTGCACATATCAAAGACTTGGGAGTGTTACATTATTGTTTCATCCAATTCCCAACATTATGAAGTCTATCATGAAGATACAACTATATTTAAAGATGAATCAAATGAAAATCCCAAGAAAGACGTTTTACAGCTTTTCGTCAAGGACATCATCTGCATCACATTATCAGACGCGATAATGTCACTACCCGAAGGGTCATTTCATTTATATTGTCGATTGAAACGATACACTACCTGAAGGGTCATTTTACCATTTTTGTCAATTGAGACGATATGATTATCCAGAAGGCACCTAGAAGATCACTATGTTGCTCGATTGAAGCACTATCTTCATTTGGTACCAAGGATGGCATCAAGAGAAAATATTCATGCATCGCGGAAAGATATTCATGCCTCGCAGAAAATTATGCATTGCGAAAAGTCATGCATCGCGAGTCAATATTCATTCAACGCGGAAGATCATGCATCGCGAGTTAATATTCACACATCGCGGGAACATATTCATGCCCCGCAAGAAATCACGCATCGCGGGAAGATATTCATGCCCCACCGAAAGTCATGCATTGCGAGTTAATATTCATACATCGCGGAAGATCATGCATTGCGAGTCAATATTCACGTATTGTGGGAAGATATTCATGCCCTGCAGAAAGTCATGCATCGCGAGTCAATATTCATGTATCGCGGAAGATCATGCATCGTGAGTAAATATTCATGCATCGTGGGAAGATATTCATGCCCCGTAGAAAATCATGCATCGCGGAAAGTCATACATCGCGAGTCAGTATTCATGCATCGCGGAAGATCATGCATCGCGATGTTAATATTCACGCATCGCGGGAAGATATTCATGCCCCACAAGAAAGCATGCATCATGGGAAGATATTCATGCCCCGCTGAAAATCATGCATCGCGAGTTAATATTCATATATCGCAAAAAATCATGCATCGCGAGTTAATATTCCTGCATCGCGAAAGAAAATCGTGCATCGCCAGAAAAGGGAATCGTGCATCCCGAGAAAATATTTGCCCATCAACATCAACTGCATTCTTTTATTTTGATAAAAGTAAACATCAAGAAGAGCATCAAAGACGACATCAAGAAAATATCAGCACACTGCATCAACTTTTATTTATTTCGACATCAAATTAAGAGTATATAGAAGATTATATTGCAATCATAACACATAATCTTTATTTGCTCTACGTCAAACCGATCGAGTTGACGTCAAATGAAGAAGTAGAACAACTAAGTGTCAAAATGGTAAAAGACAATGTCTCCCATTTGAATTGCATTTTCATGTTAACGAGTTTTGTCTTAGTCTTTGTCGAGAGAATCCGAAAGGATGAATTCTCAAAAAAAAAATGGTGCGAACGACATCAAAAAAGAATGCAGCACAATGTGGAACTTTTTCTTAACAGCGAACTGGGACATTGTCCAAAGAGGAGTGTCAAACTCTTAGGACGCGAGCAGAGGAGCTACTTCCACCACAATCAAACCACATCCCTACCAGAAGGCATGTGGGTTTCTCTTTGGCTTTTGTTATATTCAGTTTCGCATCCGTATTTTTTGGTAGTTCCCGAAACCAAGTTTCCAATCCGAGTGACAATACACCAAGAGCTTTGGAAATTATGTCCGTGGCCCATGGAGGTGAAGTGCTCCACCTCATGGCTAAGAGGTTGCAAGCCTCTTTTTCATACTCGACTTTGTTTGTCACTTGTCCAAAACCAAAAGTTATCTAGCATAATAGATTTCCTGTTCAACTGATCGAGTTGAACTACAAACAGCATGATTCCTAAGGTTTAAGGATATGTAGGCAGGCTTAGTGTTAAAAACTCGGCTATATTCCGACATTTGCTCATAAATCTTATTCTCGAGAATCTCAGTCCCTTCATAAGTCGGTACCGGAGTGACTTTTGGATTCTTTCAAAATCATGTGTTAAATCAAGCGTACCAAACTACAAGTGGCCTGAATTCTTATATAGCCTGAGATATGTAGGAGACTCATTTTTGGTGTTCGGCCATAATTCCTACAGTCCTTACCAAATCCATTTCCTAAAGATGAATATGTGGTCAGTCAAAATTGGTATGGTCAATTTCATTTTCCTCAAATTGCTTGCATCAATCCAAGTAAAATGAGGGACAGTTATTGACACCCAATTTTGACCTTCTCCGATAAAATTAATTCACAAGCTTCTTAATTCTGGAACAATTTTAAATAGCTAGGTATATATTAAAGAAATCCCAAATTCCCTCAATCCATTGTTAAAAAGGGTAATTTTAGTCATTTTATAAATTTTAAATGATGTTTATGTTTTATATTTTTACGTACATTTTTTACAAACATTTTGAAAAAATCATCTAAAAAAGATTTTACTCTGCATAAATATTTACTAATTGGTTTAATTATGTAGTAGATTGTATTTAGATTTATTTAATTTACAATTGAATAGACTATTTTATTTCGTCAAAGATAAGGAGCTTGTTAATTAATATTAATTAACCATACTTTATCCTAACTTCTAATTAAAAGAACAAGTTTTTCAACCCACTCTTAATTTTTCCCTAGATCCATTAGCAGCCCACCTCAATTCCCAGACCATCCCCATTTGGACCTGACCTATCAGTGTCTTCCTCTTCCTCATTCTTCACGCGTAAGAACCTAGAAAATGCGTGAAGCAACAACGCAACAGACTCAAAGGCCAATCGCGGGCAATTGCGTCTCCTCCAATGTCCCCTTTCTCCAGGTTCGTACAATGGAAGCAGCACGCAAATCGTCCTACTTGTGCGAGATCGCTCTACGTCGAGGCGCAAGGACGGGAGGTCGATCTTGTCCGCCCATCCCTTTCTTTCCTCTTTAAGGATGGGTCAAAAAATTCAGAAAAAAGTTTTCCTCTCCAATTTGGTGAAAGGTTTTTGAAATTTCAAAATCATGGGCCAATGATCCGTTCAAATTTTTGACCCTCTTTTCCCCATTTTCGAAAACCCTAATTCGTTTCCTATATATTGTACTTTTCTGGTCGCTGTGGAAAAAAAAAGGTCGAAAAGAAATCGTGGGAGAGAGATTTTAAGAGATGAGGGGAAATTTTTTATAGAAGGAAAACACATACAGAAAAAGAAAAACTTTAAGAAAAAAAATCGTTCAAAGAAATTGTGTGGGGAAGTTTTTGGATAGTCCCAGTTGAATTTTTTTCTGTTAGCGGGGGAATACAAAGAGTTCTAATATATATATATATCTTAAGCACATATCAAAGACATTTCAAAAGAAGAGGATAGTAGTTTTCAGCCTTCGGGATCCAGTCTCTGTCCTGATTTCTATCTCGTCGTTCGAGTTCGAGTATTATGGTGAAGACCATTCCTTTGCTCATTTAAGTCCTAGCTTGTTGCACCTCGAAAGGTAGTACTCATTTTGCTTCATACACATCTTGCTCTTAATGTGTTGTCTGTTGATTTCAATGTGTGAACTATTTACATGATATTGTTTGAGAATATTTGGACTCGCTGTTTATCGTGAACCAATATGTGGTACGTTTGTTTGCTTCTGGATATTGTTTAGAGCTGAGTTTTCTTTGTCTCTTTTGTTATTTGCTTCGTCTACTGGTTTATATTGTGACATGGGTATGTACAGAAGTGCTAGAATACTGGATTTTGATTACTGTCATGCTATTTGTCTTAGTTTTTTATAAGATTTCGATGGTCGTTTTTTTTCAAAATTCATTATTAAGCTTAATTTGTGTCTATTTGCTATGAATTTGGAATATGGCCTCGTGGTTCACATCATATTCTTTATTCTTTACCCCGATTTGAAAATATAAATCAGGATGTCAATATTTGGGGGTCGTGTGTTGTTTAGCTATCGTTCTTTAGCCTCTTTTCATTTCTTGTTTTCTTTCGGCGTCTCCAACGTTGGCTTCCTTATTATGTTTTTTATCTTTTAACATATTTGGAGCCTTTTCCCTAAGTTTGTTGTATTTTGAAAATGGATGTGCCATGTCTTGCTTGTTGTCCAGTTTGCTCGTTCATTAGGCTTCCATCTCGAATAGTTTCTATGTGTTTCAGTCATGTTCTCTTTCAATGTTTGCCTATTCATTTCTTAATCACACCTGTGAGTTAAGTGTCTTGTGATATACTGTTTAGGTTGCATCAATTTTCGGTGTGAAGTTGGCTTTGGATTGGAATTCCTGTTTGGTTTGACATAGTTTTCTCTCATCTTGAACAAATTGCAAGCATTCTGTTCTCAGTTTTCACCCCTGTGTAATTTGAAGTTACTTATTATAAATATAACCTGTTGGTTTTAACTCCTTTTTTTTTAAAATTAATTATGAGTTATTTCAACTTTTATGAATACTCTGTTTGTTTTTACCCCCATGTATGCCTTAAGAATGTTATGTTGAGTGAAGTTGTTTGTTGGGCTGAGTTATGTGAATAGAGTGATAGCCTCTTCTAAAATAAGTTGGCTTGCCGCTATCGGTTAAGCATAAATTTTATCTTATGTTGCCCCTATTGAATGATTCCTTGGAATTTATTGCTTGTAATCATGTGCTTGTTATAATTAAATACTCTATAGTGTTGTTCGTTTTTTTGTCATTTCTTAAGTTGATTTAGTTGTGTTTTTCTCAAGTTATATGCCATTTTGGGTCCAGTAGTTGAAATGGTTGTATCTTTAGCTTTGGTTTTTTTACAAATGTTTTCCATCTCAATTGAATCATGTTTTTTTCTAAATTATCTCTCATATGTTTTTTATATATATATACTAATTTCTGTCATCATTTTGTTGCATGAAAATTCATCCGAGTTCACCACAAACTCCCATAATCTCCACTTTTCCTTGCATTTCGAGAGGGCATAAAAGCCCCAAATCTCCATATTTGAGTCAGCCCGTCAAACTCGAAGAATAAAATTCCAAAAAAAGGGGCGTACAGGTTCCAAAATTGGAGAATACGAGAAACCAATAAGTCGAAGATTTTAAGAAATTGGGCTGAAAGAGGCCAATTTTATTTATTTATTTCTTATTGTGTTTTGTCGTTTTGGGCCTAAGACCTTGTTATCTTATTATTATTATTTTTGTTAGAATCTAGGACAGGTACTAAGCGAAGTGGGTCACAAACCCAAAACAAAAATGGGTCCAAATACCGGTCCAGGTAAACAGAAATCCAAATTTGGACCCAACTGTCTCTCTCCCTTTTTCTCTCTCTCTCTTTATTTTTTTGTATATTTATTTGTTTATTGTCGTTAGCCTTAGGGTCAGAAATTCCAAATTCCCCGCGAAACATAATAATGTTTTGTCGACTAAAAATTGAATCAAGTCCAAATGTATTTTAAAAGATAATTCCGCAAGACAAAGTTCACTTCGATAGTATGGTAATACTTTATTTAAACGAATTCTAAGTGATTTTCATAAGTTTAAGTTCGATCATTTAGCCAAAAAAATTAGTTGTCGGATAATTGCGAATTAGAAAATATTTTAGGTGCCGTAAAACCCTTTCTAAAATATGAATAGGAATCCCCGAACCCCTTTAAAATTTTCAATCGATTTTTCTTTTAAGTCTTTTGAAAAATTACTTTTCTTAATTTTCTCAAAATTAAGTGGCGACTCTAAAAAGTCAAAAAACGTTATAAAATATATATTTTTCCAAAAATGTTAAAATTTCATCAGACCTAGGATTTCACCGTGAGGTGCACCAGTGTTGTTCGTAAAGAAGAAAGATGGTTCTCTCAGAATGTGCATTGACTATAGACAGTTGAACAAGATCACAATCAAGAATAAGTATCCCATCCCCAGGATTGATGACTTGTTTGACCAACTTCAGGGTGCTAGCCATTTTCTAAAAGATAGACCTCAGATCGGGTTATCATCAACTTAGAGTCAGAGATAGTGACATTCCAAAAACAACCTTCAGAACTCGGTATGTTTACTATGAATTTGTAGTTATCTCATTTGGACTAACCAATGCTCCTACAACTTTCATGGACTTGATGAACATAATGTTCAAACAGTACTTGGACTTGTTCGTTATCGTCTTTATTGATGATATACTCATTTAATCTAGGAATGAGGAAGAACATGCAAGTCATTTGAGAGTTGTTCTGTAGACTCTCAAAGATTGCCAGTTATTCGCTAAGTTTAGCAAATGTGAGTTCTGGTTGCAATTCATTTCTTTCCTTGGTCACATTGTATCTAGTGAAGGGATCCGAGTGGATTAACAGAAGATAGAAGCAGTGAAACGATGGCCAAGACCTACCTCTGCTAAAGATATCAGAAGTTTCTTAGGTCTAGCGGATTATTACAGAAGGTTCGTGGAAGGATTTTCATCCATAGCCTCACCATTGACTAGGTTGACTCAGAAGATGGTCAAGTTTCAATGGTCATATGATTGTGAGAAAAACTTTGCAGAATTGAAAACTAGATTGACTACAACTCCTATCTTGATGCTACCAGAGGGTTCAGATGGTTATGTGATCTATTGCGGCGCATCCAGAGTTGGCCTTGGTTGTGTGTTCATGCAATGAGAAAAGGTTATAGCTTACGCTTCTAGACAGCTCAAGGTGCATGAGAAAAACTATCCAACTTATGACCTCGAGCTTTCAGCAGTTGTGTTTTCACTCAAGATCTGGAGACAATACTTGTATGGTTTTCATGTAGATGTGTTCACTGACCATAATAGCCTTCAGTATGTGTTCACCCAGTAATAGTTGAATCTTCGCCAGAGGAGATGGCTTGAGTTCCTTAAGGATTATGATATGAGTGTGCATTATCATCCTGGTAAGGCGAATGTAGTAGGAGATTTTCTTAGTAGACTATCTATGGGTAGTGTAGCCCATGTTGAGGAAGAAAGGAAGGAGCTAGTGAAGGATGTTTGCAGACTTGCTCGCTTGGGAGTTCGCCTTATGAGCATATCAAATTGTAGTGTAACAGTTCGAAATGGGGCAGAATATTCTTTGATAGTGGAAGTTAAGGAAAAGCAAGACAGTGATCCAATCTTTCTTGAACTTAAAGGTGCAGTCCATAATTAGATAGTAGAGGTTTTCTCCCAACGGGGAGATGGTGTACTTCGCTACCAGGTTATATTGTGTATTCCTGATGTGGGCGAGTTGAGAAAACATATTCTTGCAGAAGCCCATAACTCTAGATGTTCTATTCATCCAGGTGTCACTATGATGTACCGCGATCTGTGGGAAGTCTAATGGTGGAATGGCATGAAAAAGGATATAGCAGATTTTGTGAGTAAGTGCCCCAATTGCCAGCAAGTCAAGGTAGAACATCAGAAACAAAGAGGCATAACTCAAGAGATCGATATTACTACTTGGAAGTGGGATGTGATCAATATGGATTTCATCACAGGGTTACCTCGTACTCGCAGATAGTATGACTCCATTTGTGTGATAGTTGATAGGATGACTAAGTCTTCTCGACTTCTGGCGGTCAAGACTACAGATTTGGCAGAGGAGTATGCCAAGCTTTACATTTATGAAATTGTGAGGTTGGATGGGGTTCATTTGTCTATCATCTCAGATAGAGGTCCTCAGTTTACCTCTCATTTTTGGAAGTCGTTTCAGAAGGGTCTTGGTAATCAAGTTAACCTTAGCACAACATTTCATTTGAAGACGGATGGATAGGTAGAGCATACTATTTAGACCCTAGAGGATATGTTGAGAGCTTGTGTGATCGATTTCAAAGGTAGTTGGGATGATCACCTTCCTATTATTGAGTTTGCCTACAACAATAGCTACCATTCCAGCATTCAGGTGGCCTCTTATGAGGTTTTGTATGGTCGTAGATGTAGATCTCCTGTTGGTTGGTTTGAAGTAGGTGAAGCATCTTTGATTGGGTTAGATTCAGTCCTTTATGCTATGGAGAAAGTGCAATTCATTAGAGATAGGCTTAAGACCGCCCAGAGTCGTCAAAAATCTTATGCAGATGTAAGGAGAAGGGAGCTAGAGTTCCAAGTTGATGATTGGGTTTTTCTAAATGCCTCACCTATGAAAGGGGTGATAAGATTTGAAAAGAAAGGGAAGCTCAGTCCTAGATATGTAGGCCCTTACAAGATCTTGAAAAGGGTTGGCAAGGTGGCATATGAGTTAGAGTTACTAGCAGACTTAGCAGTAGTGCATCCGGTCTTCAACATCTCACTCTTAAAGAAGTGTGTGGGTGACCTAGCCTCTATAGTGCCATTAAAGAGTGTGGCGGTGAAAGATATTCTTTCTTATGAGGATGTACTAGTTAAGATTCTTGACTGTCAGGTTAGAAGGTTAAGAAATAAAGAAGTAGCTTCAGTCAAGGTTTTGTGGAGGAGTCAGTCCGTAGAGGGAGCTACTTTGGAAGCAGAAGCAGCCATGAAAGCCAAGTATCCTCACCTCTTTCCTTCTGATTCCACTCCAGCTTGAGGTAATACTTCCTCTTCAATTTCCAGTCATTCATGCATGAATTCAGCCTTAGAATCATGTTCCCTCAGTTTGTACTTGCATTTTCAGTGTATTTGAATGTTGTCGGAACTCAATTCAGTCAGAAACTCAGTTCTCATTGTTTAGTAGTAGGGTTTGCATCTGTCTCCCTCTATTTCACCTAGTTTAGTCTTCATTTTACGACGAATGTTCCCAAGGGAAGATAATGTAGCACCCCGTATCCAAAACAGACCAAAAACCAGTTTTTCAGAAAAACCTGCAGGTCCAACCAACGGTGGCCATCAATGGACCGTAGCCTGACCCACGGTCCATCCTGCACATCTTTCAATGGGGTCAGAAACCCCCAAAATCTCAGCCCAGGAAAATTTGGTTAAGTCCTGATCGACGGACGGACCTACGGTCCGTAGGTCAGACTACGGTCCATAGTCTATGACCGTCGATCGACACCCCATTCACCAACTCTCTGACAAGAACCACGATTGACCAGCACTGTCCGTAAATGGACCCACGGTCCGTAGGTGGGATTAGCAAGCATTTAGGGGGGAAATGCAGTTGGGTCAACTTCAAAGATCATAACTCTTAGCACAAAATAAATTAGGTGTCCCATGACATACTAAAAGATAGATAATTGAATTAGTTTTCCATAGACACCAACCTTGCTAAAATTAGAGCTCTCAGTAAAAAGTTATGCCCGTTTTAGTAAAGGCTTGTTAAGTTATTTAAGTGTGTTACAACTGTGGAGAACCTCGGAATATGAGGAGGAAATTAACAAGGATGTGGAGGATGGGAAAATGGTAATGTAGGTAGAGGAGCAATGAAGCCAGGCAAAAAGGTTTCCCGTCAAGATGACATGGCTGAGTTATACACTTTTCCAAGCAAGACCGAGTTTGAGGGTGTGATGTAGTGGTCATAAGTGTTACTCTTGTTTGTGCCCACATGACATTATTTTGTTTGATATGGGTTCTACTTATTCATATTTGTGAGTTTAATTTCCTTGGTATTTGATGTCGTTTGTGATATCCTTGATAACCCCATCCATGTTTCGACCCAGTTCAAGAGTCAATCACAGTTCTAACGTTCCGAAAAATCATATGTCTAATGAAGAGCCTAGTATGCCCTTAGGATTGCCTATTAGGGGTACATAGGCACCCCAATGCCCAATATTGAAAAATATTGGGCATAGTATAGAAAAATTGGCTAAGGGATATTAGCCAATTTTCTATATACGAATAAGAAATACACTTTTTGGGTTGTCATACCCCAATCAAAGATTGATATTTAATAAATGTACCTGCAATGAAGACCTTAAGCTAAAAACATAGATTTCCAAGTATTCACTGAGGTATGAAGAATCCAAGTGTCAAGTCCAGATACCATGGCACATGATCAATTTAAAATGATCATGTAAATTAAGCAGTGCCCAAGGACATGGTGAGGATCCTTGGGACAATAAGTAAACATTCCCAAATGAACCATAAAAAATAGTTAGTTAGGAAAGTACAACCAACCCATGTTCAAGCACATGTGCAAGACATGTGAAGAACCGGCCAAAGGAGGGGACGACCCTAACCGAATTCGGTTAGGGTAGTTAGGGGGCAAAACGTGCACAAGGGACCACTCCATGTGGGGCCTAACTTCCTAACCAATTCTAGACTCTAACCTACTGCCCTAACTATGTAACTAACCTAGAACCCAACGAAATAAACTAATTAGTGCACCCGACAACCTAAGTTTTAACCAGGTGGCACTAACCTAGTAACTAGTTAAGGAGACAACCTAGTACCTAACCTAGGATGGTCCAACGGGTTAGTTATGGTCCAAACAACTTAGGGATACTTTAGTAATTACCATAGGTTACTTAATTAACTAATTTAGCAACTTAAGTAATTAATTTAGATGGACAAAACCGAAATCACAAAGCAATTTCCAGATTTCGGTTAAGACAAACAAAAGACAACCTAGTACCTAACCTAGGATTGTCCAAAAGGTTGGTTATGGTCATAACAACTTAGGGATACTTTAGTAATTACCCTAGGTTACTTAATTAATTAATTTAGCAGCTTAATTAATTAATTTAAAAGTGCAAAACCAAAATCACAAAACAATTTCCAGATTTCGGTTAAGACAAGAAAAAGAAACATCCTAGTACCTAACCTAGGATGATCCAAATGGTTAGTTATGGTTAAAACGACTTAAGGGTACTTTATTAATTACCATAGGTCACCTAATTAATTAAATTAGCAATTTAATTAATTAAATTAAAGGGGTCAAACCGAAATTCTTACACTAACCTAGTATAACTCAAGAAACATCTTAGTACTTAACCTAGGATGGCGCAAAAGAGTTAGTTATGGTTCCAATGACTTAGGGGTACTTTAGTAATTATCCTATTAGACATTTAATTAATTAATTAAAAGGGTCAAAACAAAATTCTTGGGAAAATTTTCAGATTGGACTAAGTATTGTGTTTTCCTAGTTCTAGACAATCTAGGAGGGGCTTTTTAGTAATTAATTAATTTATTTATTTAATTAACTTATTAAACCCTAAGTTGAATGAGTGAAGATCAGTTCCTAAGATTTATACTCACATTCAAAATCAAACAAATACACGACGCAAAACAGTAAGCAAGCGAGCGAAAGAAAAACAGAAAATTCCATTGATTCTCCTAGGCGATTTCAAGGTTTCTCCAAGTTTTCGTTCAAGGTGGTATTCGTAGATTAAGTTCGACTTAAGGTATGGTTTTCTCTCCTGGAATTCTTTCTCCAAGAGTATTTTGCTTAGAACGATTCACAAGATCTTGAAAACTAGGGTTGTTTCCCGTCGTTCTCGTCGAACTCCTTTCCCTAGTATCCTTGTACGATTTTAATGATTAAGTAGGTTAGAGATCATGTTGTTGGTATGTGGTGCTGGCTGATCTTATGTGTAATGTTCTTGAATGATGAATGTCGCATGAACCTATGAACTTAAAATCCTATGAAGCTAATGTTTACAACGTGAATGAAGAACCAATCATATGTTAGTTACGTCCGTAAATGTCAAGTGTTGATGTGTGTGTGTGCGAATGTTGAATTGCTGTTTTGTACGTTATTAAGATGCTAAAGTCATCAAATGTTCGTATGATGCTGTCCAATATGTCTTAAAAACGTTACCCTAAAGTCATGAACTAAGATTGGTTAAGAGAATGATACTATGCTAGGATGTGTCCGAAAATGTTATGTATGAAGATGATTTCGGTCTGTTGTGCATACCTACTGTTAATGTGACTTATTGATGATGTTGTGTTCGTTAAATGATCATATTATGCTTTCCAAGATACTTAAAAACGTTATGCCTAAAGTTATGTTATAAGGTTGGCTAAAAATATCTCCATGAAATCATAAGTTGAATGAATGTTTGGTTTCAGCCAATAAATTGGCTAACAATATTTTGCCCCAAAAAGTTGAATGGAATTGGCTTGTAATGTTATTTTAAGATAACGAATTGGCCAATGACTAAGCCATACCAAATTAAGTATGGCCAATGTAAACTATGATGTTTCTTGTAATGCAAAAAGTTGGCTGCTCAACATGATAAATTATTATAATGTATTTATGAAGTAATTGGCATGGCTAGTGATAATGTTATGACAAGTAACTAGTGAAATTGGGATTTATGCCAACAAATTGGCTAGTAAAACATATGTCTAATCATATTACTTCCAACTCATGTAAAGTCATACGAATCTCTACATCAATGAACTCATAAAATAGGGTTTGCCAATCAATGGTACAAGTCCCAACATACCCTATACTATCTTATATGACTAAAATGTTGTAATGCCAAATGAATAAGTACACCTAAGGTAATTCAATGAATCTATAACCAAGGGTATGCCAACAATTGGGACAAGTCTCAACTTACTCCAACAAAATGAACTGTGAAGATAATAGTATATCAAATGATGTTGACAACGTCCATAAATAATGGAATAAAGCTACCAAATGAACGTGAACAAGATGAAGTGAGTAATAACACAAATAAAGACTTAAAAGTCATGAATGTGACCAGAATGAGGTGTTAAAGAAAGTGAGACAAGTCTCACTTACACCTAAGACAACTATGTTAAAGATACTCACATAAGAGGGTGTTAGAATGTGTGAGACAAGTCTCATTAACACCTAAGGATGATATGTAAGGACAATTAACATTTCATCAATGTAAAGTAAGGATGATATGTAAGGACAATTCACATTTCACCAATATAAAGTAAGGATGATATGTAAGGACAATTCACATTTCATCAATTTAAAATAAGGATGATATGTAAGGACAATTCACATTTCATCAATATAAAGTAAGGATGATATGTAAGGACAATTCACATTTCATCAATGTAAAATAAGGATGATATGTAAGGACAATTCACATTTCATCAATGTAATGTAAGGATGACAAGTCATCAAAAGAATAAGTAAATCTCAATCTAGAAGCAAGCTTCCACAATAATTGAGTCAACTCTAAAAGTTAAAGAAGATACAGAAAGTGAGCACAACACCGATAGGCTAGTTATGAGTGGTGATGCCTTCCTTCGGGAAGGGCGGAGATTCACGTAATTCTAATGAAGATGAGACTGTCCACCAAGGTGGGTATGGGTCTCCCTAAATCTCCTAGTCTTCGAACTATGTCTAGCCAACATAGGAACTAGCCAGTGTTTTCCACCTAAGCGAGCTAGGCATGTTCGTTTCACTTTGGCCGGTGATTCAACCCCTTTTTGGCGTGGGGAAGACACTGGATTTCATGTTTAGCTCACATGATCTATGTCGGTTACTGCTCACGATATGTTCTTGGTTCACTATAGCCGTGAGCCTTTCCTTTTTGATGTGGAGTGAACACTTCAGATGGATCCGCCTTAGCTGGGGATCACCCCTTTCCATGTGTGGGGCAGACACGGGATTCCATTAGTAGCTCACATGGTCTAAGATTTACTTTAACTGGTGAATCGCCCCTTTTCAATGTGGGGCAGACACTGAATTTCATGTTAGCTCGCATGATCTTATTCCTAATGATGTCACTATGAAAGTGAGAATGATGATGATGGAACGTATGTTCAAAGTGAGCAATGATGAAGAGCTTAAGAATGTCAAGTGCCAATATCACACTCATGAAGTTTCAGCAAATAATGGGCATAGCCAAATAAGATTGGTTTATAATGACTTCTTATATGATGCTAGTAAAGGGAAGTAGAAAACAATGTTAATTAAATACCTCATAACTTCCCTAACATGAAAATAATGAAATAGCCAATAAAATTGGCTTATGAAATGTTTATGAATACTAAGAGTAATAAATGACTCACTATAAGGTAGTGAAATCATTCCTTAGTCCTTGGGTTACTTACATCAATTCATTGTGGGTATGGGACTACAATGAATCATTACACTTGTAAGTAAACCATAAGACTAAAGGAATTATTGAACTACACAACAATAAGAAGAAAAAGAATGAAAATAAAACTAAGTATGGGGAAAGGGGCTCTCGGGTTTGGAGAGTTAAAATTTCAAATCTTCGCTCGCGTTGTTCTAAAATTATGTTGATGCTATTAATGTCTTGTAATCATATAGAAAATGAGTTGTGTGCTTTGAATGCATTAAAATACATCATATTCATACCACAATTCACGTATAACAAATTAGGACAGTCTAATGACTAGACTTTACAGAAATGGCATGTTGCTTAGGAAGAGCTTTCATTGATCATGCATAGCTTTATGTGTATGTGCGCATACACACATAGTTAGTACAAGTGGTGTACTAACCCCCTACTATTTAATATAGGTGTAGGTCAGAGGACAGATTGACGACACTTGCATCGGTTTGGACTTCAGCGTTTCTCCAAACCATTTGGTAGATACTCTTGATTTCGAGGATGCTACAGTCTTAGTCTAGCTATAGATATAGACATAGCTAGTGGTTGTTGTCCCTAGAGTTTCTTTCATATTTCACTTCGAACCTTTTGATGTAAGGCCGTTATGGCAACTTAATATATTATATTCATCGTTTGTTTTGAAATGTTCTTGATATTAGATGGTTGTCTATTGATGTTGAGCTTATTATATAATGTTTAATACGTAATGACTATATGAAGTCTAAGTAAATTTCATACGTATAAAAAGTTTTAAATTTTCCGCAAATTTAACTAGATGAATGTGATGAATGCAAGATGAGGCTTGTCTGCGACCTCTGATAGGTTAACGACGCCGATGGCGATTCAGATTCAAGAATCCGGGTCGTTACAAACATGGTATCAGAGCATGAGGTTAAATTACCTAGGATCTAAATCTCAACACAACCACGTTACATAGTTTTTAACTTATGGTTGTGAAGCCCGCCACAATCATGACTTAGAGACTACGCGATGATAGGAAATTCTCCCTTCTTCTACTCCTTATCGTGCTATCTAGATCCTTAACACTTTGTGTCATTTTAAGTATCTAACTTCCTTTTTGTGTGAGCACGTAGAAGAATACACACAAGAATTAGGATGGCCAAGTGGTCTAAGGCGCCAGACTCAGGATCTGGCCTTCCCAAGAAGGGCCATAATGGAAATGCCCAATATGGACGAAAGACATGTGGTGAGTGTGGCTGTTCGCATGGAGGTGAATGCATGGTAATGTCTAAAAGCCTGCTATGAGTATTGATGAGGAGGAGAAGGATAAGTTGGCTGTATACCAACTCAAGAATATGGCTTAGACATGGATTTGCTTCATAAGTGTTATGCTATGATAGACTATAGAAACAGGGTAGTAAAGCTTCAGTTTCCAAATAAGTTGGGTTAAAATGAGAAGGGCGTGGTTCAAATCCAACAGGCCAAATAATTTTCAATCTTAAAGCTAATAAAAAGATGTCTAAGGGATGCTTATGCCACTTAGTAAGAGTCAAAGACTTAGAACAAGAAGTCCCTTCCACAGACTCTATGTCCGTAGTAAATATGAGGTCTGGTAAGAAAGGGAATTTGAGTCCGAGGTATATAGGTCATTATGAGATCTTAATGCAAGTAGGTAAAATTACCAAACGACTTGGTTTCTGTTCATCCAGTGTTTCACGTTTCGATGCTAGAGAAGTGTCTAGGCGATCCAACGTTCATCCTACCCGTCGAAGGGTTTTGAGTCGATTGGAATATTTCCTTATGAAGAGGTTCCCGTCGCAATTTTAGATCGTCAAGTGAAGCGAATGAAGAACAGGGAGGTTCTCACCGTGAAGGTGTTATGGAGGAACACGCTTGTTGAGGGGGCAAGATGGGAGGCCGAGACCGATATGAGATCCCATTACCCTCACTTGTTCAGTTCTTGAGGTTAGATATACTCTTCCTAAGTCTGGTTTTGTTTGAGAAACTCTAAGTTTAAGTGCTTTAGTCGATTTGGTGTGATAGGTCACTAATCGTATGTCTTAAAATAGCACTATGTGAGTCAAAACGAAGTTATGTTTGCATTCATGTGCTGTTTTTGTTTAGCATAGACATGTTTCCTATGTTGCATGATTTGTGATGTGCATTAAGTTAAGAGTGATTGAGAAGGAAATTCCTCAATCTCAAATATGAAGCTTCAGATAAGGTTGAATGATATGCATCATCCAAATAAGTGTGAATCAGATATTCACAAAAGAGAAATGTTTAAGAATGATAAAGTAACTTTCGAAAATCACCATTTTTGTCTAAGTGATGTGTAAGTGTCATTCGAGGATGAATGTTCCTAAGGGGGGGATAATGTAACATTCCGGAAAATCATATGTCTAATGAAGAGTCTACTATGCCCTTAGGATAGCCTATTAGGGGTACATAGGCACCCCAATGCCCAATATTGAGATATATTGGGCATAGTATAGAAAAATTGGCTAAGGGATATTAGCCAATTTTCTATATACGAATAAGAAATACAGTTTTTGGGTTGTCATACCCCAATCCAAGATTGATGTTCAATAAATGTACCTGCAATGAATACCCTAAGCTAAAAACATAGATTTCCAAGTATTCAGTGAGGTATGAGGCATCCAAGTGTCAATTCTAGATACCATGGCACATGATCAATTTAAAATGATCATGTAAATTAAGCAGTGCCCAAGGACATGGTGAGGATCATTGGGACAATAAGTAAACATTCCCAAATGAACCATAAATAATAGTTAGTTAGGAAAGTACAACCAACCCATGTGCAAGCACATGTGCAAGACATGTGAAGAACCGGCCAAAGGAGGGGACCACCCTAACCGAATTCGGTTAGGTTTGTTAGGGGGAAAAACGTGCACAAGGGACCACTCCATGTGGGGCCTAACTTCCTAACTAATTCTATACTCTAAACTACTGCCATAACTATCTAACTAACATAGGACCAAATGAAATAAACTAATTAGTGAACCCGACAACCTAAGACTTAACCAGGTGACACTAACCTAGTAACTAGTTAAAGAGACAACCTAGTACCTAACCTAGGATGGTCCAAAATGTTGTTTATGGTCCAAACAACTTAGGGATACTTTATTAATTACCATAGGTTACTTAATTAATTAATTTAGCAACTTTTAATTAATTTAAATGGGCAAAACCGAAATCACAAAGCAATTTCCAGATTTCGGTTAAGACAAGCAAAAGAAAACCTAGTACCTAACCTAGGATTGTCCAAAAGGTTGGTTATGGTCCTAAAAACTTAGGGATACTTTAGTAATTACCCTAGTTTACTTAATTAATTAATTTAGAAGCTTAATTAATTAATTTAAAAGTGCAAAACCGAAATCACAAAGCAATTTCCAGATTTCGGTTAAGACAAGAAAAAAAAACATCCTAATACCTAACCTAGGATGATCCAAAGGGTTAGTTATGGTTAAAACGACTTAAGGGTACTTTAGTAATTACCCTAGGTCACCTAATTAATTAAATTAGCAATTTAATTAATCAAATTAAAGGGGTCAAACCGAAATTCTTACACTAACCTAGTATAACTCAAGAAACATCCTAGTACTTAACCTAGGATGGCCCAAAAGAGTTAGTTATGATTTCAATGACTTAGGGGTACTTTATTAATTACCCTAGGTCCCTTAATTAATTAAATTAGCCATTTAATTAATTAATTTAAAAGGTCAAAACGAAATTCTTAGGAAAAAGTTCAGATTTGACTAAGTATTGTGTTTTCCTTGTTCTAGTCAATCTAGGAGGGGCTTTTTAGTAATTAATTAATTTATTTATTTAATTAACTTATTAAACCCTAAGTTGAATGAGTGAAGATCAGTTTCCTAAGACTTATACTCACGTTCAAAATCAAACAAATACACGACACAAAACAGTAAGCAAGCGAGCGAAAGAAAAACAGAAAATTCCATTGATTCTCCTAGGCGATTTCAAGGTTTCTCCAAGTTTTCGTTCAAGGTGGTCTTCGTAGATTAAGTTCGACTTAAGGTATGGTTTTGTCTCCTGGAATTCTTTCTCCAAGAGTATTTTCCTTTGAAGGATTCACAAGATCTTAAAAACTAGGGTTGTTTCCCATCGTTCTCGTCGAACTCCTTTTCCTAGTATCCTTGTACGATTTTAATGATTAAGTAGGTAGAGATCATGTTGTTGGTATGTGGTGCTGGCTGATATTATGTGTAATGTTCTTGAATGATGAATGTCGCATGAACCTATGAACTTAAAATCCTATGAAGCTAATGTTTACAACGTGAATGAAGAACCAATCATATGTTAGTTACGTTCGTAAATGTCAAGTGTTGATGTGTGTGTGTGCAAATGTTGAATTGCTGTTTTGTACGTTATTAAGATGCTAAAGTCATCAAATGTTAGTATGATGCTGTCCAATATGTCTTAAAAACGTTACCCTAAAGTCATGAACTAAGATTGGTTAAGAGAATGATACTATTCTAAGATGTGTCCGAAAATGTTATGTATCAAGATGATTTCGGTCTGTTGTGCATACCTACTGTTAATGTGACTTATTGATGATGTTGTGTTCGTTAAATGATCATATTATGCTTTCCAAGATGCTTAAAAACATTATGCCTAAAGTTATGTTATAAGGTTGGCTAAAAATATCTCCATGAAATCATAAGTTGAATGAATGTTTGGTTTCAGCCAATAAATTGGCTGACAATGTTTTGCCCCAAAAAGTTGAATGGAATTGGCTTGTAATGTTATTTTAAGATAACGAATTGGCCAATGACTAAGCCATACCAAATTAAGTATGGCCAATGTAAACTATGATGTTTCTTGTATTGCAAAAAGTTGGCTGCTCAACATGATAAATTATTATAATGTATTTATGAAGTAATTGGCATGGCTAGTGATAATGTTATGACAAGTAACTAGTGAAATTAGGATTTATGCAAACAAATTGGCTAGTAAAACATATGTCTAATCATATTACTTCCAACTCATGTAAAGTCATACAAATCTCTACATCAATGAACTCATAAAATAGGGTTTGCCAATCAATGGGACAAGTCCCAACATACCCTATACTATCTTATATGACTAAAATGTTTTAATGCCAAATGAATAAGTACACCTAAGGTAATTCAATGAATCTATAACCAAGGGTATGCCAACAATTGGGACAAGTCCCAACTTACTCTAACAACATGAACTGTGAAGATAATAGTATATCAAATGATGTTGACAATGTCCATAAATAATGGAATAAAGCTACCAAATGAACGTGAACAAGATGAAGTGAGTAATAACACAAATAAAGACTTAAAAGTCATGAAAGTGACAAGAATGAGGTGTTAAAGAAAATGAGACAAGTCTCACTTACACCTAAGACAACTATGTTAAAGATACTCACATAAGAGGGTGTTAGAACGTGTGAGACAAGTTTCATTAACACCTAAGGATGATATGTAATGACAATTAACATTTCATCAATGTAAAGTAAGGATGATATGTAAGGACAATTCACATTTCATCAATATAAAGTAAGGATGATATGTAAGGACAATTCACATTTCATCAATGTAAAATAAGGATGATATATAAGGACAATTCACATTTCATCAATATAAAGTAAGGATGATATGTAAGGACAATTCACATTTCATTAATGTAAAATAAGGATGATATGTAAGGACAATTCACATTTCATCAATGTAATGTAAGGAAGAAAAGTCATCAAAAGAAAAAGTAAATCTCAATCTAGAAGCAAGCTTCCACAATACTTGAGTAAACTCTAAAAATTAAAGAAGATAAAGAAAGTGAGCACAATACCGATAGGCTAGTTATGAGTGGTGATGCCTTTCTTAGGGAAGGGTGGAGGTTCACGTAATTCTCATGAAGATGAAACTTTCCACCAAGGTGGGTATGGGGCAGACACTGGATTTCATGTTAGCTCGCATAATCTTATTACTAATGATGTCACTATGAAAGTGAGAATGATGATGATGATGGAACTTATATTCAAAGTGAGAAATGATGAAGATCTTAAGAATATCAAGTGTCAATATCACACTCATGAAGTTTCAGCAAATAATGGGCATACCCAAATAAGATTGGTTTATAATGACATCTTATATGATCCTAGTAAAGGGAAGTAGAAAGCAATGTTAATTAAATACTTCATAACTTCCCTAACATGAAAATAATGAAATAGATGGCATAGCCAATAAATTGGCTTATAAAATGTTTATGAATACTAAGAGTAAAGAATGACTCACTATAAGGTAGTGAAATCATTCCTTAGTCCGTGGGTTACTTACACCAATTCATTGTGGGTATCAGACTACAATGAATCATTGCACTTGTAAGTAAACCATAGGACTAAAGGAATTATTGAACTACACAACAATAAGATGAAAAAGACTAAAAAGAAAACTAAGTATGGGGAAAGGGGCTCTCGGGTTTGGAGGGTTAATATTTCAAATCTTCGCTCGAGTTGTTCTAAAATTATGTTGATGATACTAATGTCTTGTAATCATATAGAAAATGAGTTGTGTGCTTTGAATGCATTAGAATACATCATATTCATACTACAATTCACGAATAACAAATTAGGAAAGTCTAATGACTAGACTTTCCAGAAATGGCATGTTGCTTAGGAAGAGCTTTCATTGATTATGCATAGATTTATGTGTATGTGTGCATACACACATACTTAGTACAAGTGGTGTACTAACACCCTACTATTTACTATTTTTATAGGTGCAGGTTAGAGGACAGAGGACAGATTGACGACACTTGCAGCGGTTTGTACTTCAGCATTTCTCGAAACCATTTGGTAGATCCTATTGATTTCGAGGATGCTACAGTCTTAGTCTAGCTATAGATATAGACATAGCTAGTGGATGTTGTCCCTAGAGTTCCTTTCACATTTCATTTCGAACCTTTTGATGTAAGGCCGTTTTGGTAACTTAATATATTCTATTCATCGTTTGTTTTGAAATGTTCTTGATATTAGATGGTTGTATATTGATGTGGAGCTTAGTATATAATGTTTAATACGTAATGACTTTATGAAGTCTAAGTAAACTTCATACGTATAAAAAGTTCTAAATTTTCCGTAAATTTAACTAGATGAATGTGATGAATGCAAGATGAGGCTTGTATGCGACCTCTGAGAGGTTAACGACGCCGGTGACGATTCAGATTCAAGAATCTGGGTCTTTACCACAGTCACTCATTTGTATCGTGTTGTCCTATTGTGGTTATAGATTTTCATATTTAGGTTAATTTGGTTATGCTGGATATGACTTACTTGATATAATCTTAGGCATGACCTGGTTGTAACCCTATTATACCGGGCTTAATTGTAATACTAAGTTGGTAACTCTAGATATCCTTGGTAGGGAAAGATTACAGTGGGAAGGGGTGTATATGCCTAAGATAGCTAAGATCATATCCTTCCGTTGGGCTAGGAAACTGGTAGTGTAGGGTTGTTTTTCTTAGTTGTGTCATGTTCGGGATGTTGAGGTTGAGTCTCTCTCTATTGAGTATGACCCTGTGGTGTCTTAGTTTAAGGAAGTGTTTCCTACGGATTTGTCTGGTATGCCTCCGTATAGACACATAGATTTCTACATTGACTTGGAAACTGGCACTCACCCCATTTCCACCCCTCTATAACGAATGGCTCCAAAATAATTAAGATAACTTAAGGCTCAAATCATAGAGCTTCATGATAAGGTTCCTTTCGTTCTAGTTCTTCCTCGTGGGGTGCTCCTGTCTTGTTTGTTAGGAATAGGGAGGGTGGTATGAGGAATTTTGATTATATCGTATGCCATGTGGGAGTGGATAATACCGGAATGACAAACTTATGGATAAAGAAAGTCCCATTGAGTATACTTGGGTGCAGGCAATTGAAGATGTTAGTAACAAAGTGCGTAAAAAAATGGGGTTAGTCCTTTGAAATTGATGAGTATGACTGAGTTTGAGGTGTTGTGTTGATGAAAAGGTTGACTTCGTAGTGATAGTCAAGGATGACTAAGAATTGTGTAGTAAGAGTTTGTCATGGGGTGCAACTATATTATAAGATTGCGGCTAAGCAAATTTGGTGTAGTAATTATGACTTGCGAGTATCTAAGGTTGTGATTTCTTGATATATGGTGAGTAATGTGGTGGCATGGAAGGTTCTAAGAGATCGTGGGACACCACTCGAATAGAATTTAAAGAGCTAGTGTCTCAAGGTTGAAGAGATATATTTAGAGGTGTAGATAATTGGGTTTAGAGACCCGTGGTTTCATTCGTTTTGTTATGGCTATGATAGTTTCTCAAGTACTATATGTTGGTTAAGAACTATTACAAATGACTTGAGGAAAGAGTGGAAAGACATTAGCTCGAGTGTTATGATACGTTCTTTGTCACTTTTTTGAGTTTAGTAATGAGTACGATTGGGAAGCGATCAATGATAAGCGGAGATCCAAATCTTCAATGTATAAGCTAATATTGATAGATAAGGGGATTGTGTTATACACCTGAATTTAAAATCCAAATTTTTCATTGTAATCGACATCATGGTGATAGACTTTCTCAAGATATAAATTGGAAAGGTGAGAAATGATCAATTCTATCTGATATTGAGCATTTTAAAGGACTTACACCTTGGTTGAGTCGAAAAGTTTACTACTATGATTGTTAAGTACCTAAGAAAGCTTTTCATTTATCATGTTTTTTTAGAGTAAGGTAAGTGGTCGGGGTGGTTACGATGGTTGTTAGTATTGAGAGTGTGGGCTTCAATGGAAGGATGTGAAGAGTATTCAAGCGAATGGAAATCGCAAGTATCAACTCTTCATAGGAAAACCTTTAGTGTCATTCGGTAAAATGCTTATTTTACCATCTATTTCACTTTGTACATGGTAGTGAATATGTTTCACTAGCTATGATTACGTTTGGTTTAACTTTTGTGGGTGCCTCCGTAGTGGTGGATCATGGTTACCTATCCTGCAATGTTTCCTTGATGGAGTGGGAAGATTGGGAAGATTTGGTTATTTCAAATGACATATTTGGTATTGTCTTGGAGTTATTAAATTATTTAGTGGTTCTACATGTACCACCTTGCTTATTAGAATTTATAAAAGAGCTACCATGCGAATTAATGGTTGTCCAACAATCTTAATATTCATCTTGTCTTCGAGGTCATGGATAGATTATGTGTGGTTGAAGGTGGGGATCATTGGATCCAATTCTACTTTTCTTAAGAGGTAATCTACAATTTCTAAATATATCATTTTGATATTGTTGTTGGACGGTTTATATATTTGGATATATCCCTCAATGAGTATCTGATTTGTAAAGACCAAAAGTTTTATAACTTAAAATCATGGGAATTTGGGTTGTGATATGGAGATGTTGTTAAGAACTATAATTGTCTGGGTATTATGATTGTGTGTTGGTTGTTCAACTGAATTTATACAGTTATTAGAGAGTGATGTGTGTGAGTTTACTATGTTCATGAAACCGGTAAAGTGTGCAATACGACTTCAAAAAGCATTTGGCAGTCCAGTCAGTTTCCCTTCCTTGATGCAAGATGAAGCAGGAAATGAAGGATCTGAGATTAACGGCGTGCATAGTATTTTTTGAGACTTGTTGGAAAAATTGGAGCTATGTCTAAAGAAAGTGGAAAGCCAGCTGGGTTTGGTAAACATACAACGAGCTGAGCCTATTGTACGTTGTTGGTCAATATCTATTAATTCTAAAAGAGTTAGAAAGAACTTCGAAGTTATATAAGGGTTTGAAGGAAATATTTTGGGAGAAGATGAAGCAAAGAAGAGTTACGTTGTGCTTTCTGATAGGTAAGCTTTCAAAAAAGTCTACAGATTATCGACCCTTGAGCACAAGAAGTAACAAATTTAAGATAAGGCAACATTCTGCCTTGATGATTCTTCGAGAAAGGAGGTAAAAGAATGAGGTACTTTATGAGATGCTCATTTGTAGGGTCTCGTTTGTTTGAAGACTCATTTGAGTACATTGGACATACGAGTCCTAGCTCGCTACGAGGCCAGTTATTTATGCAATTTAAGAATGAAGAAGCTACAGGGCCTGGTGTGTTGAGGGAGTGGTTTTCCTTGGTATGTGAAGCCATTTTCAACCCTAAGAATGCGCTATTTGTTTCATGCCCAAATGACGGTAGAAGATTTTTCCCAAATCTAGGTAAACTTTTGTTGCCTTCATGTACACACACATGTGACATTTTGTTCTCATTTGTACCTTCCTTCTGTCTGTTTTTTTATCTAAAGTTGTCGAGTATTAAAGATGTTGCTTATCTAATTTTTCCTCTAAAATAGATAAACAGTATGAGATAGAAGTTGAATCTTTGTGAGTATGAGTATACATATTATCTCTCTTTATGTAAATCATGTAAGGTTGCTTGATGTTGATGTTCATACCCTCATAGAATTCTTTGAGGTTTAACTCTTTCATGAAACCCATGTCTTAGGGTTTTAGTGATTCGTTGCTACATAAGTAATTCAAAATTACACCAAATATATTTAAAATAATGTTAAGCGAAATGGAACTTGAATAACTAAAGAAAAAGGAACGAGGACACACATTGGAGGTTTGTGGAAGGAGATAAAAACAGAATTTCAGATTCATTAGCATCTTTTCGTGTATCGAAACACTGCTAAACTCCCCTTCTCTGATTTGATTAACTATGTGTTAAGAGATAATATGTATAGAAAACAAGACTGATATGAATAACCGAGAAAGGAATCTAGAAACATAATTAATGACAAAGAATGTAACATGGAAACCCAAGTCAGGAAAAACCACGGGCATCGACGAGCAAATTCACTATGTTGAAGGTAGAGTACAATTTCAAATTCTCCTAAACTCAAGAATGAAGAAAAGAAGAAAAAGATAACTCAATTCTTTCTGTTTTTCTGCAAAAAAAAAAAGATAGAAAAAATGCCCAGAAATTAGGCTCCACTATCTCGTACAAAGATGTAGAAAATGCCCACAAAATAGGCTCCACTTCCAGTTAAAACTGGTGCCCATTTACTGCACCATAATCCCATGATCTGTTCAGCTTTCCTGAAATTGCGGAAGTCTCAAGACAAGCTGAAACATGCTGACATGAGTAGTCAAACTCATCGGTAAAAAGAATTTGAGGTAGCTCTAACAATCTCCACCTTCGATCAAATTTAGTAGATGCTCGTCATTACCATAAAATCCCCGAAGGGCAATCAAGTGTTGTAAACACCAGCTAAGTTCAAAAAATGTTTGAACTTAGCAATGGGAAGTGGCTTAGTAAGCATATCTGCAGGATTTTCTGTAGTGTGAACTTTCTTGACTACAATCTCTCCCTTAATCATTGTGTCTCTGATATAATGGTATTTCATATTAATATGCTTAGTCTTGGAATGATATGCATCATTTTTCGTTAGATGTATTGCACTCTTATTATCTGAAAACACAACAGTAGTATCTTGTGGAACACCAAGCTCAAGAATAAGACCACGCAACCATGTAGCCTCCTTCACACCTTCACTAGCTGCAACATATTCCGCTTCTGTAGTGGATAAAACAGCAATAGATTGCAAAGATGCTTTCCAACTGATAGAACCCGAACATAAAGTGAAGATTTATCCGGACAGAGATATGTGTCTATCAAGATCACCACCGTAATCTGAATCAACAAACCCAACAACATCATTAGATATCACCTTGTTCCTGTTAAAACTAAGCCATGATTAGCAGTACCTTTGAAGTATTAAAAAATCCATTTCACCACATCCCAATGATACTTGCCAGGATTATGCATATACCGACTCACCATACTCACTCCATATGCAAGATCGGGTCTAGCGTAAACCATGGCATACATAAGAATACCAAGTGCACTAGAGTAGGGAATGTTAGACATCATTTCAAGTTCATCATCTGTTTTTGGACAAAACTCAGAAGATATCTTGAAGTGAGCTGCTAGAGGAGTTGAGACAGGCTTGCCCTTACTCATGTTGAACTTGTCAAGGATCTTATCAGTATATTTTTTCTGAGACAAGTATAACTTTCAAGCTTGTCGTTCTCTATGAATCTCCATCCCCAGAATCTTCTTTGCTGCACCAAGATTCTTCATCTCAAACTCATTACTAAGTTGAGACTTTAACTTGTTGATCAAAGACATGTTTTTTGAAGCAATAAACATGTCATCCACATATAATAACAAGTAAATAAATGAATCATTTGAAGACTGTTGAAAGTACACACAATTATCATATTGACTTCTGGTGTAGCCTTGACTAACCATGAAAGTATCAAATCGTTTGTACCACTACCAAGGTGCTTGTTTAAGTCTATACAAGGGCCTTCTCAAACGACAAACACATTGTTCATTCCCATGAACAACAAAACCCTCAGGTTGATTCATATAAATTTCTTTCTCCAATTCTCCATATAGAAAAGGAGTTTTAACATCTAATTGCTCCAATTCCAAATCAAATAGTGTAACAAAGGCAAGAAGTAATCTGATGGAAGAATGACAAACTACTGGAGAGAAAATTTCATCAAAATCAATACCTTCCTTTTGAGAAAAGCCTTGGACAACTAAACGAGCTTTCCATCTTGAATCTTCAACCCCAAGAATTCCATCTTTTCGTTTGTAGATCCATTTGCAGACTAGTGCACGGCGACCTTTAGGAAGCTCAAATAAATCTCATGTCCTATTCTTATGCAGACTTTCAATTTATTCTTGCATTGCTATCAGCCATTGAGATGAATTAAAACTAGTGATTGCCTCTGAATATGAAGAAGGTTCAACTCCTTCATAAATCTCTTGTGCAACTGTTACTGCATAGGCAATGAGACCATCATTATCACCATATCTGATAGGTTTTCTAATAACTCTCCTTTGTCTATTATGAGAAATAGAAGAATCATCAACAAACTTTGGCTCAACGGGGCAGGTGGTACTGGAAACTTGTTCATCAACCAACACGAGCATCATTGTCTGACTGTGGAACGGTACAAGAGATAGGGTCAATCTTATGAGATTCAGTTCTCATTTCTAACTCCACCTTCTCAGTGATACCTTGTTGATCAGAAGATAATACAGAATGCTCTTTTTCAGAACACAACAATGCATTTTCATTAAAAGTAATGTCTCTTCTCAAAATGATTTTTCTCAAATTCAGGCACCATAAACGATACCCTTTTGATTCAGAAGTATAGCAAAGAAATAAACATTTAACAGCCCTGGGTGCTAATCATTAACATGGGCAAAAGTAGGGCATCCAAACACTTTTAAATTTGGGAAATTTATAGGATTACTTGACCACACTTCTTCAGGAATTTTGAAGTTAATAGATGAGTGTGGAGATCGGTTGCCAAGATAACAATTTGTAGAAATAACCTCAGCCCAAAAATCATGACAATGCCACAATATTGCATTTGAGAGAATACAACGAGCTCTCTCAAGAAGAGTCCTATTGATATGTTCTGCAACTCCATTTTGTTGGGGCTTCCCAACAAGAGTCTTGTATCTAGCAATACCATGAGTTGTGCAGAACTCATTGAAATGTGACTCGCAAAACTCCAAACCATTATCAGTGCGGAGTTTTTTTTATCTTCCTTCCAGTTTGGTTCTCAACAAGATCCTTGAAGTTCTTGAACATAAGAAAAGCTTCATTCTTATGTCTCAAGAAATAAACCCAAACTTTGCGAGAAAAATCATCAGTAATTGTCATCATGTAGCGTTTTCCTCCAATAGATGGAACCTGTGAAGGCCCCCATAAATATGAATGAATATAATCAAGAATACAAAGTGTACGATGTGTGGCTGCTGAAAAACTCACTCTCTTTTGTTTTCCCAATACGCAGTATTCACACAAACCCAATTTTCCCATACCTTGATTTCCGAGAAGACCTCTTCTGCTAAGAATAGTCATACATTTATCACTCATATTACCCAGACACATATGCCATAAACGAGTGAGATCGTCATCAAACAATGAAGCGGAAACTGCTATAGACCCAGTCACAATTAAAACCTGCAAGTAATAGAGAGTCCCACGTCTATTAAATCAAGTTGCGTTTTAGGTCAGGAATATGACGAACGTTGGGCAAGGTCCTGATAACACCATCATGAGTTTTAATTTGTACAGTACCAATTCGAACAACTTTGCATTGGGAATCATTTCCCATTAGGACAACGCCACATTAAACTTTATCATATGTTACAAACCAGTCCTTATGAGGCCACATATGATATGTACATCCGGAATCCATTCATACGAGTTTCTTTTATCATCAGAGACAGCCAACAAAACATCACCTTTGGAATCACTTTTAACAACTCCGACTTCAACAACTTTCTGCATGTTTTTGTTATTTTCTTCCCTCTCCTTTTTATTTTTTAGTTTAAAGCAGTTTGAAATATCATGTCCAGGTTTCTTGCAGTAGCGACATGTCTTGCTGAAATTATTCCCTTTGAATGTAGATCTGAACTTCTTTTTAGATGTACTCCCTTTGGCTTGTGATCTACCTCTAACGAACAAGCCCTCACCTTTATCCTCAGAATGAACGTCAAGATCAAATTTTTCTTTGGAAAACAAATTTGATTTAACATCTTCATAGGACAAAGTTTCATTATTTCCATATAACATAATCTCCTTGAAATGCTTATAGGTAGATAGCAGAGAGACAATTAACAACACAACCTTGTCCTCATCCTCAATTTTAACTTCTAAATTTTCCAGATCTATTATAATTGAATTATATGCATTAAGATGAGATTGAATGGACAGACCTTCAGACATACGAAGCGTGTATAAATGTTCTTTGAGACGGAGTTTATTGGCAAGACTTTTGGTCATATAGAGAGACTCAAGTTTCAACCAAAGACTTGCAGCAGTAGTCTCACGAATAACCTCCCTCAGAACTCTTTGGAAAGACTAAGTTGAATTGAAGAAAGTGCCTTTTCATCCAACTCCTCCCATTGTTCATCGTTCATAGAATCATACTTCTTTGACTTTCCTGCTAAAGCCTTCTTCAAACCATTGTGTGTGAGAACAACCTTCATCTGGATCTTCCAGATACTAAAGCTAAATTTTCCATCAAAATTCTCGATATGAAACTTGGTTACAGTAGACATGCTTGAACCTTGCTCTGATACCACTAGTTAAGAAATAATATGTATAGAAAACAAGATTGATATGAATAATCGAGAAAGGAATCTAGAAACACAATTAATGACACACAATGTAACGTGGAAACCCAAGTCGGGAAAAACCAAGGGCAATGACGACCAAATTCACTATGTTGAAGGTAGAGTACATTTTCAAATTCTCCTAAACTCAAGAATGAAGAAAAGACGAAAAAGATAACTCAATTCTTTCTGTTTTTCTGCAAAAAAAAAAAAAAGAGAAAAAATGCCAATAAAGTAGGCTCCACTATCTGGTACAAAGAGGTAGAAAATGCCCAAAAAAATAGGCTCCACTTCTAGTGAAAACTGATGCCCATTTACTCGACCATAATCCCATGATCTGTTCAGCTTTCGTGAAATTGCAGAAGTCTCAAGACAAGCTGAAACATGCTGACATGAGTAGTCAAACTCATCAGGAAAAAGAATTTGAGGTAGCTATAACACTATTAAGCCAACCCAAAAGAAGGATAGAAAATCCTCCTTTGAAGGAAGAATCAACAAGGACAACTTTTAGAACAACTGAGCAGCAGCCCAAACCTGATACTGTGATTGGGAAGGACAAACAAATGACCAAATGTAGTTTTTTCCATTCTGTAGTTGGCCATGATAGAATAATTTCTCGATAAAAGGGATATATATCTTCAGTAGGTGAATAATCTTTTCCTACATTGCAAAAAAGTAGATCAGTCTCTTTAACTTGCTAGGGTTACGATTGGATCATTCCAAGGGTGCAACAGAATTTCTTTACAGACTTAAGATACCATTCAATGATACTTCATAGAGCAAGGAAAAAATATACTGTTGGTTTGAACTCAAATTCTAGACTTCATAAGTTCATTTACTGTCCAGCAGAAAAGCTGAGTTTTTCATTACTTTTGTTAATTCTCCAATTCTTCATTAACTTTCTAGATTAGGATGAATCTTGCACAACCACATTTATAAGATTGCTGCAAGCTGTTCGATACAATCTTTTAATGTTTCATGAAAAGTTATATTATTCTCTCTGCAATAACCATCATCTTTTCATTTTGTGCTTGCAGCATCTAAAGTGGACCCCTTGAACCTTGAGTATTTGATCTTCTTTCGGCAGGATGATTGCATTGGCCTTGTTGCATAGAGTACAAATAAGAATTGCATTTGATCGTGTGTTCATTTCGCAATTAGTTGGGGAGGATATTTCATTTGAAGACATTATGGATGCAGATCATTACTTTTATAGTGACTGCAAGAAGATACTGGAGATGGATACGAAGATGGTGGATGAAGATATCCTAGGCCTCACATTTGTTTGTGAAGATGAAGAATTGAGATCCAGGAAAGTGGTGGAGTTTTGCCCTAATGGAATTAATACGACAGTGAACAGTGAGAATATGGATAACTATGTTAATCTTCTTGTTAAACACCATTTTTTCACATCAATTGCTCATCAGGTAACCCATTTTTCTCGTGGTTTTGATGGCATAATTACTGATCGACGGCTGCGGGAATCCTTTTACCGGATCCTAGATCATGAAGACCTTAATAAGATGCTTCATGGGAGTAAAACAGTTGTTTCTGTCGATGACTGGAAATAACATACAAATTATAATGGCTACAAAAAAAGATGATCCTCAAATATCCTGGTTCTGGGAGGTACTTATTTCTTGTCTACTACTAAGTATGTTTCCAGAGAGTTAACTGTCGAGAAAGCTACACCTTTTCCCCTTTGATCTTCTCTTTCTCCATTGTTTTCAGATGTGGTAGATTTCTAAACTCTTTCAATGTTACTATCCCGCCAACAGTTTCAAAGTTTTCTTTTTTATTATTGCAGATAGTTGGAAGTATGTGGGCTGTGCAGAGAATGTGCTTCTCTTCTTCTGGACGTCAATCAAGTCTGCGCCTATTGAGGGTTTTGGTGTTCTAGATTCTAAACTTTTCATCTACCGAACTTCAAGCTCTCATGATTGCTTGCCTTCCTCGCACACGTTCTTTTACCGCTTGTGTTTTCCTCCTTATCCGTCTATGGATGCCATGCAAAATCGTCTTAACATAATCACCCAAAATTATGTTGGTTGCAGCTTTTGTGCCGAGTAATGTGCAAATTTTTGGGTTGAATTTGTACATGTGATATATAATATTGTTCTAAATAGATGTAAGAAATTTACTTCTCTAAATATTAGCAGGTGTCATTTGAAACTTTACTTCTGTAAGAAGGTATCATTTACTTTTTAGTCTTAGTAAACATAAGCAATTCGACTTAAGCATACTAGTCGCCTAAATCCAAATTAAATTCAAATAGAGGCCTTAAGCTTTTTTCAAAAAATATTTCTTTAATAATGTTTATTCTTCTAGCTTTTTGAGATATGAAATTAATAGTTTTCTCATAAGTGATTTTTTCTCTAATAACACCATTTTAATTGATAAGATAGTCAATCTATTTAATTAAACTTGAGACATATTACTATAGATATGATAAACTTTTAGTAATTTTTCACTTTTGAAAAAATTACTTGGATTGGAACCTTATAATAAATAACTATTGACTTTAGTAATACTTTTTATTTATTACCATTATTAGCAATACCATGTTAAATTTGTAATATGTATTAAAAGTAAATTATGTATGTAATATATATGTATTGCAACTATTTTAAAATGTATTATCCATCAATAAAACTTGTATTATGTGTAAATAATAAATTGTTCGTTGTAATATGCATTAAAACTGTATTATAAATGTATTCAAAGTGATCATGTAAAAAAAGTTATTGCTATAAATGGTAAATATTTTTTAATATAGTATATTTTATGTCAGTCTCCTTTAATTTTTTATATGGAAACTTTACAATTTACTATTTCTACAAATAGTATTCAACAAACAAACAAAAATAATCGGTACTCAATATTTCTTTTTTAAAAAAAACATATTGCCTATTGTTATTCAACAACAATAGAGACCTATGAATCTGCGGGGGTAAGACACCTGCCTATTTTAAAGGATTCTTGCATGAATATACCGTTGGCCAAAAGTGGTTTCAGTTAAACAATTCCATGTACTTTTAATGTATCGATATTTATATTAATATTGTATAGCTAGGTATATGTGATACAAATTGTCCTGTCGGTCCCTGTCGGTTCCCCTTTTGTGCCAATTATAGTTTGTTCGAACAAGCCTTCGGAGTACGCACTTTACTCTGTCAAATGACTGATCCATAATTGATCCACATGGAAAAGCCCTTGATAATCTCTTTTTTTCGACTACTCAAACATCAGAAGAAATATTGTGATAAATCATGCCTTGGTCACCTAAAACCCCCCTTTTAAAATCTTAGCCAACGTTCATAAAGTGATTGATTCGGGTTTTCCTGAATGATTCAGATTTAATCTCTGAACTCAACTTCAAAGAAAGGGAAAAATATCTCTTATGAAAAGCAATCTTCAGTTCCACCAAAGTGGTGATTGACCCTCGGGATCTTCAAGCCATGTGGTAGGTGTCTAGTTAATGAGAAAGGAATCAATAGCAATCGCACCAGTTCTAGACTTATATTCTCAATTTTAATACCACTTTGCCTCCTAATAGCCCCTTCATTTTAAGAAAATGAAGCATTGGACTTATCACTTGTAATACAACATCTCCTACCTCTGGTGGTAGGCAAATTAATTTGATTACACCTATATCAATGGGTACTTCATTTTCAGTGAATTCATTTGCGAACCCCATATCACCAATAATTTATTTGTCATCCTCTTGATTCATCTTGTCATGTTTTTGGCAAAAAGCAACACATATAAAAAGTAACAAGAACACAAAGTGGAAATTTAAAAATTAATAAAATTAAGACTATCGTTAACCAATCCGCGTCAATGACACAGTATAAACGCTCAATTGTGCCTCATATTTCAGAGCGTAGACGGTCGTATGTAATAAAATTTTGTAACTTATGAGGTCGGGGCCAAACCACAAGGATTGGTAGATGTGACTCTCTTTCAAGTGATTTCTTTATTCGAACAAACTAGCAAATTGAGTTATCAATAATTGGAGGGTTTACATAACAACTAAAAATTCATCAAAACTAAGCAAAAAAAATAGGGAGTCAACAAAAATAAGATCTAAAAAGAATGCAAAGTACTAGGTGTGTGTGCATATTTATTGGGTTATATTTTTATTCAGTGAAAATGACTAGGAATTAACGGAGATCGAGTTACAAATTCTAACCCCCAAATAATATAGGTTTCTTACATTGTAACCATAGAAGTTTTCTGAAGTGGTAAAACATCTAATGTGAAAAAAGAAGACAAATTGGGGGGGGGGGGGGTTTAGGTGGAAATAAGAACATTTTTTTCTTTTTTTTTTACTTAATGTCTTAAAGTTATTTTTATTTTTTTGTACTAATACAAATTAACACTATCACGACCCAGACTATCGTGATTGACACCGACAATAATCCTTCAGTGGGAGAACCATTACTACAACCAAACTAACTGATACGCTCAAATTACACCTCCCTTAAAGAAGAATAAACGATTGTTATCAAGTAAAGAACCGAACTGGTAGGTTGGAGTCGATCCCATGAGGAATATGGTTTAGACTTAACTTTAACCCACAATTATATTCGTTTGGTCAAGGTATTTCAAAACAAGTAATTAAAGGGGTGGGTGGGTTGTGAAACAACTTCCTAAGATTATGTAATTATCAAGTCAGCAAGAGTTAATTTTGGTTTTTATCAAGATGAGAAAGTAACTATGGTATATATGTTCCCGATAAGCTCATAACACAGTAATCCTAGTAATAGCAATCCCTTCCTAGTGTATTACATGCAATGTGATAAGTTATGTATCTTTAGTTCCTTGGTATGACATCTAGAGAATTTCACCCCGCACCTTTGTCCGACTACGTGTGTATAATATAGTAACCCTTACCTTTACCTCATCTTAGACATTGCAACGATGTATGGCTTAGTTTTCACCCTTGCACAAATCGACACTAGACTATTAGATAGTATCAAACTAAATTTATGTTGATAATTACCTCCTTTGTCCGGCAAGTAGCAACAAGACAAATTTTGAACGTTCACAGCCGCTAAAAAGTGTTCTAATTGAACGAATTATCAACGCATCCAAAGCACTATTCGAAGACTGCTTAATTACTATTCAAACGTTGTTAATCGCTCATGGTTCCCACAACAATAGTTGTGGAGTTTAGTTACTCGTCATCACAAGAACACAATTCATTATTTTATATGAAAGACTTACAAACTTACGTAATGAGAATAATAAAACCAGAATTTCATCTTGAATATCAACACCACCAAAATCTTCAAATTCAACTTAATAAAATTAATAGTTGCTAAGGTTTGCAAAAATTAATCTCCGAAGTCTCAAACTAGAACAATAATAATAGTAGCCAACCCCCAAAACGAGGTTCTCATACCCTATTTATAGAAAACAAACTCCTAATTAAAAAGAATACAAGATAGGGAAATTTTGTTTAGGAATGCGTCTTCAATCTAAGAGACTGACTTATAGACCATCAATGGATCTATGGTCCCTAAGTCCCTTTTGTCAACCAGGACATAGAAAATATTTCAGCATTCAAAATTTTCCCTCTCTTAATAAAACGACGGACCACCAATATGGTCCTTCAATCAGTTGACGATCCATCAATGCCCCTCCATGACTCCATACTTAGAATATTAAAAAATCAGGTAGTTGAACCCTCGTAGTCTCATTCTACGGTTCACCAGTACGGTCCGTCAATTGATCGACGGATCGTCAATGCTCGTCGTGGTTTCATAGTTAGTTAGATTTTCGTGATTTCATCTAATGTTTGGGCTTCCCATCTATGATATAAATCTACAAGGAATCAATGGATCTACAATCCGTCGATTTCCTCTGTGGATGCCTTTTTCTGCACTTTTTTAGTTGTCTCTCTATGTCCGCGCTTAAACATCTTTCCTGCAAAATATGATACAAAACCATCAAAATAAATACCAAAAGTCTGTAGACACACACAACTCTTAAGTGAAATGCGTTAGATGTACCGTAAACTCACAATATATAACTAACCATGTAATAAAAAACAAGACATTTAAAGATACGAAAGCAGGTTTAAATGTCTAAAGAAATATTATGGAGTTCCTTTTAATTGTGGAAGTTCAACTAACATCTAACAACTATTGCAAAAATTAACCCCTAGAACCTTAAAGTCATTGTACCAAAACTTTTAACGTTTAACAAGTCTATGAAAAATGGGTACAACACAAACCAAACATAAAAACTACTAGAACATGTCTAAGTCCGAACATGATGGACTAAATAAAAACAATGAATCCATGGCAACCTGAAAGAACCGACTCACCCTTGAATCAGATCTCGATCAGTTGTATCCTATCTCAGTCTATTCATAACCACTTGAAGATGCCTTGTACTAAAAAAATAACGAGAAATTGCAATATCATTACACAACCACAGTGTACTGATAGAATCACACGACTATTTGAGTAAGAGAACATATAAAAGCAATCACATGATAGTAAGCATGACATATAGAGAATATATATAGGTTGGTTATAATTTCAAGAGCAATGTACAATTTCACATTCCCAATAACAAGTTAATATGATAATTCAATGGTCCTCTAATGTTAACACATACCTGCCACGCGTCGAGCCTACAACCTGGGCGGGAATGGCACTCGAGAACCATTGCTGGACCAAGCGAACTCTTGGTCTTTTTTAACTCTTAGAGAAAGACTTACTCATGATAAAATACTTTAAAAAGTAAACTAAACTACTCAATAGATAACTTAGAAAGTATTAAATAACATTAAATTTATCCAAAGTGGCAACTCAAGATTCAACATAGGGCCATAATAAGATAGTGACAAATGAACTAACATACTGTCTATGAGGTATCTAATAACACTGATGGATGTCACGACAAGACTCACGACATCCTAATGAATGAAAATACTGAAAAGCAATAAAAGGGGATCCTCCAAAAGCAAAGAGGGTCACCAACAACTCTGAAACTCCACTGGAATAATTGATGTGCTGGATGTTGATCCTGGTTACATGTATCTGCATAATAAAATGATGTAGGACAATTGACATGAGTACATTAAATGTATGATCATGCGAGGGAAAACTTGATCGTTTCTGTTGCCGTAGGTTTTCCCGTTGTAATTATTGTCGCAGTTGTAGTTCCCATCTCGGACATGTTGGCCCTCTCGGTTGTAATTGACATAGTTACGACCTTTGTTTCCTTGAACTTGGCACCAATTATCTATGTTGGATACTTTGGTGTTTGGTCAAAAACTCCCCTTCTGATCATTCACTCCATACAAATCCTCTTCATACTAATACTCCTCCATAGGTGGTAGAGGTCTAGTCAAATAGTTCACCACATTACCTTGTCTGCCCCTCCAGTCACATGTTTTAGCACAACCCTAGCTCAGTTCTCATCTGCGCCATATCTTCGCAAATCTCATTAGTGGCCTGGCTGTTTGTAGCTTCAACAACGAAGGTGTTTGTCCAAGTGTCTGACTTTGTAGTGCTCCAAGATTTGTTGTTGCAAGATATCTTCTCTATTTTCTCCGTGATCTATTCCCACGAGCATTCTCCCTACGAATCTCCTGCAATAGTATTAAGCACTGCCTTGCCATTGTCATCTAGCCCCCGATAGAAGTACTACTTTAAAGACTCATCATTAATACGGTGATTTGGGACATCTCTCATGAAGGCAGTGAACCTATCCCAAGAACTACTCACAGGCTTGCCAGGTTAAGATACAAAGTTTTTGAGCTTGTCCTTCTTGTTCAACTTCTTGGACACTCAAAAAAATCTTACTAGTAAGGCGTCTGTAAGCTTATCCCATGTATAGATAGAGTTTCAGGGGAGCTAATTGAAACATATAGCAGCATCTCCGGTCAATGATGGAGGGGACACCCTCAACCCAATGACATTCATATCTCTAAACCGTCGAGCTTTGGTGTATACCTAGACAACCATAGGTCACACAATTAACCCTTTACTATTTATGGTTCTTACGGTTGTGTTCGTATGAGCCATGAACACCTCCTTGTTTCATGAGTGTATAGATAATACACTTTTGATATAAAATTCTCTTTGAATCGGCTTACACTTCACACTCACATAGCTTATTTCTAACCGTGTCATCTCGTAGTTACGCTATTTGGTCAAATCTACTAAACTTAGCAAATCATTTAAAAATTTAAGCTTTTATTAACTCATTAACAAGTCTTAAAGTCTTAACCTTGTTCCTGAACATTGTCTTCATTATGAGAATGAATTAAGCTAATTGACAATGTCGAACCATCAGCCATAACTTTGTTTTTCTCCTTGAATCTAGCTCTTGGGATCTCCAGTATGCTAGATAGAGTTACCATCATGTTGACTTGTCATAAGCCGTAAATCCATTCCCTTAGATGATCTTTCAACTGCCTCTCTCACTAGGCCTTTCGTTAGTGGATTTGACAAATTATTACTTGACTTTACATAGTTAATTGTGATAATTCCACTAGAGAGAAGTTGTCTTATGGTGTTATGTCTCTGTTGTATATGACGAGACTTCCCGTTGTACATGACTCTCCCTGCCCTACCTATTGCTGCTTGACTATCGCAATGTATGCAAATAGGTCAAACAGGTTTTGGCTAGAATGGAATATCCTCTAGGAAATTTCGGAGCCATTCAGATTCTTCACCAGCTTTATCCAAATCAATGAATTCATATTCCATTGTGGAGCGAGCATTACATGTCTGCTTGGAAGATTTCCAAGAGACTGCTCCTCCACAAAGTGTAAACACATAACCACTTGTGGATTTTACTTCATTCGACCTGGTGATCCAATTTGCATCACTATATCCTTCAATCACAGCAGGATATCTGTTATAATGCAAAACATAGTGTTGTGTATGTTTCTGATACCCCAACACACGTTTCACTGCCATCCAGTGAGTTTGATTTGGATTACTAGTGAACCGACTCAGTTTGCTAATAGCACATGCTATATTTGGTCGCGTACAATTCATAATATACATCAAACTTCCCAATACTCTCGCATATTCCAATTAATAGTCACTTTTACCTTCATTCTTTTGAAATGTAAAGCTTAAATCAATTGGAGTTTTGACAACATTGAAATTCAAGTACTTCAACTTATCCAATACTCTTTCAATATAGTGAGATTGAAATAATGTTAGACCCTGAGAAGTTTTGAGAATCCTGATCCCTAAGATCAAATTAGCAACTCCTAAGTCCTTCATATCAAACTTGCTGGACAGCATGCGCTTTGTAGCATTTATATTGTCAATATCTTTACTCATTATTAACATGTCGTTAACATACAAACAAACAATGACTTCATGTTTCGGAATGTTTTTAATGTAAACACACTTATCACATTTGTTAATCTTGAATCCATTTTCCAACATTGTTTTGTCAAATTTAGCATGCCATTGTTTAGGTGCTTGCTTGAACCCATACAACGACTTCACAAGTCTGCACACTTTCTCTTCATTACCATGAACTATAAGTCCTTCAGGTTGTTGCATGTGAATTTCTTCCTCCAACTCTCCATTTAAGAAGGTTATCTTTACATCCATTTGATGGATTTTAAGATCATACACTGTCGCTAGTGCTATTAACATCCTAATTGATGTTATCCTTGTTACTAGAGATTATGTGTCAAAATAGTCCAGACCTTCTTTTTATCTGTATCCTTAAACTACAAATCTAGCCTTATATTTTTCAATACATCCATCATCTTTCATTTTCTTTTAAAGATCTATTTTGATCCTAAAGGTTTATTTCCTGGAGGAAGATCAGCCAATTCCCAAGTATGATTACTTAAAATTGATTCAATCTCACTATTCACAACTTCTATGCAATAAGTTGACTAAGACGGAGACATAGCTGCTTTAAATGTTTGAGGCTCATTTTCTAGCAACAGTGCCACAAAATCTGGCCCAAAGAAGTGACTTTCCATTGGCGAGTTCTACTCCTAGGATTCTCACCAGGTAGTGTGTTTTCCGTAGATTCTTCTCGTGGTCATTTAGGTCTTTCACTTTTTGACTCACATTCGGTTTTATACGGATAAATGTTTTCAAAGAACTCTGCGTTATCTGACTCAATTATCGTATTAACATGAATCTCATATTATCATATTTGTGAACCAAAAATGGGGAGGACTTACTGTTAACATCATATCCAATAAATATAAAATCTACCGTTTTGGGTCCAATTTTCACCCTTTTGGGTAAAGGAACCTCTACCTTATCTAAACACTCTCACACTTTGAAATACTTCAAGTTGGGTTTCCTTCCTTTCCACAACTCATATGGAATTGATTGTGTTTTGCTACGGGGTACCCTATTGAGTATCTTATTAGCCGTAAGGATGGCTTCCCCCCAAAAGGTTTCGTGGCGAACCAGAACTAATCATTAAGGCATTCATCATTTCCTTTAGTGTTATGTTCTTACGTTCCACCAAACTGTTTGACTGTGGTGTATAGGGTGCAGTAGTTTGATGAATAATACCATATTCCAAACATATCACTGCAAAAGGAGATTCATATTCTCCACCCTATAACTTCAAATCATTTTTATGTTTAGATTCAATTGGTTCTCAATTTCATTTTTGTATTGCTTAAATGCATCAATTGCTTCATCCTTACTATTAAGCGAATATACATAACAAAATCGAGTGCATTAGTCAATAAAAGTTATAAAATGCTTTTTCCCACTATGAGATAGTGTCGACTTCAGATCACATATATCTGTGTGAATTAAGTCTAAAGGTTTTGAATTTCTTTCAACATACTTGTAAGGATCCTTAACAAACTTACTTTCCACACAAATTTCACATTTCGATTTATCGCATTTAACATCAGGCAGTACTTCTAAGTAACCAATTTTCGCAAGGCTTTGTAATTTACATGTCCCAAACGGGCATGCCATAAATCATTTGACTCCAATAAGTAAACATAAACAAAAATTTTATTAACACTGGCAACAACCATTACATTCAGTTTGAAAAGACCCTCATTGAGGTATCCCTTTCCTATGAACATCTCATTCTTACTTATTACAACTTTATCACTAATTAGGACACACTTAAAACCTTTCTTAAGGAGTAGTGCAACAAAAACTAATTCTTCCTAATAGTAGGGACATGCAGAACACTATTCAAAGTCAACACCTTGTCGGATGTCATTTTCAAAATTACTTTCCCAAATCCTGCAATCCTTGTTGTTGTGTGTTTCCCATGAACAAATCTTCATCATACTCAGCAGGAGTGTAGTTGCAGAAATTTCTTTTGCAGCGAAGTATGTCGAGTTGCACCTGAGTTGAGAAACCACTCCTTGGGATTTCCAACTAATTTATACGCCGAGATCTTTGCACACAAGTCATCTGCATCTTCCATCTCTTCCACGATGTTTGCTTTACTTTTGCCTTTGCCTTTGTCTTGGTCCTTTCTTGGAGCACGACAGTCAGAAGACCTATGAACAGCCTTACCACAATTGTAACAGTTGCCTTTGAGTTTCTTCTTGGTCTTTTCTGGATTCTTTTCGTTGGACTTATTTCTCTTTTTGTCTTTGGTAGGAGCTTCTTCAACAATATTAACTTCACTGAATGTTGAACTCTTACGAGACTTCTTTTCATCGGTTTTGTTATCTTTCTCAATCTTGAGCCGAATCACAAGATCTTCAAGCTTAATTTCCTTACGCTTGTGCTTTAGATAATTATTGAAGTCGTTCCACGAAGGAGGCAACTTCTCGATCATTGTAGCCACTTGAAAAGTTTCGTTTACTACCATATCTTCAGCAATCAGATTATGGAGAATAAGTTGAAGTTCCTGCACTTGTGATACAACATTTTTACTATCTATTATTTTATAGTTTAAAAACTTTGCGACCACAAACTTTTTCAAGCATGCATGTTCTCTCTTATATTTCTTCTCAAGTTCATCCCACAACTCTTTCTAAGTTGTCATTGAACTATAGACATTATATAAGTCATCTTCTAAAACACTCAGAATATAGCCCTTACATAGGAAGTTTGCCTTTTTCCATGCTTCAATAATCGTGAATGTTTCTTTGTCTGACATTTCAGCAGCAGGCAGTGGAGTTTCTTCGCTGGTAAATTTCTGCAGATCAAGAGTGGTAAGTTAGAACCATACCTATTGCTGCCATCCTTTGAAATTCACACTAGTGAATTTACTCGGTTTCTCTGCTTGTGGTACAACAGTTCGGGTTGGTGCTGCAACAACCACTTTTATACTGTTGTTTGTCATTTCTCATAAACAAAAATCCATACAGTCTTACTAAGCAATAACTTATAATTGCAGACTTCAAGGAGTATAAAATCATGAACATTTTTGTCTCCACCAGACACACATATTAGTAAGAATAGATAATTTCCTTATGATTGTTGCCAGTCTGTGTTAGAGAAACCACAATTACTAATTTCAATAAATTTTACAGAAACACGAAGTAAATTTTTTTTACTGAACCAGTAAGAAAGATGAAAAAAAAATTAATTCACAAAAAAAAAAAATTATAAACGTACCAGAATGTGAAAAAATTAGAACAGGAAAAAGATCAAATCCACAGAATTAACAGTGTCCCTTTAAGTAAATTATTCCCCTCTAGTATTCGAGGTTTGATTTAGAATCTGTCCTCCTAGGATAAAATGATCTCAATCACCAACGTGTAAATACCAAAAACTCTAGTGTTAGCGAACCACTCAACAACAGTGAAGTACACGAATAAATTTTTGTGCAGAAAAAGAAGAAGAAATCAGAAAAATTCGTAAGGAAAAATTCTCAAGAATAAATGGTATTTATAGGTAAGAGGAGCAGGTTGCGAAAGGTTGCAACCCTTTCAGAATCCACACGACCATTAATGAAAGTTTGCAACCTTTCAAAATGTCCTGGCTGTTCGTGAAAGTTGCAACCTTTCAGAAGAGCCTATTTCCCAACATTAAAATGGGAAAGATAAAATGGGTTGCGCAGATCCGAGTCGGGTCGGGTTAATCAACTAAAAAGTTGAAATATTTCGGTTAATCTAAACTAAATAATTGAAAAACATTCTGTTATCAACTAATTAACTGAAAACGTTTTGGCCATTTAATTTAATTAATTAAATAAATAATTAAAACAAACTTTGTCCAAAAAATAATCTCGATCATTTTCCAAAGCCAAAGCCAAAGCCAAAGTCGAGCGACGACGACGGCGCGAGGGGGTCCCTCTTTCCAACCCTTTTAACAATTAATATGAGTGTTTCTATATTTAAACTCTCCTATTTTTCTTTCCACCACCGATGAGGTACAATTGCTTTTTCACTAAAGCATAAGAGGACTTTTCAAGTTCTCAACTCTTCAAGTTCCCAACTTTTCAAGTTCCTCTTTTTCCCTCTATTTCCAATTTATTCTTGCTACATACCCAACAATATAAAAATACATTCATATCTTCTAACATCATCCTCAAAATAAATAATTTTGGAAAATATAAAATACACCTTTATGGGTTTTTTCCAAATATGATATTTTCATCACTGATTCAATTGAATTAAATAAATCTCGAAAGTTTCATTACAACAAATTGAAAAAAACAATCTTAATTATCTTTTATGGATCTATGCTATATATAATTTGTTTATCTTTGTCTAACAATTTGTTTTATTGTATTAGTTTGAGGATAAAATTTCTAAAAAAATATGTTAGAGCAGATCGAACAACATAGATTTGACCATATTAAAAGAGACAATTTTCTATGTGTGGAAATTAATTTAATTTGTGATACATTTTGAAGTTGAGTGCGTGAGAAATTATTGTAATAAGAGACAGAAATTATTGTGATATATTTTCATCACTGATTCAATTGAATTAAATAAATCTTGAAAGTTTCATTACAACAAATTGAAAAAAACAATCTTAATTCTCTTTTATGGATCTACGCTATATATAATCTGTTTATGTTTGTCTAACCATTTGTTTTATTGTATTAGTTTGAGGATTAAATTTCTAAAAAAATATGTCTAGAGCAGACCGAACAACATAGGTTTGACCATATTAAAAGAGACAATTTTCTATGTGTGGAAATTAATTTAATTTGTGATACATTTTGAAGTTGAGTGCGTGAGAAATTATTGTAATAAGTGACAGATTTAGAAGGTTGGGGACACGTTTAACAATTTTCATAGAAATATAAACTTTATAAATGATTATCTTTTTTAAAAAATAACTAATTATTGATCTTGTTACTTCATGTACATGATTGATGAACAAACAATTTTTTAGTTTGACCTTTTTGGGGTATTCTTGCACTTGAATTAATTTTTAAAAATGTTAGTTGCTATGGGCACATTAATTACTAGCAAGCTAGTCCTTTTGATTTTTTCTTTAAAACTCTCTCCATTCATACTTCACACAATGTTTCTCCTTCCAAAAGATCTAACCAAGTGTTTCATATTTCCTATTTGAATATGGATAATAAAGAAAAATTTGATACTCATGAAAATGCAATACATAATTTGTCTAAATTCTATGATTTGATTTTTAGTTATGTCTACATTCATGCAAAAAAAGAATAGGCCTTCCAAGATAAATTTTGTCTATATGATAAAATATTAAAACATATAGATAATTATGTTCCACGTCCATGTAACATCTCGCACCTCATAATAGCCAACAATTTGTAACACCCCATATCCAAAACAGACCAAAAACCAGTTTTTCTGAAAATCTACAGGTGCAATAGACGGTGGCCATCGACGGACCGTAACCTGACAAATGGTCCGTCCTGCACATTAGTTGATTGGGTCCGAAACCACCAAAATCTCAATCCAGAAGATTTAACTAAGTGTTGAACGACGAACGGGCTTACGGTCCGTAGGTCAGACTACGGTCCGTAGTCTGAGTCCGTTGATCGACACCTCATTCACCCACTCTCTGATAAGGAACACGAGTGAGGAGCACGGTCCGTAAGTGGACCTACTGTCCGTAGGTCTTACCGTAGGTGGGAACTAGCATCCAGTTAGGGGGGAAATGCAGTAGGGTCAACTTCAAATGATCATAACTCTTAGCACAAAATGAATAATGTGTCCCATGACATATCAACCGATAGATAATTGAATTAGGTTTCCATATCCACCAACCTTGCTAAAATCATAGCTTCGAGTAAAAAATTATACCCATTTTAGTAAAGGCTTGTCAAACAGACCCAACCTACGGACCCAAACGACGGACTGTCGATGGAACGACGGACCGTCTGTCCAGGTCGTCGTTTGGTCCGACATCAACTTACCCAGGGGCCTTTTGGTCTTTTTCCACATTGTTTAAACATTAAGATACATCGTTTTGACCCTAAATCATCATATTTTAGTCAGTTTAAGCCTAGAAACATAACTAAAACTTAACTAAGTAAAAATCATTAATCAAAAGTTAGAAAATTAGAAGCAAGAAAGGAGAAAAGGCTAAAGAACCCTAGTTCAAGAACGCAAAAAGTTTCCAGCAGTTCCAGCCACAAAATCTAAGTATTTTTCCGTGAATTTCATCACCAGGTATGTAGAATTTCACTAGTGGGTTGCTTTCACCCATTGGGTCCCTAGTTTTCAGTCAATTCTTGATTCTCTTATCATGATTAAACCAAGGGTTCTTAGAATTACAGCAGAACTTCATGATTTAGTTAAGGTATACGTTCCACAACAGATTATCATGTTATTACTCAGATTATCGCATGAATTTCATAACCCTAGCTTCGTATTTCTTTAGTTCTTGAATTACACATGCTAGGTCAGATATTTCAGTTATTTCAGATATACATGCCTCAGTTATAAATATATAATTACCAGATTAATTATTACATTCTCACTTTGAATGTTTAGTTTTGAGCTATCCAGTATTTACAGAAACTCAGTCATAATCAGTTAATTACAAAATTCATTGGGAGTAGCATAATACCGAGTTGGACTAGGGTTCAGCATACCCAAATAGTCCCAGAACTACTAGCCAAGTAGGTTGTAAGTCCCCTCTGTGGGCAGTAAGTTTAGTGATCACGCCAGCATGCCTTTATACCTTTGGCAGGGTATATTGGGTCCTCTCGATGGGGCGTATACATCGGACTCCACATTTAGATCATGTGGTTTTATTATAGGTTATTAGTAGCTTCCACAGTTCAGTCAGACTATCTGCATTGACCATTTATCAGTATATTCATTATTCAGTTTCAACATGTTATAAATTGGTCATTGCATCCAGTTAGCTCAGAATTCAGTATATCATGTTAAGATTATTATACTTGCTTTTGTACTTGTTCAGTTATGTTTTATTTCAGCTTTACTCTATCCTACATGCTCAGTACCTTCAAGTACTGACGCATACATGCGCTACATCTTCTCGTGATGTAGGTTCAGGTTCTCAGCATCCAAATCACGCATAAATCGATTTCCGATCCCCACTTCAGTAGATTCAGTGGTGAGTCCTTATTCTCCGAGGACAACAGTCATGAGTTTCATTTCAGTATTTTAGTCATTTAGTTTCAGTTTTTACTAGATTAAGCTGGGGCTTGTTCCAGTATTTCTAATCCAGTTTAGAGGCTTATTTCAGACACATTTAGTTTCAGCTTAGCATTGAGCTGATATTTTGTTTGTATTAAACTCATCATTTTTAATATATCTTAGATTTAGCATATGGGTATTCCCTATATTTTCATTTTAAGTATGATTTAGCTTCCGCAATAGTTTATTATTCTTTAGTATGCTCATGATCATGCCAGCAAGGTTAGCTTGGGATCACTTGTGGTCCTAGGTTTCGTGTCCGCATCTCGGGGGTAGCTCGGGATGTGACAAAACATGGTATCAGAGCACTAGGTTCAAGATTCCTAGGATGTCTGAAAAGCCGCACTAAGTAGAGTACTTTTCATCGATGTGAAGTGCACCACATCTAATGAGAAGGGGGCTACAAAGTGTTATAGGAAAACTTCGCTTTCTTGTTACTCTTATCATGCGTAAGGTATGATCCTATTCCATTCTAACTTGACATTTTACATTTCAGATCATGCCTCCTCGTAGAGCTAATGCTAGGAATGCAAGCGCAGCTCCTCCAGTCCCAGATCAAGAAGTCTCCAATGTTAATTTCAGGAATGCCATACAGATGTTGGCTCAGAGTATGACCCACCAGAACAATCGAGTTCATGCTCTTATGATTGAAAATAGTGGATCAGCAGCAGCAAGGGTCCGTGACTTTGTTAGAATGAATCCTCCTGAGTTCTTAGGATCACAGACTAATAAGGATCCTCAGAATTTCTTGGAAGAAATCAAGAAGATCTTTGAGGTGATGCAGGTTACTGAAAATGATCGGGTTGAGTTGGTGTCATACCAGATGAAAGACGTGGGTCATATTTGGTACACTAAGTGGAAGGAGAATAGGGGTGCAAATGCAGCTCCTATTACTTGGGAGTGCTTCAGTGAGACCTTTCTCGATAGGTTTTTCCCAATAGAGTTGAGAGAAGCAAAGGCTCAAGAATTCATGAACTTGAGGCAGGGAAACATGAAAGTCCAAGAGTATGGGCTGAAGTTTAACCAACTCTCCAGGTATGCTCCTCACATGGTTGCTGACTCCAGGGCTCAGATGAATAAGTTTTTGTATGAAGTGTCGGATTTGGTGAAAACTCAGTGCAGAAATGCTATGTTACTTGGAGATATGAACATCTCTAGGGTTATGACTCATGCTCAGAAGGTTGAGGGTGATAAGCTTAGAGAACATGCCAAAGAGAATAAGAAGGCTAGGACTGGGAACTATGACTATTCTCAGCAGAAATCAGGTGGTGGAAATCGCTCGCAGAGTCAACAGAAGTTCTTATCTTCAGCCCCTTCATCAGCTAGTGTTCCATCCTCCAAGAATAGGTATGACCAGAAGGGTAGAGCATCAGTCTCTAAGTCTCAGGGAAGTCTTTCAGGCACCAAGACTTAACCCACTTGCCCTAAGTGTGGTAAGAACCATCCAGCGAGTGTCTTGCAGAAAAGAAGGATGTTTTGGGTGCGGTCAGTCTGGTCACAAGTTGAGGGATTGTCATTTGAGACACGATCAAGGAGGTGGAAATGGTAGAGCTCAGTCTACAACTTCATCAGCACCAATAAATCACCCGACTGAGCAGGGTAGCTCATATGGTACTGGTGGCGGTCAGCGCCAAAACAGACTGTATGCTCTTCAGGCTCACCAGGATCAGGAAGGTTATCCTGATGTAGTCACTGGTACGTTACAAGTCTTTGACCTTGATGTTTATACATTGTCAGATCCAGGGTCTACTCTTTCTTTTATAACTCCTTACATCGCAGTCTAATTCAGTGTCAATCCAGAAACTCTCTCAGAACTTTTCTCAGTCTCTACTCCAGTCGGTGACCCAGTTATAGCTAGACGAGTATACAGACAGTCTCTCAGAAAGTCACCTCAGCAGATCTTGTAGAGTTAGAAATAGTAGACTTCAATGTCATTTTAAACATGGATTGGTTACATTAATGTTATGCCTCAGTCGATTGTAGAACGAGGATTGTTCGTTTTTAGTTTCCAGATGAACCAATCTTAGAATGGAAGGGTAGTATCTTAGCGCCTATGAGTCGATTTATTTCATACCTTAAGGCCAGAAAGATGATCTCTAAGGGTTATCTTTATAATCTAGTTCGGTTAAGGACTCTAGCTCTGGAACCCCAACTATTGAGTTAGTTCCAGTAGTCAGTGAGTTTCTAGAAGTATTTCCAGAAGATCTTCACAGAGTTTCTCCCAAAAGGGAAATCGATTTTGGAATTAATCTCCTTCCAGATACCCAGCCTATTTCTATTCCTCCTTACAGAATGGCTCCAGCAGAGCTTAATGAATTGAAAGAGCAGTTGAAAGACCTTTTATATAAGGGTTTCATCGGACCTAGTATTTCACCATGGGGTGCACCAGTGTTGTTCGTAAAGAATAAAGATGGTTCTCTTAGAATGTGTATTGACTATAGACAGTTGAACAAGGACACAATCAAGAATAAGTATCCCATCCCCAGGATTGATGACTTATTTGACCAACTTCAGGGTGCTAGCCATTTCTCAAAGATAGACCTCAAATCAGGTTATCATCAGCTCAAAGTCAGAGATAGTGACATTCCGAAAACAACCTTCAGAACTCGGTATGGTCATTATGAATTTGTAGTTATGTCATTTGGACTAACCAATGCTCCTGCAGCTTTTATGGATTTGATGAACAGAGTGTTCAAATAGTACATGGACTTGTTCGTTATCGTCTTGATTGATGATATCCTCATTTACTCTAGGAATGAGGAAGAACATGCGAGTCATTTGAGAATTGTTCTACAGACTCTCAAGGATCGCCAGTTATTCGCTAAGTTTAGCAAATGTGAGTTCTGGTTGCAATCCATTGCTTTCCTTGGTCACATTGTGTCTAGCGAAGGGATTCGAGTAAATTCACAGAAGATAGAAGCAGTGAAACAATGGCCCAGACCTACCTCTGCTACAGATATTAGAAGTTTCCTAGGTCTAGCGGGTTATTGCAGAAGGTTCGTGGAATGATTTTCATCCATAGCCTCACCATTGACTAGGCTGACTCAGAAGATGGTCAAGTTTCAATGGTCAGATGATTGTGAGAAAAGCTTTGCAGAATTGAAAACTAGATTAACTACAACTCCTTTTTTGAATCTACCAGAAGGTTCAGATGGTTATGTGATCTATTGCGATGCATCCAGAGTTGGCCTTGGTTGTGTGTTGATGCAACGAGATAAAGTTATAGCTTATGATTCTAGACAGCTTAAGGTGCATGAGAAGAACTATCGAACTCATGACCTCGATCTTGCAGCAGTGGTGTTTGCACTCAAGATCTGGAGACACTACTTGTATGGTGTTCATGTAGATGTGTTCACTGACCACAAGAGTCTTCAGTATGTGTTCACCCAAAAAGAGTTGAATCTTCGCCAGAGGAGATGGGCTGAGTTCCTTAAGGATTATGATATGAGTGTGCATTATCATCCTGGTAAGGCGAACATAGTAGCAGACGCTCTTAGTAGACTATCTATGGGTAGTGTAGCCCATGTTGAAGAAGAAAGAAAAGAGCTAGTGAAGGATGTTCGCAGACTTGCTCGCTTGGGAGTTCGCCTTATGAGCATATCAGATTGTAGTGTAATAGTTCGGAATGGGGCAGAATCTTCTTTGATAGTGGAAGTTAAGAAAAAGCAAGACAGTGATCCAATCTTTCTTGAACTTAAGGGTGCAGTTCATAATCAGAGAGTAGAGGTTTTCTCCCACGGGGGAGATGGTGTACTTCGCTACCAGGGTATATTGTGTGTTCCTGATGTGGGCGAGTTGAGACAACATATTCTTGCAGAAGCCCATAAATCCAGATATTCTATTCATCCAGGTGTCACTAAGATGTACCATGATCTGCGGGAAGTCTATTGGTGAAATGGCATGAAGAGGGATATAGCAGATTTTGTGAGTAAGTGCCCCAATTGCCAGCAAGTCAAGGTAGAACATCAGAAACCAGGGGGTATGACTCAAGAGATCGACATTACTACTTAGAAGTGGGAAGTGATCAATATGGATTTCATCACAGGTTTACAGCGTACTCGCAGACAGCATGACTCCATTTGGGTGATAGGTGATAGGATGACTAAGTCTTGTCGCTTTTTGGAGGCCAAGACTACAGATTCGGCAGAGGACTATGCCTAGCTTTACATTAATGAAATTGTGAGGTTGCATGGGGTTCCTTTGTCTATCATCTGAGATAGAGATCCTCAGTTTACCTCTCATTTTTGGAAGTTATTTCAGAAGGGTCTTGGTACTCAAGTTAAACCTTAGCACAGCATTTCATCCGCAGACGGATGGACAGGCAGAGCGTACTATTCAGACCCTAGAGGATATGTTGAGAGCTTGTGTGATCGATTTCAACGATAGTTGGGATGATCACCTTCCTCTTATTGAGTTTGCCTACAATAATAGCTACCATTCCAGTATTCAGATGGCCCCATCTGAGGCTTTGTATGGGTGTAGATGTAGGTCTCATGTTGGTTGGTTTGAAGTAGGTGAAACAGCTTTGATAGGGCCATATTTAGTCCTTCATGCTATGGAGAAAGTGCAACTCATTAGAGATCGACTTAAGACAGCCCAGAGTCGTCAGACATCTTATGGAGATGTAAAGAGAAGGGAACTAGAGTACCAAGTTTATGATTGGGTTTTTCCGAAAGTGTCAGCTATGAAAAGGGTGATGAGATTTGGCATGAAAGGGAAGCTCAGTCTTAGATATGTATGCCCTTAAAAGATTTTGAAAAGGATTAGCAAGGTGGCATATGAGTTAGTATTACCTACAGACTTAGCAGCAGTGCATCGGGTTTTCCACATCTCACTCTTAAAGAAGTGTGTGGGTGACCCAGCATCTATAGTGCCATTAGAGAGTGTGGCGGTGAAAGATTGTCACAACTGGAATCTAGACCCTAGACGAGACCGGCGTCGTTGACCTCTCAGAGGTCGCAGACAAGCCTACATACGTCATTCTTACTTCATCTAGGTTAATTTTAGCGGAAAATTTAAACTTTTTGTTTTCTTATTTCATGCTAAACATTTTAAACTTAACATCATAGGCGTTCACAAATCAACCATCTAATATAGAGATAATCAAATGAAAGAAACAGTTCATAATTGCATTAGACGTATTTTTGCCAAAACGGCACCAATACAAAGTATGAAATGAAAATGGAAAGAAACACTAGTGGAACATGCTCCACTAGCTAAAGCCTACATCTAAGCTAGATAATAACGATAGACATCCTCGAAAGCATGAGGGCCTACCAAGTACGGATGAAAGCTCCACGTCCGGATAGCTGCAACGTCAACCTGTAAGCTCTAGCGTCCACCTGTGCCTGCACCTAAAAATATAGAGTTTTATGGGATTAGTACACACTTGTACTAAGTATGGGTATATGCAAGCACACACCAAGGACATGCATGAGTAAGAATAGCTCTTTCCTAACAACATGATTATGGAAAGTCAAGTCAGTGGACTTGCCAAATTGGGATTAGAAAAGTTAGTGAGCTTTCCAAATTTGGATTAGGAAAGTCAGTGAGCTTTCCAGATTTGGATTAGGAAAGTCAGTGAGCTTTCCAAATTTGGATTAGAAAAGTCATGCCATGAGAGTAACATGCATCATCATACTTATCATATTGCACACAGCACATAACATCTTACACATAGCACATATCATATTGCATATAACACATATCATCTTTCATATCATTCATTCATATGCCATGAGACCTTGGAATCATGGACTTGACATTAAGACTTTCCAAAATGAGTGCTCAACATATGAGACCTCAACTAGGGAGTCTTCCTTAGCAAACACAGAGTTTGCTTCATTCATTCATACGTACTTCATTTCATTCATTCATAAGCTAGTGTAAACACCAGCTATACCTAGGATGTAGTTTAAGACTCTCATCGGGTTTACTATCTAATGATCAAGAATAACCTAGTGTCATTACTTGAGTCTAGCTCACCTCTTCATTATCCTATCCTAACACCTTTGGTATCGATCATTTCATTATGTGCATCATTTGAGGCTAGCCTCATTCATTCATTGGGAACTTTAACTTTAACCGACATAGATCATGTGAGCATCATGAAATCCAGTGTCTCCCCTATATCGAAAATAGGTGGAATCACCGGCCAAAGTGACCCAAAACATGATAGCGTACATGGGAATTTAACCCAGCCAGATCCCTATATTGGCAGTATAGGTTCGAAGACTAGGAGATATAAGGAGACCCATACCCGGCATGTCGGACATTCTCATCTCATGAGAGTTACGTGAACCTCTTCCCTTCCCGAAAGAAGGCATCACCGCTCATAGCTAGTCTATCGGTGCTCAGTATAAAGTTCCATTACATTAAACTCATACGTCATGGAAGTTGGCTTCTAGTATGAGGACATCATAGCTCAATAGATGATTTCTCATCATCATTAGTATTAAGTGTGTTAATCTCAATACTTTCATTAGAGTGTTCATAGAGACTGGTCTCTTCATTAACTTTACACTCTCATAGGGTGCATTTTTCATAAATTCGTTTAGCCAAAATATTGGTACTCAAATCAGCCACACATTCATTTTAATGAACATCACGATTTACATAGGTTTATGCACGTAAAATGACAACCATAACATTATCAATTTTGGAGCCTTAACCCGAGGACCTTAGTCACTGTAACATACTTGCACAAACACACACTTGCACATAATTTTGAACATATGGTTGTCTTTCATACGATTTCAATTACACAAACATAATCATATTCATCACGAAAACAGAACATACACCTAAATCTACCAGCAATCATACCCAACCTACGATTCATTGGGAGCTAGTGACAGGGGCATGCAAAGGGGAACAATCCTAGTTTTCGGACTGAATAATCTGAACCTTAAGGGGTCTCTTGGGAAAGGGACCAAGAGAGAAGAGAACCCATACCTTTTTGACGTTAAACCCTCGACTTTTTACCCAAAAACTCCACCCAAGATCATGTCTAAGCCTCCTCAATGTCAACTCCACTCGACGGCCAACCTCCCTTAGCCTAGTGTGCGATTAACGTTTGTTTTCTTGTGATTTCGTGTGAGTTCTTCAAGTGTGAAGAACTTGGTTTATTTTTCTGTTCTTGTATCCTATTTTGGCAGAGAGAATACGTGAGAAAGAAGAAGAGATATTGAGCGTGAGAGTGGAGAGATAAACGTGAGTGAGTGGGAGTTGTAGGAGGCTTAGGAGTCTAGTTTTAGGACTTAGTCAATAAGGTTTTGTTTATTTAATAAAAATCTGATTTATATTTATTTTAAATCAGCTAATGAATAATAATTATTAATTAATTACATTAATTCAATAGCTTAAATAAAAATCACTTTAATTCATTGCTTCCACCTAGGTTCGAACCCGGGTGGAGCAAGACATCACTTCAAGAGCCCATTTTCGGCCCTCTTTCCCAAAATTGCCCCTCCACCTTATTAATTAAATAATTAATTATATATTTAGGGTAATTACGATACTGCCCATAGCCAGGAAAAATACCATTTTACCCCTAGACCCTCCAAACCAAAGATTTCCCCTTTTTAAGTCTGGTAAAGACTCCTTCGAGTAAATCTTCGTATTCGAGAGCCCTACATGGTTGGACCCAACCTTTCCAAGCTCAACTAACTCCCCAAGTTAGTTGGCTTGGCTGTAGCAAGGGTTTCGAGGTCTGGTTCTCAGCGCATTAATCCATGTTAACCCTGGTCTAATCATAGGCATTCCTCACACATTAAGCATTACTTATCATATCCATTTTTAGGGTTGTTACAAATATAGTCTTTCTTGTGAGGATGTACCAGTTGAGATTGTTGACCGTCAGGTTAGAAGGTTGAGAAACAAAGAAATTGCTTGAGTCAAGGTTTTGTGGAGGAGTCAGTCCGTAGAGGGAGTTACTTGGGAAGCAAAAACAGTCATGAAAGCCAAGTATCCTCACCTTTTTCCTTCCGATTCCACTACAGCTTGAGGTAATAGCTCCTCTTCAGTTTTCTAGTCATTCATGCATAAATTCATCTTAGAATCATGTTCACTCAGTTTGTACTTGTATTTTCAACATATTTGCATGTTCTCGAAACTTAATTCAGTCAGAAACTTAGTTCTCAGTGTTTAGTAGTAGGGTTTGCAGCTCTCTCCCTCTATTCTAGTTTTTCAGAAAATCTACAGGTGCAATAGACGGTGGCCATCGACGGATCGTAGCCTGACCCACGGTCCATCCTGCACAGCAGTCGATTGGGTCAGAAACCACCCAAAATCTCAAACCAGAAGATTTGACTAAGTGTCGAACGACGGACGGACTTACAGTTCGTAGTCTTAGTCCGTTGATCGACACCCCATTCACCCACTCTCTGAAAAGTACCACAGGTGACCATCATGGTCCGTAAGTGGACCCACGGTCCGTAGGTTTGACCGTAGGTGGGAACTAGCAGCTAAATAGGGGGGAAATGCATTAGGGTCAACATCAAATGCTCATAACTCTAAGCACAAAATGAATTAGGTGTCCTATGATATTTCAACAGATAGATAATTTAATTAGCTTTCCATATCCACCAACTTTGCAAAAATCAGAGCTACGAGTAAAAAGTTATGCCTATTTTAGTAAATGCCTGTCAAACAGACCCAACCAACGGACCCAAACGACAGACTGTCGATGAAACGACGGACCGTCTGTCCAGGTTGTCGTTTGGTCTGACAGTAACTTACCCAAGGGCCTTTTGGTCTTTTTCCACTTTTTTTAATCATTAAGATACGTCGTTTTAACCCTAAATCATCAGATTTAGTCAGTTTAAGCCTAGAAACATAACTAAAACTTAACTAAGTAAAAATCATTAATCAAAAGTTAGAAAATTAGAAGCAAGAAAGGAGAAAAAGCTCAAGAACCCTAGTTCAAGAATGCAACGAGTTTCCAGCAGTTCCAGCCACATAATCTAAGTATTTTTCCGTGAATTTCATCACCAGGTATGTGGGATTTCACTAGTGGGTTGCTTTCACCCATTGGGTCTCTAGTTTTCAGTCAATTCTTGATTCTCTTATCATGATTAAACCTAGGGTTCCTACAATTACAGCAGAACTTCATGATTTAATTAAAGTATACGTTCCAAATCAGATTATCATATTATTACTCAGATTATCACATGAATTTCAGAATCCTAGCTTTGTATTTCTTTAGTTCTTGAACTACACATGCTAGATCAGATATTCCAGTTACTTCAGATATACATGCCTCAGTTATAAATGCATAATTACAAGATTAATCGTTGCATTCTAAGTTTGCATGTTTAGTTTTGATCTATCCGATATTTACAGAAACTCAGTCATAATCAGTTAATTACAAAATCCATTGGGAGTAGCATAATACCGAGTTGGACAAGGGTTCAGCGTACCCAAATAGTCCCAAAACTACTAGCCAAGTAGGTTGTAAGTCCCCTCTGTGGGCAATCAGTTTTGTGATCACGCCAGCATGCATTTATACCTTTGGCAGGGTATATTGGGTCCTCTCAATGGGGTGTATACACTGGACTCCACATTTAGCTCATGTGGTTTTATTATCGGTTATTAGTAGCTCCCACAGTTCAGTCAGACTCTCTGCTTTGACCATTTATCAGTATATTAAGTATTCAGTTTCAGCATGTTATAAATTGGTCATTCTATCCAGTTATCTCAGAATTCAGTATATCATGTTCAGATTATTGTACTTGCTTTTGTGCTTGTTCAGTTATGTTTTATTTCAGCTTTACTCTATCCTACATGCTCAGTACCTTCAAGTACTGACGCATACATGCGCTACATCTTCTCGTGATATAGGTTCAGGTTCTCATCATCCAGATCACGCATAGATCGATTTCCAATCTCTAGTTCAGCAGATTCAGTGGTGAGTCCTCATTCTCCGAGGACAACAGTCCTAAGTTTCATTTTAGTCTTTTAGTCATTTAGTTTTGATTTTTGGTAGATTTAGTTGGGGCTTGTCTTAGTATTTCTAGTCCAGTTTAGAGGCTTATTTCGGACACAGTTAGTTTCAGCTTAGCATTGAGTTGATATTTTATTTGTATTAAACTCATCATTTTTCATATATCTAAGATTTAGCATATGGGTATTCCACATCTTTTCATTTTAAGTATGATTTATCTTCCACAGCAGTTTATTATTCTTTAGTATGCTCATGAAAATGCCAGCAGGGTTAGCTTGGGATCACTTCTGGTCCTAGGTTCCATGTCCGCATCTCGGGGGTTGCTCGGGGCGTGACACAATTGGCTAAGAAACTAAAAATAATCACTTTTGGAAATAATAGGAAAAATCTGGAAAATTTCCTAAGTTAAGAAAGTGAGTTTTTGGTCATTCAAACAGATATAATATCTAGATCAAGCTGAGTTAGAGTCAGTTCTTACATGGCTAGAAATCTCTTGGAGAGATATTTTCAATGTCGCCGAGTTTGCGCATTTTTTATATCGTGTGAGGGATATATGCCTATTGGAAGTTGGGTTGTTGAGTTGAGAAAGGTACCAATCCGAATTTTAGTAAGGCTAAACTTGTCATTTCACCCAACTATTTCCTAAATTGTTTTAAGGGTTTATTAGAAGTAAAAATAAGCCTTAAGTTTGCTTTAGAAAATCAATTTATGCTTAGGTCTTGGGAGAAAAGAGAAGAGAAGAAGAAAAGGGGAGAAGATCAAGAATCCATCAAGATTGCTAAGGTTTCGTGAGTCGAATTCATCAGGGGTGATCCCTATTGAGGTATCTGAGATCTTTATGTGTTGGGTTAGTACACCCACACACCCATTTGTTTAATTCAGCGAAGTTTGAATATATTAAATGATGAACATTTAAATTCTTGATGAACAATGGTTAAATTCTTGTTGGATGAGTTGTAGTATGTTTTGGTTTATTGGATTCGTGTTTCCAGGTAGTTTTTCGGGTCTTATCTAATGGGTATTGAGGTTATTAGTGATCCTAGGTGATTGGGGAAAGATCCATAGAAGTTTAGAAGGTTTAGAGATGAAAAACAGAGTAGAAAAGTTAGAGGTCCTGTCTGAGATATCTTGGGGCCCCGTGTCTACAAGAGCCCCTAAGGATAGTTTCTGTTTGACAGGCTCTGGGGCGCCACACCAGCCATAGTGCCTCAAGACAAAGTCTGTGCGTCAGGCTCTGGCGCTCCACGCCTATAAGAACACCAAGGACATCTCGAGACCCTGTTCTTTCACTATTTTTTTACTAGTACCCAAGTGATGTACCCACACTTCTTAGTTGATTCCAATACTCTAAGGTACATCTAAACATTATGAAATCACCCTTAAAAATGAATCATAAACCTTGAATCCAAAATTTAATTCAAGGTAAGTTAGGATCAAAGTCAAGGAAGTTAAGAAGTCAAGTTTAAACCTATGAAGTAAATTAAAGTAAAGTTTCTTAAAGTTTCCAAGATTCTTATTTAAATGTTTTAACTTCATTTTAAGGATCAAGCTTTGAGTTAAAGAAAGAGTAAAATTTGAAGTCTTTCCTTCAAAGAAGTATAAGGGAACTAAGTATTCCCTAAAGAGTTGATTAAGATCAAAAGTTTCAAGTCAAGTAAAAAGTAAAGAGTTGAGTTTATTTCTCAAAAGATATAAGGGAACTAAGTACCCTAGAAAGTTTATAAATGTTTTTACATTTAAGTTAAAGAGGAAAGTAAGATTTCCCAACAGAGCTTTGAACTAAAAAAGGGAACAATGATTCCAAGAGGGCTTTTTTAAAGCTAAAAAGGGTTGAGCAAATTATCTCAACTCAAAGGAAGGAAGTTATTTTAAAAGCATGAGCTAAAGCAGATTTTGAGAGAAGTATTAAGCACCGATGTGGGGATGAAAGTTTATCTTAACTCAAGTCTCCATGTAAATCATGTAGCCATCATAGGTATTAACGAGTCATACTTTTTAGATTATCACGTAAGTTAAGCTAGTGGATCTACTAGGTTGAGAAGTTCTATGCGATGACAAATTATAGGAAAGTTATGGCAGCTTGGGCGAGACGTTGTATCACCACTTAGGATCATAGTGGTGGTTGTCGGTTAGAGATACTCCCACGGAATTGCATAACTTTCATATATAAGTAAAGTTGATTTTGCTAATGCATTTTCATTGATGAACTTACTTTCGTTACTATTTTTACGAGCTTTATATATATCGCATGTGTTTTAAATTGCTTAATATACATAAAGTGAGTTAAATATTTCTTGAGTTGAGCAGAGCCAAGGTAATTTCATCTTATTCCCTCAAGCTTAAGTTGTTATTTAGAATTCCAACTCGCATACTCGTACATTTAATGTATTAATGTCAGTTCGCCTCCATCGTCTTATGATGCAGATGCAGGTAACCACGATCAGCATACTGTACATCGTTGATCCAGTTTGAGCACTCAGAGTTAGTGGTGAGCCTCCTTGAATTCCGAAGGATCCTTTTTATGCTTTCTAGCTTTCTATTTCAGAATATTGTGGAGTCTATCCCAACATTCATCAAAGTACTTTTTTAGAGGCTTCATAGACGGATAGTTAGTAGTTCAGTTGAGACTCTTTTATTTCAGATATTATATTTGAGACATAAGTGCTATTTTGGCCAAGACATTAAATTAAGTTCATTACGAGAATGTTCTTGTTTTACTATTGAGTTAAGTCTTCCGCGAAGTTAGGTAAGACAGGCCAAGGGTTCGCTCAAGTCCATCAATGGTCATTTGGAGTCGTCCACGTCCAGGGTGTAGGCTCAGAGTGTGACAAACTCGGTATCAGATCCCGAGGTTCAAGAGTCCTAGGGAGTCTTTAAAGTCATGTCCGTAGAATCTTAGTGATCGATGTGAAGCGCGCCACATCTATGATTAGGAGACTGCGACAATTAGGAATCTCTTCACTCCTTTCATATTCCTTTTCGTGCATTAGAGTTTATATCTAAAACATTTTCCCTTAATTTGTGCTTGCGCGTGTTTCATATCATCATGCCTCAACGAAGAGCAGTCAGAGGTCGACCAACCAGAAGGAAAGTTGAAGAACCAAAGTTACCTAATGCCCAGAACGGGCAACCTCAAGGGGAAGTAACTAATGTTGAGTTCTGCGAGGCTATCCGAATGCTAAACCAAGCGGTGACGAACCAAGTCGGGAAACAAAGGGGAGCTCAACAAGAAGGGGATGGCACTTCTACGATTTAGCAATTCTTGAGGATGAATACCCCAAGCATTTCTGGTTCAAGTACTACTAAGGATCTGGAAAACATTGTGGAAGAGTTGAAGAAGGTTTTTGAGGTGATGCATGCAGTTGATACTAAAAGGGTAGAGCTAGCTTCATATCAACTGTAGAATGTGTCTAGGACTTGGTTCGACCAGAGGAAAAAAGGAAGAGATGAGGATACACAACATCCAAGCCGGGGTTGTTTTAAAGAAGCTTTCGTGGGGCGGTTCTTTCCCCGAGAACTGAAGGAGGCAAAGGTATGGGAGTTCCTTGATCTGAAATAGGACTCTTTAAGTGTGCATGAGTATGGGAGGAAATTCACCTAACTATCTCGTTATGCTCATGAGACGTTTAAAGATATGAGGACCAGGATGAGATTATTTGTCGCTGGCCTAGGTCGTGCATCTAGTAAAGAGGGCAGGGCGGCAAAGCTGATTAGGGACATGCACATATCACGATTGATGGTTTATGTGAAGAAATTCAAAGAGAAGAAGTTGAGTGACATAGAAGAGTACAGGAACAATAAGGCCAAGACTGGGAATGAGTCTGTGCAACACAAAGGTGGTTTGAATCGACCACAATTCCAGAAACAAAAGGTGCATGCACCATAATCTTCTAGTGCACGTGCGTCCAGAAACAGAGGTGATTATATTGGATAGAATTCGTAGAACTTCAGGGATAGACCAGCCCAGTACCAAGGTAGTGTGGAACAATGAGAAAGTTGGACTCCTACATGTTCTAAGTGTGGTAGGAACCACCCCGGTAAAAGTTGTGACGGCCAGGCATGTTGCTTCAAGTGTGGTCAAGAGGGTAACATCATAAGAGAGTGCCCAAAGAATAAGTAAGGTGGTGGAAATCCGAGCAATAGATATCAATCGTCATCTGTTGCTCCACCAAGAGGGCAGCACCTAGAGGATCCACTTCTGGAACTGGCGGAGGGGCAAACTATTTGTATTCAATCACTAGCCGCCAAGAGCAAGAGAATTCACCAGATATTGTCACGGGTATGATCAAAGTCTTTACTTTTGATGTATATGCTTTGTTAGACCCAGGATAAAGTTTATATTTTGTAACTCTCTATGTTGCAAATCTGTTTGAGATTCTTCTTGAGAAATATTGTGAACCTTTCTATGTATCTACCCCTGTTGGAGTGTCTATTCTAGCAGAAAGAGTCTATCGTGATTGTCTAATCTCTACAATCATAAGAACACCATGGCTAACCTAGTGGAGTTGGAAATGGTATATTTTGATGTCATTCTAGGTATGGACTGGCTCCATGCTTGTTATGCGTCATTAGATTGTAGAACTCGAGTTGTCAAGTTTCAAATTTCTAACGAGCCAGTCATAGAGTGGAGTAGTAGGTTAGCAGTGCCTAAGGGTCATTTTATTTCGTACATTAAGGCAAGGAAGTTAGTTTCAAAGGGGTGTATCTACCACTTAATCCGAGTAAATGACTCAAGTGTTGAGGTACCTTCCCTTCAGTCAGTTCCTATAGTAAAAGAATTTCGAAATGTTTTTCCTTATGGTCTACCCAGAGTCCCTCCTGATAGAGATAGACTTCGACATAATTATCATTGCACATACTCGTCCTATATCTATTCCGCCATATAGAAATATACAAACATCGTTAAAATAGTTGAAAGAGCAGATGAAAGATATGTTAGATAAAGGTTTTATTCGCCCAAGTGTCTCACCTTGGGGCACTCCGGTCTTAATTGTGAGAAAGAATGATTGTTTCCTTAGGATGTTTATAGACTACCGCCAATTGAATAAGGTGACCATCAAGACTAAGTATCCTCTTCCAAGGATAGATGATCTGTTCGAACAGCTTCAAGGTGCTTCCTGCTTCTCAAAAATTGATCTCAGATCTGGATACCATCAATTAAGAGTTAGAGAATGTGACATTCCAAAGACATCCTTTAGAACCATATATGGGCATTATGAGTTTTTGGTTATGTCTTTTGGGTTGACAAATGCACCAACAACATTCATGGATCTTATGACTAGACTCTTCAAGCCTTACATAGATATGTTTGTTATTGTCTTCTTTGATAACATATTAATCTATTAAAGGAATGAAGAAAATGCTAGTAACCTCATAATAGTACTTCAAACTTTGGAAGAAAAAGAACTATATTCAAAGTTCTCCAATGTGAGTTTTGTCTTAAGTGTGTGGCGTTCTTGGGCCACATAGTTTCTGGTTATGGGATTAGAGTTGGTACCTAAAAGATAGAAGTGGTTCAGAGTTGGCCTAGACCCACGTCTCCAATTGATATCATGAGTTTCTTTGGTTTGGATGGCTATTATAGAAGGTGTGTTGAGGGGTTTTCATCTATATTGTGTCCCTTGACTAAGTTAACATAGAAGACGTAAAATTTCAATGGTCTGAAACTTTTGAGAAAAGCTTTCAGGAATTAAAAAAAAGGTTGACTACTGCCCCGGTTTTGACCTTACCGAAGGTTACTCAAGATTTTGTGGTGTACTGTGATGCATCAAGAGTTGGTTTGGGTTATGTGTTAATGCACAAAGGCAAGGTCATAACCTATGCTTACACACAGTTGAAAGTTCATGAGAAGAACTACCCAACCCATGACATAGAATTGGTTGTTGTGGTTTTTGTCTTGAGGATATGGCATCACTATTTGCATGGCGTTCATGTTGATATATTCACTAGTCACAAGATTCTACAATATGTTTTCACCCAGAGGGAGCTCAATCTCAAACAAAGGAGGTGGTTAGAACTACTCAAGGATTATGACATGAGTATTCTTTACCACCCAGGTAAGGCTAATGTGTTCGTTGATGCCTTAAGCAGGTTATCCATGGGAGTACCACCCATGTTCAGAAAGAAAAGGTGGAGTTAGCTAAAGATGTGCACAGACTTGCACGCCTGGGAGTCAGACTTATGGATTCCACAGAAGGAGGGATAGTGGTGACTAATAGGGCCGAATCATAACTAGTGTCTGGGGTGAAAGAAAAGTAAGACCAATACCCTATTTTGCTTGATTTGGCGAATGTTCATAAGCAAAGAGGATTGGCTTCTGAACAAGGGGGTTGTGCTGAAGTACAAGGTAGGTTGTGTGCACCTAGGGTGGATGAACTCCAAGAGAAGATCATGGAGGAGACTCATAGATCCAGATATTCCATTCATCCGGGTTCTGACAAGATGTATCGCGATTTCAGGGAGAAATATTGGTGGGAAGGCATGAAGAAAGACATTGCTGAGTTTGTTGCCAAGTGCTCGAATTACCAGCAAGTTAAAGTAGAACACCAAAGGCCTGGAGGGTTGGATCAGAATATAGAACTTCCGAAATGGAAGTGAGAGATGATTAATATGGACTTTATCACACGATTGCTAAGGTCCCGCAGACAGAAAGATTCAATTGGGTGATTGTAGATAGAATGACTAAATCAGCCCACTTTTTGCCGGTAAAGACTACTCATTCGGCCGAGGATTATGCTAAGATGTACATTCAAGAAGTAGTGATACTTCATGGACTCCCGGTCTCCATTATTTCATATAGAGGTGAATAATTTACTGCTTAGTTCTTGAAGTCTATCAAGAAAGGTTTGGGTTAGAAGGTGAACTTAAGTACTGCTTTTCATCTTCAGATGGATGGAAAAACAGAGCGTACTATCCAGACCTTAGAATATATGTTGAGAGCTTATGTTATTGATGTCAAAGGTAATTGGGATGATCACATACCTCTCAACAATGGCCACCGTTCGAGCATCCAAATGGCTCCATACGAAGTTCTTTATGGGAGAAGATTCAGATCTCCTATTGGGTGATTCAAAGTTTTTTAAGCAGACTTGATTGGACCAGATCTAGTTCACCAAGCCATGGAGAAAATGAAAGTGATTCAAGAGAGGTTGAAGACAGCACAGAGACGCCAAAAGTCCTACACAGATCTTAGGAGGAGGTCATTAGAGGTTGAGGTGGACGATTGTGTATATCTTAAGGTTTCACCCATGAAGGGATTTATGAGATTTGTTTAGAAGAGGAAACTTATTCCCCGATATATTGGACCTTGTAAAGTATCCAAGAGAATTTCCAATGTAGCTTCTATTTTGGTACAATGAATTTCAGGTTCTAGCGTTGTTCTTCCGCATTAGTTTGATTAGTTGTTTGTTAAAACATTGGAGTTTATAGGGACTCCATTTTTATTGTCAGTTAAACCTGCTTCCGTATTATTAAATGCCTTAGTTTTCATAAAAAAAATTAGTTTGGGTTGTAGTGTGGTTCTTCCACTGGAGGATTAGTGTGGGTGTCAATCACGACTATCTAGGTCGTGCCACTTATGTTTCCTACTCAATATATTCAAAGTGATTGATATTCAGTAAAATATTATTAAGCATTTATTTTAGTTTGATGCTTGTTGGTTGAGTTAGTCTTCCGCTTGTAGTCGATCAGAATGAGAGGTTTGCTTGGGTACCAGCAATGATTCTTGAGTGTCGTCCACATCCAGGGTATAGGCTAGGTTCGTGATAAATATATTATTTCAAATATGCTACCAAAATTCTTAAGTACTGGAATTATCGGTAATTATTTGAAATTATAGGTAAGACTGGAATTATCGGTAATTATTTGAAATTATAGGTGAGATTAATATCTATGATATGAAGGTATGTCTAATTTGGATTTTTTTTCATATTTATCGCACAAATTTTAAATACTTTTATCATTATACTCCCCATTTTTACAAAAGAATGGCCTAATTTGACTTGACATATAATTTAGGGAAAGACAAGTTCAACCTTGTTTTTCTAAATTAAAGTTATATAAAATTTTCCAAAATATCATTTCATATTATGAAATTGAGTATACCACGTGGAAAGCTAAAGTTAAAATATTTTCATAAAAATCATCATTTTGAATCAAACAAAAAAGGAAAACAAATGTATTTTAGATATTCCACGGATGGAGGAAGTATTTTGCCTATGTTAACATAATTTTGTCCAGAATTTATGTATGGAAAATTAAATCACCTTTTTATAAATGTAATAGAAATAATAACTCCATATGAGAGAAGAAGAGAAGAAGAGCATACTCTATAAGGTAGAAATATTATTGCACCAAAACTAAGAACACATTGACATATAACATTGCAAGAAATGAATATTTTGTACTATTGTATGTTACAGTCTCTCAATTTTAGTTGCAATAATATTTTTGCTAAACAAAACAAGATATTCTTTTACTCACCTACTCTCACATGGAGTTATTATTTCTACTAAATAAATAAAAAAGACAATTGAACATTCCATACATAAATTGTGGATAAAATAGATAAAAGAATGGTGGAGTAACAAAAATGCACCAAATATTGTCGACATCATGAAGGATTACTGTTGTTCCATGTGAAAACTCAAGAATGATTTTAAGTGTTAAAAATACAATAGAATATTTTGGGCGTTTTTTTATAAATTTTGTAGGGTAAAAAAATGGGCACTCAAACATTGTAGATAAATACTACAAGAATAATATTTATTCAACATTTTAAAACTACCAACAAAATATTGTAAAAAATTAATACATGCATAACTTTTATCTTATTAAAAATTAAACGTGGTACAAAATTAATACATAAATAACCAATTCATATATTAGCTTTGAGCTTATCAAACTACCAAACCAGCCTTAAGGTATATATTATACACAATCACTCTATTCTAGGCATTTTGTTAGAGAGTGGTGTATCTGACATAAAATATAAAATAAAATTCTCAAAAATAGTGGAATTTTAAGTAATTTTTTTAAAGTATATGTAAGGTTAATATATGTGGTATGAATATATGTCTAATATAATTGCATCAGTTCACTGGAAAATCCACTCTATTACCGGAATTCAACCAATCCTATGAACCTCTGGTATACCAGCTATGGAAAAATAATTAATCTACCGGGGCAAATAGCTTGACTAGTCCAAAACGTTATCGGAATGTGGTATACAAATGATGATTCCACGTAACTCATTTGGAAAATACAAAGCATGTTCTATCCTTACATGTGTAAGTTGATGAGTGACTTGAATTTGGTTATTCATGCTTCAGGGTGGTCGACTTGTATTTTCCCCTTTTTATATATACCACCTGCCTCTTGGGTGCTATAGTACATGTGGAAGGGTTATTTGTACCAAAACAAACTATTAGCACACTCGAAATAATTTTAGAACGACGAGTGAACAAAAGCCAAAACAAAAAAAATTAGACAATGGCTTTAGTTTTCATTGACGATGGGATTGACGATCCGTAGAGTGATATACAGTCAATGGAGCCCCTCCGTGGATCATAGGGCTAGAAGTATTAGTCTCTAATAGAAACGAAAAGTGTATTTAACGGTCTATCGATCAAACAATGGATCGTAGTCAACATCCGTTGTTTAACACTTAGTGAGATTTCTTTGAGTATCAATCCACGGGCCCAATCGACGGGTCGTAGACAGGGTCTCATGGATGAGGCCTGTGCTAGATTGTAGACCTCTTTCAAATCAAGATTTCTTTTTGTGTGATTATTTTTTACATTCTCCTAATCTACTCAAGTATTTCAACATATCATATGCTAGGTCATCATTCTTAGGTTCCAATTCATCAATGTGTACGATTATTTCATACAAACTATGGAACCCTAGGTCAGACCTTACATTTAGCCTTAAACACACATTTTATGGGTGATAGAGTTAGACATAATCACTATCCATCATACCAAGGGTGTTCACAATTATAGTTTTTGCATGCTTTTTCAGAAAACAAACCCCCATGGTCAACATCGGACTCCTGACTTCCTATATTCAATCTATGAATCAAAATTCAAAATGAGGGAAAGTCTTATTACCTTAGAAGAAATGAGGAGCAGTGTGATGGAACTATGATTCACTACCACAAAAATCTTACTACGTGTGCCGAACCCGGACACCGAACTTGTGGCAATGAGATAAGGGAGGGTTTGGTAGAGAGGAAGTTGGAATTTAGGGGAATGGGATTTGGGTAATTTATGGGAGTCGACGGGTGATTTGGGGAGTGATTTAGAGGAGTTGGGTTGAGGAGAAACAATTATGGGGTAAAAACATAGAAGTGGGAAATGAATTTGAATGGTGGGATTTTTAAATGAGGGAGTCTGGGTCGGGTCAACACGCTGAAAGTTTGGATCCACAAGACCCAGTTGATGGTCCTTCAATGGGGACCGTCCAATACTATTTGACTTAACATAAAGTTAGGTACCTGGGATCTACGTACTCCATTCTCGGTCCATTGATTGGTTGACGGACCATCGATGGGGTCCGTAGACCTCTGCACTAGACCATTTTTTGTAGATCTTTGAATTGAGCTCTTACACATGTAACAACCATTTGTCCACTATTTTTCTACTTTTTGGACACTCTTTAGACATAGACCATATGTTATATCTAGCCAACACTAAACGAAACATTAGCAATTATTACTCTGGTATAAGAAATCAAATAAACAAAAGAATACTACTTGACATGAATTGTAAACCTATGGTTGGATAGGTTATACACCTTGGGTTGTCTCCAAATAAGTGCTTGATTTAATGTCGCGGCACGAGGAAGGCCTATTGATTACTCAGACTTCATCAAGATAATAGGCCTCAACCACTTGTTGCATACTATCCGCATTTACCAGATAAAGCTTGACCCTCTGTCCATTCACCTTGAACCTTGTTGCTTCACTATTTTCATGCTCCACCGCTCCATGCGGGAACACTTGCTTGAGTAAAAAGGATTCGGACCACTTGGACTTGTTCTTGCCAGGAAATAAGCACAACCTAGAGTTAAAATAGAAGCAAAAGATCTCCAACTACAAAATCTCACGTTTCAATCCTTTGAACATGGTATTTATTCATCTTCTCTTTATACAAGGCTGCACTTTCTTAGGCTTTTAGGGGAACTCATGGAGAAGATTCAAGTCATTTACCCTTTAAGTTGGTGCAGCTCCCCAAGACAAGTTAAGCTTCTTCATTACCCACATGACTTTATTCTCTACTTCTACCGGCAAATGTCAATACATCCCTTATACATGTTGGCATCGAGATATACCTATTAGAGTCTTATATGCGGTGCGGTAGGCCCATAGAGCATCATAAAGCTTCTTTTACCAATGCCTTCTACTAGCATTTACTGTTTTTTGCCAAGATTTGCTTTATCTCCCTTTTGGACATTTTGACTTTCCCACTAGTTTGTGAATGGTATAGAGTAGCTACATAGTGGCGGACACCATAATTCTCAAGCAATGTTTTAAACAACCTATTGCAAAAGTGGGAATCACCATCTCTGATAATTGCCCTTGGGGTGCCAAATCTAGAGAAGATATTCTTCTTCATGAATGCGCTGACGCTCTTGCCTTCATTGTTGGGGAGCGCAATTGCTTCCACCCACTTCGGTACATAATCAACCGCAATAAGAATATATTTCCTCCCATATAAGTCACAAATGGCCACATAAAATCAATGCCCCATACATAAAATAACTCGATTACCATGATACGGTTCATCAAAAGCTCTTGCCTCTTTGAAATTTTACCCTCTCTTTCGCAACGGCCACAAGACTTGGAAAAATCATGAGAGTCTTTGTTGATGGTTGGCCAATAGTATCAAAACTGCAAAATCTTGTGCGCAGTTCGAACACAACTATGATGCCAACCAAAAGGCAATGAATGACACACCACATGAACACTCAACATCTCAACTTCAGGCACAAACCGATGAATAAACCCATCAGCTCAACTACGATACAAGTATGGCTCATCCCAAAAGAACTTTTTTATATCATGAATGAACTTCTTCATTTGGTGAGACGACAGATCCGGATTTACCACATCACTTGCCAAATAATTAGCAAAGTGACAAACCAAGGAATGAGGTCATGGGAAGAATCCAATACCTTTTAATCTGGGAACATACCATTATCTCACCCTTGTCACCAAGCTCGAGTAAAGCTTCATCCTCCAATCAAGATAAGTGATCGGCGACTTGGTTCTCAGTCCCCTCGCGGTCTTTCACTACTAAATCAAATTCTTGCAATAACAACATCCATCTAATGAGTCATGTTTTTCATTCTTTTTGGCCATAAAATACCTTAACACTGAATAGTTCGTGTGCACTATGACCACAGTCCCAAGCAAATAAGATCTAAATTTCTCGAATGTGAACACCATATCGAGAAGCTCTTGCTTTGTAACTGTTTAATTCTTTGGGGTTGTATTTAGAGATTTATTTGCATAGTAAATAGGGTGAAGTATCTTCTCATGCCTTTTCCCCAATACCACGCCAAGCGCCACCCCACTAGCATCACACATGACTTCACACGGTTCCCCCAAATTTGGAGCAATAATAATAGGGACAGAGACCAACTTTCTCTTCAATTCTTCAAATTCTATCACACATACATCATCAAAGTTAAATTTACTCTCTTTTTCAAGAAGTTATCCCAAAGAATGTGAATTTTTGAAAAATCTTTTATGTACCTCTTATAGAAACCTGCATGCCCTAGAAAACTTCTCAAACCTTTTATAGAGATAGGTGGAGGAAGCTTTTCTATTACCTCAACTTTGGCCTTATCCACCTAAATATATTTCTCAGAAATGCGGTGCCACAACACTATGCCCTATTTTACCATAAAGTAACACTTCTCCCAATTTAGCCCCAAATTACAGTCTTCAAACGTTTTCAGTACCTCGGCCAGACTGTCCAAGTATCTATCAAAAGATTTTCCAAGAACTGAGAAATCATCCATGAACACCTCAATGGTTTCCTACACCATGTCAGATAAAATTGACATCATGCAACACTGGAAGGTTGATGGAGCATGGCATAACCTACAGAACATGCGTTTAAACTCGAATGTCCCATACGAGCAAGTGAATGTGGTTTTCTCTTGGTCTTCCAAGGCTATAGAGATTTGATTGTAGCCCGAATACGCATTAAGGAAGCAGTACCATTCCTAACCTGCAAGTCTATTTAGCATCTGATCCATTAAGAGCATATGGAAATGTTCCTTCTCTATAAAAGCATTCAACTTCCGTTAATCCTTGCAAACTCTCCATCCGGTCACCGGTCGCATCGGTACAAGCTCATTTCATTCATTAGGGACCACAGTAATCTCACCCTTTTTAGGCACACACTTAACAAGGCATAACCTACTACTATGTTCAATGGGGTAGATGACTCTAGCATCCAACCATTTAATAATCTCCTTCTTCAGTACCTCTTACATAGGTGGATATAATGTCCTGTGATGCTCGATACTAGGCTTATGATCCGGCATAAGCTAAATTTGTCAGAACAAATACAAGGTGGAATTTTGATAATATCTGCAATAGACAACCTAATAGATCGCTTGAACCTCTTTAGCACTGCTACCAAACACTCGGCTTGTCGCCCGTTAATATCTGCCGCAATAATTACCAGGAGTGTATCATTCATACCAAAGAATGGATATCTCAAATATGGGGGTAGGGACTTATGTTCCAATTTAGGTTCCTCTTCCTTAGATGATCTCGCTGGTGGAGTCTCATGATTTTTCATATCCAAGTCCAACTTCTTTGGTTTAGCCGATAATCGCACCAATAAAGTGCGGCTACCAACTCATTATACCATTTGATGAAATCACTCTCAAAGTTCATTATTACTGATTTTAATGCCTCAACACCTATTCTCTCCTCAATTTTCACCTTTGACGCACTCTCACTTCTAAAAGTTATAGGGCATACCGGTTGGAGCTCACCACTCTACTTCATGGACCTAAAAATATCGAATGTCGCTTCTTCATTGTTAAGACTGAAATTCATCTAACCTTTCTCCATGTCAACCAAAGCACGCCCCGTGGGAAGGAATGGTCTCCCAAGGATAATGAGAAACTTAAAGTCAACCTCACAATCAGGAATAAAAAATCAGCTAGAAAAATGAATGACTACGCTATCACTACCACGTCATGGAGCACTCCTATATGCCTCTTCACAGTTCTATCCGCTATGAGCAACCGCATCATACTTGGTTTCAGGTCACCTAATCTCAACTTCTTGTAAATGGAAAAATAGAATAAGATTAATTCTAACACCAAGGTCGCGCAGTGCCTTGGAAAAGTACAATAACCCAATGGTACAAGGAATAGTGAAAGCACCAGGATCTTTCTTTTTCTGCAAAAGGGATCATGTTGCAATCGTACTACAATGTTGCAACTTATCATCATTCTAAAAACTCACAAATCTCTTCTTTATAACAATGTCCTTCATAAACTTTGGATAACCAGGCATTTTCTCTAGATCTTCTATCAATGGAACATTGAAGGAAAGTTGTTTTATCATAGTGATGAACCTGCGGAATTTTGCTTCTTTAATCTTCTTTGCTAATCTTCGATGAAAGGGAGGGTGAGTTCGGGAACCACTTTCTCTGTGACCAAATCCTCTTTTTTAGCCGCATTCTTATGGTATCTACTAACCTCTTTCAACTCAGTATCTTTTCTAGTATCAATATCTACCCAGACAACATAGGTAGATCAATGGTTTTCTTACCCCCTCGAGTAGTGACCGCCATACAATGCCCATCATTCTTTGGATTCTTGATGGTATTGCTTGGAAGAGTGTTTTGTTGCCTTTTGTTCGCTGTGATGGACAACTGAGTCATCTATAGCTCAGGAGTCTTTATATACACTACGTTGGAGTCAACCTCTTGACCAATACCAGATAAGTCATTCCTCATCTCTTTAAAATTCTAATCAGTCGCATCGAACCTTCTCATAATCTTCTGCATCATATCCTCGATTCGCTTCAAGTTATCTCCAGCATACCTAAGGGCAGGTTTTCTGTTTTGAGGGGGGGACATAAGGTCAAACTCGTTCGTTTCTGTTGCCATAGGTTTTCTCGTTTTAATTATTGTCGTAGTTGTAGTTCCAATCCCGGACATGTTGGCCCTCTCAATTGTAATTGTCATAGTTCTGACCTTAGTTTCCTTGACCTTGGCGCCAATTATCTATGTTGGATCCTTGGGTGTTTGCTCAAAACTCCCCGTCTGATCATTCACTGCATACACAACCTCTTCATATTAATACTCCTCCATAGGTGGTAGAGGTCCAGTCAAATAGTTAACCAAATTTACCTTGTCTGCCCCTCCAATCACATGTTTTAGCACAACCCTAGCTCAGTTCTCATCTGCGTCATCTCTTTGCGAATCTCATCAGTGGCCTGGTTGTTTGTATCTTGAACAATGAAGGTGTTTGTCCTTGTGTCTGACTTTGTAGTGCTCCAAGATTTGTTGTTGCGAGATATTTCATCCATTTTATCTGTGATCTACTTCCACGAGCATTCGCCCTATGAATCTCCTGCAATAGTATCAAGCATTGCCTTGCCATTGTAATCTTGCCCCTCATAGAAGTAATCCCTTAACGACTCATCATCAATATGGTGATTTGGGACACCTCTCATGAAGGAAGGTGAACCTATCCCAAGAACTACTCACAGACTCGCCAGGTTAAGCTACAAAGTTGTTGAGCTTGTCCTTCTTGTTCAATTTCTTGGACACTAGAAAAATCTTTCTAGGAATGCATTTGTCAACTCATCCCATGTATAGATAGAGTTTAAGAGGAGCTAATTTAATCATATATCAGAATCTCCAGTCAATGATAGAGGGGATACCCTCAACCCAATGACATTCATATCCCAGTCGGGTAGACCTATGCAACTTTTGTAGACATAATTTAGCTTAGCTATGTGAGCATGAGGGTCATCCGCTGGCAACCCAACAAATGAACCTCTCATTGTAAGCATCTGCATCAAGATACTGGTCACCACAAACGTATGCCCTTGACGTAGAGGTGGGAGGACAAGAGGTGCATCAGACTCAACGATTTTATGTTGACCCTTCCATTATCATTCAGATGTGCTCCTTGAGGGTCTTGGGGTCGTAGTGCTTCTCCCAATATGTTATGAGGTGGAACCTGATTGTTCTCATTGAATTCCTGTGGAGGTTGCATCCCTTCTCAATCACCTAATCCTCCTCTGATAGGAACAATCAGGACTCCTTGATTATTCATCCTACACAAGGTTCTACCAAATTCTGGATCGTAAGGAGTGAGTAGTTCGCCTCTACTACATATATTTGGCATACACTAGAGTAAGAACATGAGAGAGGCACAAACAAAAGAAAAAATAAATTTAGGAAATATTTGAATAAAGTTCAATAATGTAGTTAAATATAATCTAAAAGCCAAATTCTCCGGCAGCGGCGTCAAAATTTAAGACGCTCAAATTACACCTCTCTTAAAGAAGCATAAGCGATCATTATCAAGTAAAGAACCCAATTTGTAGGTTGGGGTTGATCCCACGAGGAATATTGTTCAGACTTAACTTTAACCCACAATTATATTCATTTAGTCAAGGTATTTCCCAAATAAGTAAGTAAAGGAGGGGGGGGGGTTGTGAAACAAATTCCTAAGATTATTAAATTATCTAGTAAGATAGAGTTAACTTTGGTTGTTATGAAGATGAGAAAGTAAATAGGGTATATATGTGCCCCACAAGCTCATAACACGGTAATTCTAGTAATTGCAATTCCTTCCTAGTGTATTAAATGAAAAGTGATATGTTATGTCTCTTTAAATCCTTTGTCAAGCATCTAAAGAATTTCACCCCGCACCTTTTCCTGGCTACGTGTGTATAATATACTAACCATTACCTTTATATCATATTACACATTGCATCGATGCATGACTTAGATTTCACCCGTGCAAAAATCGACACTAGACTATTAGATAGTATCAAACTAAATCTATGTTGATAATTCTTTTCTTATTAAATACTTCCTTTGTCAGACAAGTAGAAACAAGGTGAGTTTTAACGTTCACAACCGCTAAAATGACTTCCAATCGAAAGAATTATCAACACATGCAAAACACTATTCGAAGATTACTTACTTACTATTCATACGTTGTTAATCTCTCATGGTTCCCACAACCCTTGTTGTGGAGCTTAGTTGTCCATAATCACAAGAACATAATTCATTTTTTAGATGAAAGAATTATCAACATACGTAACGAGAATAATAATCCCGGAATTTCATCTTGAATATCAACACCACCAAAAATTTTAATTTCAACTTAAAAAATCAATTGTTTCTAAGGTTTGCAAAAATTAATTTCCAACATCTCAAACTAGAACAATAACAATAGTAGCCAACCCCAAAAACTAGGTTCTCATACCCTATTAATTGAAAACAAACTCCTAATTAAAAAGTAACAAAAAGGGAAAGTTTGTTCAGGAACGTGTCTTCAATCTGAGAGACTAACTTATGGACTGTCAATGGATCTACATTCCGTAAGTCCCTTCTGTCAACAAAGACTAAGAAAATATTTCAACATTCAAAATTTGCCCTATCTGAATCAAACGAAGGACCACCAGTCCTGTCCGTCAATCAGTCGATGGTCCGTCAATGCCCCTCCGTGACATCATGCTTAGAATCTTCAAATTCAGGTAATGGAACCCTCGCAGTCTCATTCTACGGTTCACCAGTACGGTCCGTCAATTGATCGACAGATCGTCAATGCTCACCGTGGTTCCACAATTAGTTAGATTTCCCTGATTTCATCTAATGCTTGGGCTTCCCATCTATGATATCAATCTATGGGGCATCAATGGATCTACGATCCGTAGATTGCCTCCGTGGATTCCTTTTTCTGCACTTTTTTAGTTGTCTCTCTATGTTAGCGCTTAAACATCTTTCCAGCAAAATATGTTACAAAACCATCTAAATGAATACAAAAAGTCTCTAGACGCACACAACTCTAAAGTGAAATGCATTAGACGTACTGTAAACTCACGGTATATCACTAACCATGTTAATAAAAAATAAGACATTTAAAGATACGAAAGAAAGTTTAAATGTCTAAAGAAATATTATGGAGTTCCCTTAAACAGTGGAAGATCAACTAACATGTAACAAGTATTGCAATAATTAACCCTTAGAACCTGAAATTCATTGTACCAAAATATCTATAGTTCAACAAGTCTATGAAAAATGGGTACAACACCAACCAAACATAAAAACTACTAGAACATGTCTAAGTCTGAACACAAAGGACTAAATAAAAACGACGGATCCATGGCAACCTGAAAGAACTAGCTCACCCTTGAATCCGATCTCGATCATTTCTCCTATCTCAGGTCTATTCGTAGCCGCCTGAAGATGCCTTTTACTAAAAAAAAGAACGAGAAATTGGAATATCAGTACACAACCACAGTGTACTCATAGAATCAAACAACTATTGGAGTAAGAGAACATATAAAAGCAATCACAACATAGTAACATGACATGTAGAGAATATATATTCGTTGGTTATCATTTCAAGAGCAATGTACAATTCCACATTCCCAATAACAAGTAAATATGATAATTCAATGGTCCTCTAATATTAACACATACCTGCCACGCCTCGAGCCTACACCCTGGGCGGGACTGGCACCCGAGAGCCATTGGTGGCCCAAGCGAACCCTTGGTCTGGCTTAACTCTTAGCAAAAGACTTACTCATGATAAAATACTTTAAAAAGTAAACTAAAATTCTCAATAGATAACTTTATTAAATAACATTAAGTTTATCCAAAGTGGCAACTCAAGATTCAACATAAGGCCATAACAAGATAGTGACAAATGAACTAACAAACTGTGTGTGACGCCTCTAATAACAATGACGGATGTCAGGACAAGACCCACGACATCCTAATGAGTGAAAATACTGAAAAGAAATAAAAGGGGATTCTCCGAAAGCAAAGAGGGCCACCAACAACTCTGAAAATCCACTGGAATCATTGATGTGCTGGACGTTGATCCTGGTTATGGTTACGTATATCTGCATAATAAAACGATGAAGGACAATGACATGAGTAAATTGAATGTATGATCACGCGAAGGGACCACTAAAAAATAAATAAGCTTTAAAAGGGAACTGAAAGATCAAACATGGTTTCAACTAGACTCAACTAAACTCATTTCAATATAAAGCCGTGTAAATAAGTGCAGTATAAAGAAAATTTTTAAATCATGAATAACCTCTCTGTGTACTAAGAAATGCAATAGTAATTTTGTAAGTATGCAAAATTACAATATTAACTCTAGAATATATATATAAAAATACAATTTACTTCTGTGTATATAAGAATACAAAATACTTTTCTGGGAGTTTCTCTAACCAACAACCATCATTTAAGAGCTATTGTGATAATACAACGTTTTGCCTCATGGTGTAAGGGCGGTCCTATACCTTGCCGAGGGTATAGTACCTGACTACTTAGCAGATCAATGGTGGTTACATGGTTTATGGGGGTTTGGAGTTTCCTGAACTCTCACCCATAACGATGCTCAATACTACTCCAAAAATATACTAGCTCATATATTTAAAAATATAACTATGCATTTTGAGATAATTACTCAAAGCTTAGTCCAAAGGCTCATCATGGAAATCAAAGTTTCATCTCTTGCTGAATTGTGGAACCATTTACCCTTTACTGAAAACTAGCTCAAAGGCTCTTTTAGAAATCTCAGTTTTATTTCATATTTAAAATGTGAGAATATTTTACACTTAGGGAATACATACTCCTGATATACTCTTTTCAAGAAATGAACTTCCATCTTTTCTCTTTCCCAACTTAAAACCCAGGTCCTACAACAAAGTTACAACATTTGTAAAAGACCCTTGGAAGACTCTATGAACTTTTCTTGACTTGACTCTTAACTTATCTTTAATTTGAATTTATGGACTCAAGGGTTGTGATTTGTGATTTAAAAGATCTCATGATGTTTGGGAGTGTTTCTACATAGTTAAATATTAGAAAAGATCAAGAAATCACTATCTCGAAGCATGTCCTCAACGCAGAGATGCACTTAAATATTTGATCGCGAAATAACTTTTTGAGGACTGCTCTGCGATGCAGAGAAAATTCTGTCAAATTAGGGGGGGGGAGGGGGGAGGTCCGCGACACGGACTGGGTCTGTTGATTCGCCTGACTTTTTCCTTCTTCATTTTTTGGCAAGAAGCAACACAAATAAAAAGTAACAAGAACACAAAAATGCACACAAGTTTAAATTTCAAAAATCAGTAAAAGACTATCGTTAACCAATCTGCTGCAATGACACCGTATAAATAGTAAATTCTGTCTCATATTTTAGAGTCTAGATTGTCGTATGAAATACAATCAAGCAACTTATGAGGTCGGGGTCAAACCACAAGGATTAGTAGATGTAACTCTTCTTAAAGTGATTTCTCTATTATAACAAATTAGCAATTTGAGTTGTTGATAATTGGAGTGTTTAGATAACAAAACAAAATTCATCAAAATTAGGCAAAAAAATAGGGAGTCAACAAAAGTAAGATCTAAAAAGATTGGAACTTACTAAGGGTGTGTGCATAGTCATTGGGGTTTATTATTCTTCAGTTAAAATGTCTAGGAATTAACGGAGATGGATTTACAAATACGAACCCCGACCCCAAATAGGAGAGGTCTCTTACATTCTACCATAGATATTTGTTGAAGTTCGAAAACATCTAATGTGAAGAAACAAGACAAATGCATAGGGGTGTGTGGGTGTGTGAGGGGGGGGGGGGAGGTTGGCATGGGTTAGTTGGAAATAAGAAAATGGATTTTTTTTCTTTTCTTACTCGATGTCTAAAAGTTATTTTTGTTTTTTTTGAAATAATACGAATAAACACCCACATGCAATTTTTAGTTGGGTTTTTTGCCTTAACATTATCGTGAGAATTTATATGTTTTCTTGGCATGTTGTTTGAGTAAACATCGATGGTTGAATAAAACCTGAAACTTTAAAACTCGTAAACAGGTATAGTCTAATGAAGATAAAAATAGCATGGAATTTTTTTTCATAAGTAGGAAAATTTGAGCCTGCTGACTACAAAGTGTTTTCTTAAAGAAATTATTCTCCTCAAGTACCCTAGGTTATTGGAATTATCCCCTCCCCCTAGATAGAACGGTCATACACATTTGTTTTCATACCTAATTAAGATCGCAATGTCAGTGAACCATTAGACGACTATAATGAACCCTCAAATTTATTTGTACAGAAGAACTTAAGAAACACATATTGGAAAATGATTGAAACCCCCTCTATTTATAGTCAACAAAGGGTAGTATGAACATGTGTTTATGATACCTTATTAGAAAGGTCAACACCCTTTAGAAATGTCACAGCATTTCTAAAAATATCACAATCGTTCGGGAAAGACAAAGTCCTTCAGAAAACTTATAATGCTTTGGAAAACTCGCAACTTTTCATAAATTCGCAACTCTTAAGAAAAACCACAACTCTTCGAAAAAGTCACAACTCTTCGGAAAAGTTACAACTCTTCAGAAAAGTCGCAACCCTTCATTTTCCATTACACCTTTCAAAACCTATTAATTACAATAATTTAATGATAAATACAAGGCAAATTACTTAGTCTCAATAAAGTATTCTAAAAAGGATAACAAGAATCTGATTGAATTCTACATCCCAAAATTACTGTGAATTTAATTCTACCTCTCAAAAATAGTGTATAAAAGAAGATAAGTTTAATTTTCTTACTAATTCAAGAGACTAGCATATATATATATATATATAAAGTCTTTGTTGTTCTCATTTTGACCTTCTCCGCCGATTGTGTTATTCAAGTTCTATTTAGTCTTCATTTACTTTCTCTATCTATTGAGTACAATACTCAACCAAAACAAAAGTCCATCTTTAACAAAATAAAGTTACGAGGTTTAGACTCATTTCATACTCATTTCATTGATATATATATAATCTTGATAGTGTTTTTCTTTTTTTGCCTAATGATTGTTATTGTTGTTGTTTTGCTAATTTTTGAATGTGAATCTAGCAGATATAGGTGGAAAGATAGGAGATCGATCATTTTAAATTTGACAAAATTAAAAAATTATAATATATATTCTAGGAATAAATTAACTTATGATAGATCTAAAGATAGATAACGCTTTTAACAAATTCTTTTGATAGAGAAGTCTTTAATATAAATTTTCCCAAAAAATCATGATTTGTTTAGAAATAAATTCAAATTTCTATGAAGTTTTCATCATTGATTTAATGAATTTAATAAGACTGAAAGATTCACGATTGCAACAGATGAAAACACGTAATCTTAATTCTTTTTGACAGATCTATGGTTTTAATAATTGGTTTCTCTCTTTGTCTATCAATTTTTATTATTATTTTTATTTCAAGGATGATAGTTGGAACAAATATATGTTAGAGTAAAGGAGATAAATCATTTTAGGTTTGATCATATCTTAACATAGATAATTGTTGCTATGGAATTGATTTAATGTTTTACATATTTAGAAGTTGAGATCACCTTGAACTATTTTAATGGAAAGATAAACTTAAAAAATTGTTTACTTTAAAAAATTAACTTGTTTAGAAAAAAATTTAATTTGGGTGAAAATTTTATCACTTATTAAATGAATTTGCTGAATGTTTCGAAATGAATTGTCACAAATTCATTGATCTGGTTACTTCATGATATGTTTAATGGACAAATATTTTTTAGTATGACGGTTTTCGGGTATTCTAGTACTTTGATTAAATTCTTAAAATTTTACTTGACACAGTGACATAAATTACTAGCGAGCTAGTACTTTTACTTTTTTTTTTCTTTAAAACATTCTCCATTCATACTTCACAAAATATTTTCGTATAACAAAAGATCTAATCAAATGTTTCATATTTCCTACTAGAATATGGATAACCAATAGAATGTTGATACTGCTGAATAGGCAATATCAGAAGATATTACCCTATCTTTTAGTACACCTAAAGAATCAAAAGTTGATGTTCTAAAGGTATGCTTTTGCTCCAATTATAAGGTGTTTAATTCTTTCCATTTTAAGACATATACAATTCTTTTAATCTATTCTTGAATAAATTTTAAATGTTATCTTTATTATGAAAAAAATATTCTTGTTTAAGGCTAAAACATTTGTAATTCTATCGATCATAAACAACATTAAAAATATATCATACAAATAAAAATAATCACAGACACATATATATTACTAGCAAGTGATTAATTTTATCGTAGTTTTTTAATATTTTCTACTAGAATATAAATAAGTAGCACCAAATTGATGGAGATGAGGATGCAACATAAATGCAAGTTCCTATATCTTTTAGTGGAGATGAAGAATCAAAAGTTGTTGTGTTTGAGGTAAGCATTTGAAAAAGTTTGTCTAGTCATAGATGTTATTTTTTTAAAAAAATACATATTTACAAAAATCTTTTGTTGGATTCTTGAACTTATTTTTAAATTTTAATTATGTTATGAAAGAAAATTAAATGTTCTTCTTTAGAGGTTGCGACCACTTTTAGTAATTTTCGTGGAAATAAGATGAATTTGTTTGTCACACATCCAATTATTTGGTGAATCTTAAGAGATGTATCACCTGAATCATGTTTGATCTTTTTACGAAATGTATAAGATTGACGGACAAGTATCTTTTTTTAGCAATATAGCAATTTGATTAAGTTCATAAAATGTTAATCTTAATTTTTTTTAATATTTTCAACTAGAATATGAATGAGAATCTCAAAGTTGATGGTGATGAAGATCCATTATTAATTGAAGTTTCCATAACTTTTCTCGCACGTGATAAATAAAAAATCTATTGTTTCGGAGGTAAGCTTTTTAAAATTTTCTTTAATTATAAAGTGTTTATATTTATCCCCTTTAAAACATGAACCAAAAATATACCCCCCCCCCTCTTGCTATCAAATTTATGTGATGTGATTTGACTAGACATGGATTATACGAAATATGAGAAGACTTTGATATGTTCTAAAATCATCCTCAAAATAAATAATTTTGGAAAATATAAAGTGGACCTTTATGGTTTTTTTCTTCCAAATATGATATTTCATCACCGATTCAATGAATTAAATAAATCTTGAAAGTTTCATTACAACAAATTGAGAAAAGCAATCTTAATTCTTTTTTATGGATCTACGCATTATATAATTGGTTATCTTTGTCTAACCATTTATTTTATTGTATTAGTTTGAGGATGAAATTTCTAAAAAAAATATATGTCTAGAGGAGATCGAACAACTTAGGTTTGACCATATTAAAAGAGACAATTTTCTATGTGTGGAAATTAATTTAATTTGTGATAGATATAGAAGTTGAGTGCGTGAACAATTATTGTAATAAGTGACAGATTTAGAAGATTGAGGATGTGTTTAACAATTTTAATAGAAATATAAACTTTATAAATGATTGATTTTTTTTAAAAAAAAACTAATTATTTATCTTTTTACTTCATGTACATGATTGATGAACAAACGATTTTTTAGTTTGACATTTTTGGGGTATTCTAGCACTTTAATTAAAAAAATTAAAATATTAGGTGCTACGGGCACATTAGTTACTAGCAATCTAGTCATTTTCATTTTTTTTTAAAACATTCTCCATTCATAGTTAACACAATGTTTCGCCTTACAAAAGATCTAACCAAGTGTTTCATATTTCCTATTAGAATATCGATAACAAATGAAAAGTTGATACTCATGAAAATGCAATATATAATTTGTCTAAATTCTATGATTTGATTTTTAGTTAAGTCTACATTCATGCAAAATAAGAATAGGTCTTTCAAGATAAATTTTGTCTATATGATAAAATATTAAAACATATAGACAATTATGTTCCACATCCATGTAACATCTCGCACCTCATAATAGCCAACAATAAGCTAAGAAACTAAAAATAATTACTTTTGGAAAGAATAGGAAAAATCGGAAAAAATTCTCAAGTTCAGAAAGTGAGTTTTTGATCATTTTCAAACACCTATAACTTCTAGATCAGGATGAGTTAGAGTCATTTCTTTACATGGTTGGAAGACTCTTGGAGATATCTTTCCAACGCCGCAGAGTTTGCACATTTTCGATATCGTATGAGGGAGATATCCCTATCAGAAGTTGTGTTGTTGAGTTGAGGAAGGTCCCTATCCGGATTTTAGTAAGGGTAAACTTGTTATTTCACCCAACTATTTCCTAAATTTTTTTAAGGGTTTATTAGGAGTAAAAATAAGCCTTAAGTTAGTTTTAGAAAATAAATCCACGCTTAGGGCTTGGGAGAAAAGAGAAGAGAAGGAGAAAAGGGGAGAAAGATCAAGAATCCATCAAGAACGCTAAGGTTTCGCGAGTGGAATTCATCGGGGTGATCCCTATTAAGGTATCTGAGATCTTTCTGTGTTGGGTTAGTACACCACACACCCATTTGTTTAATTCAGCGAAGTTTAAATATATTGTATGATGAACATTGAAAATCTTGATGAACAATGGTTAAATTCTTGTTGGATGAGTTATAGTATGTTTTGGTTGATTGGATTCGTGTTTACGGGTAATATTTTGGGTCTATCTATTGGGTATTGAGGTTATTAGTGTTCCTAATTTATTGGGGTAAGATCCATGGAAGTTTAGAAGGTTTAGATATGAAAAACGGAGTAGAAAAATTAGAGGTCCCGTCTGACAGATCATGGGGCGCCGCGCCTAAATGAGCCCCACAGGACTGTCTCTGTCTGATAGGCTCTGGTGCGCTGCGTCAGCCATAGCGCCTCAAGATAGAGTCTGTCCGTCAGGCTCCGGCGCACTACGCCTCTCAGAGCGCCAAGGACGTCTCGAGACCCCGTTCTTTCCCTATTTTTTCATACTAGTTCCCAAGTGATGTACCCACACTTCTTAGTTAATTCCAATACTCTAAGGTACATCTAAACATCATGAAATCACTCATAAACATGAATCATGAACCTTGAATCCATAATTTAATTCAAGGTAAGTTAGGAGCAAAGTCGAGGAAGTTAAGAAGTCAAGTCTAAAGATATGAAGTAAGCTAAAGTAAAGTTTCTTAAAGTTTCCAAGATTCTTATTTAAACATTTTGACTTCGTTTTAAGGCTCAAGTTTCGAGTTAAAAAAAGAGTAAAACTTGAAGTATTTCCTTCAAAGAAGTATAAGGGAACTAACTATTCCCTAAAGAGTTGATTAAGATCAAAAGTTTCATGTCAAGTAAAGAATAAAAAGTTGAGTTTATTTGTCAAAAGATATAAGAGAACTAAGTATTCCCTAGAAAGTTTATAAATGTTTTTACATTTAAGTTAAAGAGGAAAGTAAGATTTCCCAATAGAGCTTTGAACTAGAAAAGGAAACATTGCTTGCAAGAGGTTTTTTAAAGCTAAAAGGGTTGAGCAAATTATCTCAACCCAAAGGAAAGAAGTTATTTTAAAGCATGATCTAAACAAATATTTTGAGAGTAGTATTGAGCACCGATGTGGGGATGAGATTTCATCTTAACTCAAGTCTCCATGTAAATCATGTAGCCGTCATGGGTATTAACGCGTCATACTTTTTAGATGATCACGTAAGTTAAGCTAGTGGATCAACTAAGTTAAGGAGTTCTATGCGACGACATATTATGGGACAGTTCTGGCAGCTTGGGAGAGACGTTGTATCGCCACTTTCGCTCATAGTGGTGGTTGTCGGTTAGAGACACTCCCAAAGAGCTACATAACTTTCATATATAAGTAGAGTTTTGTTTGCTACTGCATTTTCTTTGATGAACTAAGTTTATTTACTATTTTTACAAGATTTATATATATCGCATGTGTTTTAAATTTCTTTATATACATACAATGAGTTAAATATTTCTTGAGTTGAGCGGAGCCAAGGTAATTTAATCTTATTCCCTCAAGCTTACGTTGTTGTTTAGCATTCCAACTCGCATACTCGTACATTCAATGTACTGGTGCCAGTTCACCTCCATCTTCTTATGATGCAGACGCAGGTAACCACGATCAGCATCTTGCGCAATGTTGATCCAGTTTGAGCACTTAGAGTAAGTGGTTAGTCTCCTTGAATTTCGAAGGATCCTTTTTATGCTTTCTAGTCTTTCTATTTCAGAATGTTGTGGAGTCTATCCCAACATTCATCGAAGTATTTTTTTATAGACTTCAAAGACGGATAGTTAGTAGTTCAGTTGAGTCTTTTTAATTTCAGATATTATATTTGAGACTTAAGTGTTATTTTGGCCAAGATGATAAATTAAGTTCATTATGAGAATGTTCTTGTTTTACTAATGAGTTAAGTATTCCGTGGAGTTACGTAAGTCAGGTCAAGGGTTTGCTCAAGGCCAATAATGGTCATTGGGTGTCGGCAACATCCAGGGTGTAGGCTCAGGGTGTGCCAAACTTGGTATCAGAGCCCAAGGTTCAAACGTCCTACGGAGTCGATGAAGCTGTGTCCGTAGAATTTTAGTCATCGGTGTAAGCGGGCCACATCTATGATTAGGAGGCTGCGACAATTAGGAATCTCTTCACTCCTTTCATATTCCTTTTTGTGTGTTAGAGTATATCTCTAAACAGTTTCCCCCTAATTTGTGCTTGCACGTATTTTAGATCATCATGCCTCCACGAAGAGTAGTCAGAGGTCAACCAACCAGAAGGAATGTTGAAGAAACAGAGGTACCTAATGCTCAGAACGTGTAACCTCGAGGGGAGGTAATAAATGCTGAGTTATGCAAGGCTATTCGAATGATATGCCAAGCGGTGACTAATCAAGTCGGGCAACAAAGAGGAGCTCAACAAGAAGGGGCTGGCACTTCTACAATTCGGGAATTCTTGAGGATGAATCCCCCAAGAATTTCTGATTCAAGTACTACTAAGGATCCAGAAAACTTTGTGGAAGAGTTGAAGAAGGTTTTTGAGGCGATGCATGTGGTTGATACTGAAAGGGTTGAGATAGCTGCATATCAACTGAAGAATGTGGCTAGGACTTGGCTCGAACAGTTGAAGGAGAACAGAGATGAGGATATACCACATCCAAGCTGGGCTTGTTTTAAAAAAGCTTTTTTTGGTGTTTCTTTCCCCGAGAACTTAAGGAGGCAAAGGTACGGGAGTTCCTTACTCTGAAATATGACTCCTTGAGTGTGCATGAGTATGGGATGAAATTCACCCAACTGTCTTGTTATGGTCCTGAGATGATTAAAGATATGAGGAGCAGGATGAGATTGTTTGTCGCTGGTCTAGGTCATGCATCTAGTAAAGAGGGCAGGGAGGCAATGCTGATTAGGGACATGGACATATCACGATTGATGATTTATGTACAGAAAGTTGAAGAGGAGAAGTTGAGGGACAGAGAGGAGTACAAGAACAACAAAGCCAAGACTAGGAATGAGTGTGGGCAACAGAAAGGTGGCTCGAATCGACCACAATTCCAGAAATAAAAGGGGCATGCACCATCATTTGCTAGTGCACCTGCGCCCACAAAACAAAGGTTATTATATTGGACAGAATTCGTAGAACTTCAGGGCTAGACCATCCCAGTCCCAAGGTAGTGTCGCACAATGAGGAAGTTAGACTCCTGCATGTTCTAAGTATGGTAGGAACCACCCCGGTAAAAGTCGTGATGGCCAGACAGGTTGCTTCAAGTATGGTGAAAAGGGTAACTTCATGAGAGAGTGCCCTAATAATAAGATAGCTGGTTGAAATCTGGGCAATAGAGATCAATTGTCATTACTTGCTCCACCAGATAGGGCAGCTCCTAGAGGAGGCACTTCTGTTACTGGCAGAGGGGGTGAACCATCTCTATGCAATCACTAGCCGCCAAGAGAAAGAGAATTCACCAGATGTTGTCACGGGTATGATCAAAGTCTTTACTTTTGATGTTTATGCTTTGTTTGACGCAGAAGAAAGCTTATCTTTTGTAACTCCCTATGTTGCAAATCTGTTTGAGATTCTTCCTTAGAATCTTTGTGAACCTTTCTATGTATCTACCCCTGTTGGGGAGTCTATTCTAGCAGAAAGAGTCTATCGTGATTGTCCTATCTCTACAATCAGAAGAACACCATGGCTGACATAGTGGAGTTGGAAATGGTAGATTTTGATGTCATTCTAGGTATGGACTTGCTCCATGCTTGTTATGCGTCAATAGATTGTAGAACTCGAGTTGTCAAGTTTTAAATTCCTAACGAGCCAGTCATAAAGTAGAGTAGTAGTTTTTCAGTGCCTAAGGATCATTTTATTTCATACCTTAAGGCGAGGAAGTTAGTTCCAAAGGGGTCTATCTATCACTTAGTCCGAGTAAATGACTCAAGTCCTGAGGTACCTTCCTCTCAGTCAGTTCCTATAGTAAAAGATTTTTCAGAAGTTTTTCCTGATGGTTACCCAGAGTCCCTCGTGAGAGAGATAGACTTTGTCATAAATATCATTCCACATACTCGTCCTGTCTCTATTCCTCCATATAGAATGGCACCTGCATCAATAAAATAGTTGAACGAGCAGATGAAAGATCTATTAGATTAAGGTTTTATTCGACCAAGTGCTTCACCTTGGGGCACTCCGATCTTATTTGTGAGAAATAAGGATGGTTCCCTTAGGATGTGTATACACTACCGTACCGCAGATTGAATAAGGTGACCATCAAGAATAAGTATCCTCTTCTAAGGATAGATGAGTTTTTCAACCAGCTTCAAGGTGCTTCCTGCTTCTTGAAAATTGATCTCAGATCTGGCTACCATCGGTTAAGAGTTAGAGAATGTGACATTCCAAACACAACCTTTAGAACTAGATATGGGGATTATGAGTTTTTGGTTATGTCTTTTGGGTTGACAAATGCACCAGCAACATTCATGGATCTTATGACTAGAGTCTTCAAGCCTTACTTAGATATGTTTGTTATCGTCTTCAGTGAATACATACTAATCTATTCAAGGAATGAAGAAGAACATAATAGTCACCTAAGAATAGTACTTCAAACTTTGGAAGAAAAGAAATTATATGTCAAGTTCTCCAAATGTGAGTTTTGGCTTAAGTGTGTGGCGTTCTTGGACCACATAGTTTCCGGTGATGGGATTAGAGTTGATACCCAAAAGATAGAACCAGTTCATAGTTGGACTAGAACCACGTCTCCAACCAATATCATGAGTTTCTTGGGTTTCCTTGACCAAGTTGACTCTGAAGATAGTAAAGTTTCAATGGTCTGAATCTTGTGAAAAAAGCTTTCAGGAACTTAAAAGGAGGTTGACTAGTGCTCAATTTTTTACCTTACAAGAGGGTACTGAAGGTTTTGTGGTGTACTGTGATCCATCAAGAGTTGGTTTGGGTTGTGAGTTAATGCACAAAGGCAAGGTCATAGCTTATGCCTACAAACTGTTGAATGTTCATGAGAAGAACAACCCAACCAATGACTTAGAGTTGGCTGCTGAGGTTTTTTCCTTGAAGATATGGTGTCACTATCTGTACGGTTTTCATGTAGATATATTCACTGATCACAAGATCCTACAATATGTTTTCACCCAGAGGGAGCTCAATCTTAGACAAAGGAGGTGGTTAGAGCTACTCAAGGATTATGACATGAGTATTCTTTACATCCCAGGTAAGGCTAATGTGGTCGATGATGCGTTAAGAAGGTTATCCATGGGGAGTACCGCCCATGTTGAGAAAAAAAAAGAGGGAGTTAGCTAAAGATGTGCACAGACTTGCACGCCTGGGAGTCAGACTATTGGATTCCAGTGAAGGAGAGATAGTGGTGACTAATGGGGTTGAATCATCACTAGTGTCTGAGGTGAAAGAAAAGCAAGACCAATACCCCATTTTGCTTGATTTGAAGGTGAATGTTCATAAGCAAAAAGTATTGGCTTTTGAACAAGGGAGAGATGGTGTGCTGAAGTACTAAGGTAAGTTGTGTGTACCTAGGGTGGATGGAATCCAAGAGGGGATCATGGAGGAGACTCATAGCTCCAGATATTCCATTCATCCGGGTTCCACCAAGATGTATCGCGATTTGAGAGAGGAATATTGGTGGGAAGGCATGAAAAAAGACATTGCTGAGTTTGTTGCCAAGTGCCCGAATTTCCAGCAAGTTAAAGTAGATCACCAAAGGCCTGGAGGGTTGGCTCAGAAGATAGAACTTCCGCAATGTTAGAGGGAGATGATTAATATGGACTTCATCGCAGGCTTGCTAAGGTCCCACAGACAGAATGATTCAATTTGGGTGATTGTCGATAGAATGAAAAAAAATAGCCCACTTTTTGTCGGTAAAGACTACCCATTCAGTCGAGGATTATGCTAAGATGTACATTCAAGAAGTAGTGATACTTCATGGAGTCCCGGTCTACATTACTGCAGATAGGAGAAAATGGTCTAAAACCTCCCCAATCCATATTCGAAATCTCAACTACACATTCCAACTTCACGAGTGTCCTATCGCCCCCCTAAACTATGTTAAAGTGAAATTATTTGCTCACTAATATTTTCCTTTTTCCTTTTTTTTCTAAAAAACCTTTATGCTTCCTTTTTTTGTTCATTGTTCTTACAGCAACTACACCAGCAGCGATGGCTTGTTTGATCTACCAGTGAACTTGAGTTCTCCACTACCAGGTCTCTGCCCACATAATTCTTTCATCGCTAAGCTCCCTCTCATTTACGAATCATACACTTCTGACAATTGCTCTACTAATAATCCATCACAAATAATGTCTTTGTTCCAATATGTGAGAAGAAACTCATCAACAAACCGTTCCGATGTAACCACCACTTAAATCACCATCACCACATGCTTTGTTTTTATAGCTTCAGGAGATGCAAATTCAAGCTCAAACACAAATTTTACAAGTCAGATGCGTTCTTTATCTTTTTTTCCTGATCTAAAACGATTTTCAAATCTACAATGAACTGTAAATTATCCAAAAATCATACTAAATCTTCATTTTTCAACATTCCTACTAAACTAACTATAGGTAAAAACTTGAACTAGAAAATTGATATAAAGAATTTTTTGTGCATCGATTTGTTAATGATTTTGGGTTAAAATTTCATTAATCAAAAGAGAAAAAAAAGGAGATTATGCAAAAATAGAGAATTTGAGGGTTGAATCAGTAGCTATTATTAAAAGAAAATTGAAAATTTCCGAAGATTGAATTTAGATGAATTTAGATGAAAATTAACTTAGCATCAGGTTGATTAAGGGTTGATTCTAGTTCAACGGAACTCAAGGTGGCGTGAACAAGTGGAGAAGACGGAATTTTCCTTTAACAATATCTAGTTTTACCTAGTCAATCAGGAAACCTTTGATATTCTCTTTGTGGATTGAGTGTTTGAGCCTTGGTCTGATGGTATCATTTTTTGGTGAAGAATCTTAATAAAATGGATCTAGCTGCTGCATAATAAAGAAAATGAATTAGTGACGGAAGAACTAAGATTACTTTTGTTATTGATAAGAAGAATTAATTTTTTTCTTCTTAATAATATTTTTACTTAATTTACTATTTTTCTAAAATTCTTTTGTAGAATTCAAGAAAAAAAAATTATAATAAAAAAGGTGATGTGATGTGATAGGAACGTGCACATCATTACTCAATAAAAATCTGGGTATGACTTTTTGAGGGGGTATATATTTCACTTTTGAAATGTTCAGATGGGTGATAGGACCCGTAAAGTTGCAGTGTGTAGTTGAAATTTTGAATATATATTGGAGAGGTTTTAGATCATTTTCTCTTTCTGATAGAGGTGCACAATTTACTTCTTAGTTCTGGACGTCTTTCTAGAAAGGTTTGGGTTCAAAGGTGAACTTAAGTACTGCTTTTCATCCTCAGATGGATGGACAAGTAGAGCGTTCTATACAGACCTTAGAAGATATGTTGAGAGCTTGTGTTATTAATTCAAAGGGAACTGGGATGATCATATACCTCTCATTGAGTTCGCTTACAACAATGGCCACCATCTGAGTATCAAAATGACTCCATACGATGTTCTTTATGGGAGAATATTCACCTCTCCTATTGGGTGGTTCGAAGTTGGTCAAGCAGGCTTGATAGGACCAGATCTAGTACACCAATCCATGGAGAAAGTAAAAGTAATTCAAGAGAGGTTGAAGACGGCGCAGAGTTGCCAAAAGTCCTACACAAATGTTAGGAGGAGGCCGTTAGAGTTTGAGGTCGACGATTGGGTATATCTTATGGTTTCACCCATGAAGGGAGTTATGAGGTTTGGTAAGAAGGGGAAACTTATTCCTGATATATTGGACCTTGTAAAGTATCTAAGAAAATTGGCAATGTAGCTTATCTTTTGGTATAATGACTTTCAGGTTCTAGGCGTTGTTCTTCCGCATTAGTTTGGCTAGTTAATTGTTTGTTAAAACATTGGAGTTTATGGGGACTCAATTTTTATTTTCATTTAAACCTGCTTCCATATCATTAATGCCTTAGTTTTCATAAAAAATTTAGTTTGGATTGTAGTAATGGTTCTCCCACCGGAGGATTAGTGTGGATGTCAATCACGACTGTTTAGGTCATGACACTTATGTTTCCTACTCAATATAGTCAAAGTGGTTGATATTCTGTAAATATTATTAAGCATTTATTCAGTTTGATGCTTGTTGGTTGAGTTAGTCTTCCGCTTGTAGTGGGTCAGAATGATGGGTTCTCTTGGGAACCAACAATTATTCTTTAGTGTCGTGTACGTCCAGGGTGTAGGATCGGTTCGTGATAAATATATTATACAAAATTTCTCTATTCTAGCTACTTGTTAGGTTGTTGTGTATCTTATTTCAAATTTGCTAGCGAAATTCTTAAGTACTGGAATTATCGGTAATTATTTGAAATTATAGGTAAGATTAATATCTGTGATATGAGGGTATGTGTAATTTGGATATTTTTCATATTTATCGTACAAATTTTAAATACTTTTATTATTATACTCCCTATGTTTACAAAAGAATGACCTAATTTGACTTGACATATAATTTAGGGGGGGAAATTTCAACCTTGTTGTTCTAAATTAAAGTTATATAAAAATTTTCCAAAAATCATTTAATATTATGAAATTGAGTATACCACGTGGAAAGGTAACGTTAAAATATTGTCATAAAAATCATCTTTTTGAAACAAACAAAAAAGGAAAACAAAGGTAATTTAGACTTTCCACTGATGGAGGAAGTATTTTGCCTATTTTAACATTAATTTTGTCTAGAATTTATGTATGGAAAATTCAGTCATCTTTTTATAAATTTAATAGGAACAATAACCCATGTGATAGAAGGAGGGAAGAAGAGCATATTCTATCTGGTTGAATTATTATTGCAGCTAAACTTAAAACACATTGACTTATAACGTTGCGAGAAATGAATATTTTGTACTATTTCATGTTATAGTCTCTCGATTTTAGTTGCAATAATATTTTTGCTAAACAAAACAAGATGTTCCTCTCCTCACCTTCCCTCACATGGAGTTATTATTTCTACTAAATAAATAAAAAGACAACTGAACATTCCATACATAAATTGTGGATAAAATAGATAAAAGATTGGTGGAGGAACAAAAATGCACCAAATATTGTAGACATCATAAAGGATTACTGTTGCTCCATGTGAAAACTCAAGAATGACTTTGGGTGTTACAAAGACAATACACTATTTTGGGCGTTTTTCTATAAATTATGTAGGGTTAAAAAAAAGGCACTCAAACATTGTAGATAAATACTACAAGAATAATTTTTATACAACATTTTCAAACTACCAACCAAATATTGTAAAAAATTAATACATGCATAACTTTTATCTTATTACAAATTAAACATGGTACAAAATTAATACATAAATAACCAATTCATATATTAGCTTTGAGCTTATCAAACTTCCAGACCAGCCTTAAGGGATTTATTATACACAATCGCTCTATTCTAGGCATTTTGTTAGAGAGTGGTGTATCTCACATAAAATATAAAATAAAATTCTCAAAAATAGTGGAATTTTAAGTAATTTTTTAAAAGTATATGTAAGGTTAATATATGTGGTATGAATATATGTATAATATAGTTGCATCAGATTAGTGGAAAATCCACTCTATTACCGGAATTCGACCAATCCTATCAACATCTGGTATACCTGCAATGGAAAAACAATTAATATACCGGGGCAAATAGCTTGACTTGTCCCAAATGTTATCGGAATGTTGTATACAAATGATGATTCCATGTAACTCATTGGGAGAATATGAAGCACGTGCCATCCTTGCATGTGTAAGCTGACGAGTGACTTGAATTTGGTTATTCATGACCACTTCAACTAGAGTGACAACACAGATATTAATGCTAATGTCGCCGGTATGACGAAAATGCTTAACGATTTTCTTGCAATGAACCCAAGGATGTCGCAGATTGATCGGAGGAATATCTCAAATATTTATGGTGTCTCCAAGACCCATTGCTTCAAGGACGAAGAATTTAGCATCCGATACCTATGAAAGATAGTTCTTTCCCGAACTATGAATGGCAACGAACTCTAGTGTCATAGGAGTGATCACTAAAATTAAAAGCATAAGAATAAATAATATCTTATTAACTCTTGAAACTTAACCTTCACTTTTTAAGATGGTAGACTCTCATGTTGATGATCTGTTATGAAACTATAAAAGAAGAAGAGAAGGAGAAAAAGAAGAAGAAGAACAAGAAGAAGAAGATTGATTATTGACTTGGTCTCAAAGTTAATGTTCCTAAATATTCTCTAACCAATAGACATTCAACATATTTATAACAATTTTCTTTTAAAACGGTGAGTATTTTAGTTTTTTTAACTTCTTTTTTATCTCACTCGTTTCCCTAAATACTCCTCTTACATTTAATCTAATGACCTTAAATATACATGTGGAAAGCTAGAGTTAAAATATTTTCATAAAAAAAGTTAACTTTTCAAAAGACACTATATATATACTAGATTTTTGACCGCACGTGATTATCTATTAAGAAAATTAAAGTCATTCTATTGTCTTTGACATCAAAAAAATAAATCATGATAATTCTCTAGCTCTTGAAAAGCTTAATAATTTTAGAAGAAGAAACTCATAAGCATATAACTACATCACAAGAGAAATTATTAACAAACATAAATGAATTAGATTACAATAGAAATTAAACTATAACTTCAAAAGAAGTTATTACAAGTCATATAAAAAACTTTTCGTCGAAAATACTTAAAAAGTAAGAAAATGTACACCAGTACAAAAAAAGGAAAATGTTTATATAGTAATAATTAATTTGAAGAAAAATTTCTAACAATCTAAATCACATAAGTAACATAAATAAAGTCATTCTTTTGTCTTGGACATCACAAAACAAATTGTGACAATTCTCTAACTTTTGAGAAGTTTAATAATTTTTGAAAAAATACATTCAGAAGCACAAATCTACATCACAAGATAAATTGTTAACAAAAATAATTGAATTTGGACTACATAATGTTAACTTCATATATTGCAACATTACATATTAATGTATATACTAAGCAAGAAACATTGTTATATCATCAGAATTATTTTCTCAAGTACTCGAGGTTTAGGAATATATCCTCTTAAGGTAGAATAATTTACTTCATCAGAATAGTATTACCTCATATTATGCTAAACTTTGAACTGAGTCAACGATAATAATTTACATGAAGTCTTTTAAAATGCAAGAAGAAGAAGTGTATAAGATTTTTTAAAAAAAATTATGTTTGAGAATGAGAGGAAATCCCTCTATTTATAGTCAATAAAGAGTAGTATGAATAAGTGTTTTTTGTGTCTTTTCTAAAAATTATGACCTTTTCGAGAAGGCACAACCCTTTTGAAAATTCACAACTTATTGGAAAGGTCAAAACTCTTTGGAAAAGTCACAACATATTGAAAAAGTCAGGACAATCGAAAATCACAACCCTTTGAGAAAAGTCACAACTCTTTGAAAAAGTCACAACTCATCAAAAAATTAAAACCCTTTGAGAGAAGTCACAACTTATCTAAAAAATCACCACTCATCGAAAAAGTCACAACCTAAGTTAGGGATATTAACATATTTAATATTCAAGTAAGGAGTTCATGCTTTCAAGGTAATATAGATATAGATATAGATATATATGAATTCTGACATCGACAAAAAAAGAAAATAGTTACCACGTTAGTACACTAACAATGTCAATGATTACCACACAGGTACACTAACAATTGGTGTGTGAGTATCAGGGGAGAATCAGGTGTATTGCTAAATTACTGGACCGATGTGATAAAGTAGGCGAAACAAACAAAAAAGGAAAACAAAGGTATTTTGAATTTTACATGGATTGAGGAAGTATTTTGCATATTTCGTAACATTATTTTTTTCCACAATTTATGTGTGGAATATTCAATCGTCTTTTTATAAATTTAATAGAAATAATAATTCCATATGAGAGAAAGAGAAAAGATGATCATGTTCTGTCCGGTAAAAATATTATTGCAGCTAAACTAATAAAACATTGCCATATAACGTTGCAAGAAAAATTGTTGTACTTTGCATGTTAAAGATTCTGTCAATCTTAACTGAAATAATATTTCTACTAAAAAGTATTCTTCTCCTCACCTTCCCTCACATGGAGTTAATATTTCTACTAAATATATAAAAGACGATTAAATATTCTATACACAATTTGTGGATAAAATATATACAAGTTTGGAGGACCAATAATGCATCAATATTGCAAACATGAACAATTACTACTTCTCCATGTGAAAATTCAATACTGACTTTGGGTTTCAACCCAAAGATAAGAGACTATTTTGGGTCTTTTTCTATTATTTATGTAGGATAACAAAAAAAGGCAAACAAACACGGTAGAAAATACTACATGAATAATATTTATATAACGGTTGCAAACCTATCAATCAATAATTGTAAGTGTAATGACCCATTAGGTCATTTTGAGTAATAGAGCTTGTTATTTCATAAAATACTTTACGATGCATTCTAAATGAATATTTCGTACTATTCGTAACTACAATATGAAATTAGTGGGGTCGTTCTAATAACTAATTTAGTTGGTGGTTAAAGAAGATAACATTAAAATTAGTAGGATTTAATATTTATTAGTTCATTATTTGCTTAATGTCCAATACAATAATCCAAGGGGTAATATTGAATTATGTAAGAAATAGGGTTTGGGAGAAACTCACCTGCGGAGGAACAATGTGAAAAATATCAGCCGGCATCAGGTAACAAAGCGTATATCTTGTATTGAGTATATTGGTAGGGATACTATTATTATTAGTATGATATTGAATTGAGAGAGGATGAAAAATCATTAAAGGCTACCGAATTGAGTTACAGTGGGTTTAGTAATTTAAGTACTATTATAATGTAAATCAATTAGGAAGAATTGAAATTACAATTTATTGCAGCTTGTGGACCGAATCTCTTATTTATTGTTAATTAATGGTAGGAATAATTATGGCATGATATTGGCCAGGAATTTAAATTTATTGATTATAATATGTAGTGTAGGAAATTGTTATTTGAAAAGATTGTAGCTTAAAGTGATTGGCGAATATAGGTTTGGTTTTATTTGTTGATTTTATAACACAAATTGGGTTGAAACTTGCTGGCCAATCACGTGAGTTCTGGACATTAGTAAATGATATCATAATTCACATGTAGTGATTGGTTGTTTAATTTGACTTAATTAGTCTTACAAATTATATGTTGTATTTATCGCATAGAATTACAGAAAAGAGAATGTCATCGATTCTATTGGACATGTAATTTTAGTAATTCCTAATGATTCAAGTTTTAACATATTGTGATAGGCAATTAAATATAAGGTATAGTATATTATATGAACTACATTAAAGTTATGCTAATGGGAGGAATTAAGACTTACCCTTAAGGTTTGAACTTTAGGAAATTGATGATAGAATTATGGAGTTTTTTGGTCTAGACTAGACATAGAATAATATGAGTGGTTATATGCTTGTTAACTTACAAATTATGCATATATATTTGATAGATTGGAAATGTTCGAAAGAATTGAAGAAAGGAATAGCATTAGAGAAGTAGTTTCTTTACTTCAGCTCTTCGGTAGAGGTAAGTTATGATTTATTCTATTTGACAGATAGACTCTCAATAGCGATTGATATGTATTGAGTGATATTGTGAAGTTTCCTATCTACTTGATTGTGTGGTTGTATATCTTGGTTCTATGGTTTGTGATTGGTTTAAAATCCTGAGACCGTGGAATTTATAATCTTGAACCCCTCTATCGAAGTGATGCCTTGAATAAAAAAGGTGTGATGAAATAAATTAATGAGATTATTGGATCGGAGTGTCACATTTCGACACAGTATAATTGGATCGGAGTGTCGCGTTTTGACATGATATTATTGGATCGGAGTGTCACGTTCCGACACGATAACATCAAATGAATGAAATAATGAATTAACTTAATATACTCAATCTCAAGAACCCATTTTCCATATGAGTATGGTGTGGAGGAATGAACCCCCATATGTGTGCTTGATATTGTGATTGATTGTGTACCTACTTTGGTGTTGTTGTCACTTGTTCATGTTGTTTGTTGTTGCCACCTGCTAAGTGCCATAGTTGATTTTCTACTATTATTTATTACGTATTATTTTCTATTTTTGGTTGGCCGATGATACATACTCAATACGTGTTCCTTGTACTGACCCCTATTTGTGCTTTCATTTTTTTTTTGTGGAGTGTAGAAAGTGTATCATTGACTTCAACTCGCCCTCGACTCTAGCCAGTCTCCAGCACCTCAGATTTCAGGGTGAGTTATTCCTTCTAGCTCGTGCTGGATTCTCTCAGTCAGGGCACAATGTCCTTAAATTCTGGACATGAACCCTTTTATTTACTTAATTTGGTGTGACTAATACGTTCGACTTGGTATTATATGAATAGATGTCCTTGATTGTGATTACTTTAAGGGTTTGGTAATAACATAGAGTGGACTATAATGGATATATGTTTCTCACACTAATAAAATATTAAGCTTCCACATTATGGTCAGTATTTTGTAAGTTGAATGATAAATATAAGTTGGGGTTGAATTTATTGGTTTGCCCACCTAGGAGGTTAAGTGTGGTGCCACTCACGATCTAGGTTTGGGTCGTGACAGTAAGAAATCGATACGTGCATAACTTTTATTTTATTTACAAATTATACATGATACAAATTAATACATGAATAACCAATTCAGATATTATGTTTAAGCTTATACAACTACCAAACGACCCTTAAGGGATATATTATACACAATTGCTCTATTCCACATATTTTTTTAGAGAGTGGTGTATCTCACATCAAACAAATATGAAATAAATATTCAAAAATAGTGGAATTTTAAGTAGTTATTTGAAAGTGTATGTAAAATTAATATATGTGGTATGACTATATGTCTAAATTGGTAGTTTTTCCATATACATCGCAAGAATCTTGAATCTTAAACACTTTTATCATTCTACTTTTTTCATTTAAAAAAGAATGATCTAGTTTCACTTGACACAAAATTTAAGAAAATAAAGAAGATTTTTTTATCTTATAATTCTAAATTAAAGTTATATCAAATGTACCAAAATTATTCTTTAATCTTATGACCTTAAACAAACACGTGGAACGCTAAAGTTAAAATATTGCCATAAAAGAGAAAAGTCATCTTTCTGAAACAAACTAAAACAAATTATATATCATATTTTTTTAAGCAAACTAAAAAGGAAAATAATTCAATTTTTATTTAAAATAGGGACAATTTTGGATTTTTTGACTTCATTTGACTGAACATTTAATTTTATGACGTTAAATATACATGTGAAAAATTATAATTAAAATATTGCAACACAACAAAAATTATCTTTTCAAAAGGACAAATAATAATTTTTGAAAATGGACAAAAACGGAAAATAGTTTAAAACAGAGAGTATGTTGGATTTTTTTACTTCTTTTTTTGTGTGATTCATTTCACTGAAGACATCTAACATTTAATTTTAGGACCTTAAATATAATGTGGAAAGCTAAAATCCAAACAATTTTTAAAACAGACTAAAAATAATTTTGTAAAATGGACAAAAAAGGAAAATAGTTTAAAACGGGAAGTATTTTGAAGGCGACGCTTAATTGGCAAGACAAATTTGACTTCCTCTAACAGATGTTAAAAATTAGTGCATAGAGCTCAAAACTCTTCTCTTCATTCTCATCGATGGTGTACCAGTTACCTTACGCAAGTAGCAGCAAACACAATTTCAATGATTATGCCGCTGCCATCACAGTCACTCAATTCTTCGTCCGTGTGTTTTCGGACCGAAAAACCGTGGTCATTCAAGCCAATTCTTCTGATACAGTTGAATCAGTTTACTGGATAATCAACTCTATCACCGGAATTCGACCAATCCAATCGACCTCCGCTATACCAGCAATGGAACAACAATTAATCTACCACGGTAAACAGCTTGAGTTGTCCCAAACGTTATCAGAATGTGGTATACAAAATGACGATACCGTGTAATTCTTCGGGAGAATGCAAAGCACGCGGCATCCTTATGCATGGAAGCTAATGAGTGACTTGAATTTGGTTATTCATGAAATCTGCAACTGGAATGGCAAAACAGATATTAATGCTAATGTCGCCCGTATGACAAAGATGCATAATGATTTTCTTGCAATGACCCCAAAGGATGGCGCAGATTGATCGGAGGAATATCTCCAAATATTTATTCACTCCTCTATTCCTGCGGCTTTGTTAAAATTTTATGCATATCCTTCCATAACTATGAAACAAGCTGCTCATGGATGTATTTGTCAATTGATAGACTCATGTACAACACTTTTCGCCAACCCTATAACCGTAAATTGGTTGTTTGCACCTATTTTGTTCTAGTTCTATAAGATTCTAAGAGGGTTGCAGTTGTTGATGATACTTTATATATATATATATATATATATATATATATATATATATATATATTTCCGTAGTAGTTTAGCTGCAATGATGGAGTGTTATGTCCATAATGTCAAGTATGTGTTCAGATTGCATGTTTTCCCTTTTGTTCATGAGTTGGCAACAAGATTATCTCATGCTTTAGAGTAGAGTGTGCAATCAACTGAATTTATACAGTTATTAGAGAGTGCGGCTTCAAAAAGCATTTGACAGTCCAGTCAGTTTCCCTTCCTTGATGCAAGATGAAGCAGGAAATGAAGGATGTGAGATTAACGGCGTGCATAGTATTTTTTGCAACTCATTGGAAAAATTGGAGATGTGTCTAAAGGAAGTGGAAACCCAGCTGGGTTTGGTAAACATAGAAAGAGGTAAGCCTATTGTACATTGTTGGTCCCAATATCTATTAATAATAAAAGTATTAGAAAGAACTTTGAAGTTGTATAAGGGTTTGAAGGAAATATTTTGGGAGGAGATGTAGCAAAGAAGCGTTGCGTTGTGCTTTCAGATTGGTAAGCTTTCAAAAAAGTCTACAGATTATCAGTGGATCCTTGAGCACAAGGAAGTAACAAATTTTAAGATAAGGCAACATTTTGCCTTGACGATGCTTCGAGAAAGGAGGCAAAAGAATGAGGTACATTATGAGATGCTCATTTGCAGGTCTCGTTTGTTGGAAGACTCGTTTGATTACGTTGGACATGAGAGTCCTAGCTCGCTGCGAGTCCAGTTATTTATGCAATTTAAGAATGAAGAAGATACGGGGCCTGGTGTGTTGAGGGAGTGGTTTTCTTTGGTATGTGAAGGCATTTTCAACCCTAATAATGCTCTATTTATTTGATGCCCAAATGATGGTAAAAGGTTTTTCCCAAATCCAGGTAAACTTTTGTTGCCTTCATGTACACATACAGGTGACATTTTGTTCTCATTTATACCTTCCTTCTGTGTGTTTTTTGATCTAAAGTTGTCGAGTATCAATGATGTTTCTTATCTGATTTTTCATATAAAATAGATAAACAGTATGAGATAGAAGTTGAATCTTTGTGAGTATGAGTATACATATTATCTCTCTTTATGTAAACCATGTAAGGTTGCTTGATGTTTCTGTTCATACCCTCATAGAATTCTTTGAGGTTTAACTCTTTCATGAAACTTATGTCTTAGGTTTTACTGATTCGTTGCTACATAAGTAATTCCAAATTCCATTAAATATATTTAAGTAATGGTAAGCGAAATGGAACTTGAATAACTAAATAAAGAGGAATGAGGACACACATTGGAGGTTTGTGGAAGGAGATAAAAACAGAATTTTAGATTCTTTAGCATCTTTTCGTGTATCGAAACACTGCTACACTCCCCTTCTCTGATTTGTTTAACTATGTAGCCAACCCAAAAGAAGGATAGAAAATCCTCCTTTGAAGGAAGAATCAACTAGGACAACTTTTAGAACAACTGAACAGCAGCCCAAACCTGATACTGTGATTGGAAAGGACAAACAAATGACCAACTGTAGGTTTTTCCCTTCTGTAGTTGGCCATGATAGAATAATTTCTCGATGAAAGGGATACATATCATTAGTAGGTGAATCATCCTTTCCTCCATTGCAAAAAAGTAGCTCAGGCTCTTTAACTTGCTAGGGTTATGATTGTCTCATGCCAAGGGTGCAACAGAATTTCTTACAGACTTGAGATACCATTCAATTATACTTCACAGAGAAAGGAAAAAATATACTCTTGGTTTGAACTCAAATGCTAGACTTCATAAGTTCATTTACTATCCAGCAGAAAAGCTGAGTTTTTCATTCCTTTTGTTAATTCTCCCCATCTTCATTAACTTTCTAGATTAGAATGAATCTTGCATATCTGCATTTATAAGATTGCTGCAAGCTGTTCTATACAATCTTTTGATGTTTCACGAAAATATATATCATTCTCTCTGTTATAATGCAAAATAACCATCATCTTTTCATTTTGTGCTTGCAGCATCTAAAGTGGACCCCTTGCACCTTGAGTATTTTATCTTCTCCAGAAGGATGATTGCATTGGCCTTGTTGCATAGAGTACAAATAAGAATAGCGTTTTATCGTGTGTTCTTTTTGCAATTAGATGTGGGAGGATATTTCATTTGAAAACATTATAGATGCAAATCCGTACTTTTATTCATATCCTTCCATAACTATGAAACAAGCTGCTCATGGATGTATTTGTCAATTGATAGACTCATGTACAACACTTTTCGCCAACCCTATAACCGTAAATTGGTTGTTTGCACCTATTTTGTTCTAGTTCTATAAGATTCTAAGAGGGTTGCAGTTGTTGATGATACTTTATATATATATATATATATTTCCGTAGTAGTTTAGCTGCAATGATGGAGTGTTATGTCCATAATGTCAAGTATGTGTTCAGATTGCATGTTTTCCCTTTTGTTCATGAGTTGGCAACAAGATTATCTCATGCTTTAGAGTAGAGTGTGCAATCAACTGAATTTATACAGTTATTAGAGAGTGCGGCTTCAAAAAGCATTTGACAGTCCAGTCAGTTTCCCTTCCTTGATGCAAGATGAAGCAGGAAATGAAGGATGTGAGATTAATGGCGTGCATAGTATTTTTTGCAACTCATTGGAAAAATTGGAGATGTGTCTAAAGGAAGTGGAAACCCAGCTGGGTTTGGTAAACATAGAAAGAGGTAAGCCTATTGTACATTGTTGGTCCCAATATCTATTAATAATAAAAGTATTAGAAAGAACTTTGAAGTTGTATAAGGGTTTGAAGGAAATATTTTGGGAGGAGATGTAGCAAAGAAGCGTTGCGTTGTGCTTTCAGATTGGTAAGCTTTCAAAAAAGTCTACAGATTATCAGTGGATCCTTGAGCACAAGGAAGTAACAAATTTTAAGATAAGGCAACATTTTGCCTTGACGATGCTTCGAGAAAGGAGGCAAAAGAATGAGGTACATTATGAGATGCTCATTTGCAGGTCTCGTTTGTTGGAAGACTCGTTTGATTACGTTGGACATGAGAGTCCTAGCTCGCTGCGAGTCCAGTTATTTATGCAATTTAAGAATGAAGAAGATACGGGGCCTGGTGTGTTGAGGGAGTGGTTTTCTTTGGTATGTGAAGGCATTTTCAACCCTAATAATGCTCTATTTATTTGATGCCCAAATGATGGTAGAAGGTTTTTCCCAAATCCAGGTAAACTTTTGTTGCCTTCATGTACACATACAGGTGACATTTTGTTCTCATTTATACCTTCCTTCTGTGTGTTTTTTGATCTAAAGTTGTCGAGTATCAATGATGTTTCTTATCTGATTTTTCATATAAAATAGATAAACAGTATGAGATAGAAGTTGAATCTTTGTGAGTATGAGTATACATATTATCTCTCTTTATGTAAACCATGTAAGGTTGCTTGATGTTTCTGTTCATACCCTCATAGAATTCTTTGAGGTTTAACTCTTTCATGAAACTTATGTCTTAGGTTTTACTGATTCGTTGCTACATAAGTAATTCCAAATTCCATTAAATATATTTAAGTAATGGTAAGCGAAATGGAACTTGAATAACTAAATAAAGAGGAATGAGGACACACATTGGAGGTTTGTGGAAGGAGATAAAAACAGAATTTTAGATTCTTTAGCATCTTTTCGTGTATCGAAACACTGCTACACTCCCCTTCTCTGATTTGTTTAACTATGTAGCCAACCCAAAAGAAGGATAGAAAATCCTCCTTTGAAGGAAGAATCAACTAGGACAACTTTTAGAACAACTGAACAGCAGCCCAAACCTGATACTGTGATTGGAAAGGACAAACAAATGACCAACTGTAGGTTTTTCCCTTCTGTAGTTGGCCATGATAGAATAATTTCTCGATGAAAGGGATACATATCATTAGTAGGTGAATCATCCTTTCCTCCATTGCAAAAAAGTAGCTCAGGCTCTTTAACTTGCTAGGGTTATGATTGGATCATGCCAAGGGTGCAACAGAATTTCTTACAGACTTGAGATACCATTCAATTATACTTCACAGAGAAAGGAAAAAATATACTCTTGGTTTGAACTCAAATGCTAGACTTCATAAGTTCATTTACTATCCAGCAGAAAAGCTGAGTTTTTCATTCCTTTTGTTAATTCTCCCCATCTTCATTAACTTTCTAGATTAGAATGAATCTTGCACATCTGCATTTATAAGATTGCTGCAAGCTGTTCTATACAATCTTTTGATGTTTCACGAAAATATATATCATTCTCTCTGTTATAATGCAAAATAACCATCATCTTTTCATTTTGTGCTTGCAGCATCTAAAGTGGACCCCTTACACCTTGAGTATTTTATCTTCTCCAGAAGGATGATTGCATTGGCCTTGTTGCATAGAGTACAAATAAGAATAGCGTTTTATCGTGTGTTCTTTTTGCAATTAGATGTGGGAGGATATTTCATTTGAAAACATTATAGATGCAAATCCGTACTTTTACAGTGGCTGCAAGAAGATACTGGAGATGGATACGAAGATGGTGGATGAAGATATCCTAGGCCTCACATTTGTTTGTGAAGATGCAGAATTGGGATCCAGGAAAGTGGTGGAGCTTTGCCCTAATGGGAAAAATACGATAGTGAACAGTGAGAATAGGGATAACTATGTTAATCTTCTTGTTAAATACCATTTTTTCAGATCAATTGCTTATAAGTAAACCCATTTTACTCGTGGTTTTGCTGACATAATTACTGATTGACGGCTCCGGGAATCCTTTTACCGGATCCTAGATCTTGAAGACCTTAATAAGATGCTTTATGGGAGTAAAACAGTTGTTTCTGTCGATGACTAGAAAGAACATACAAATTATAATGGCTACAAAAAAGATGATCCTCGAATATCCTGGTTTTGGGAGGTACTTATTTCTTGTCTGCTACTAAGTATGTTTCCAGAGAGTTAACTGTCGAGAAAGCTACACCTTTTCCCCTGTGATCTTCTCTTTCTTCTTTGTTTTCAGATGTGATATATTTCTGAACTCTTTCAATGTTATTATCCCGACAACATATTCAAAGTTTTCTTTTCTATTCTTGCAGATAGTTGGAAATATGTCAACTGAGTAGAGAAATGTGCTTCTCTTCTTCTGGACTTCAATCAAGTCTTTGCCTGTTAAGGGCTTTGATGGACTAGATTCTGAACTTCACATCTACTGAACCTCAACTCTCATGATTGCTTACCTTCCTCGCACACATGCTTTTACCGCTTGTGTTTTCCTACTTATCTGTCTGTGGATGCCATGCAAAATCTTCTTAACATAATCACCCCAAAATTATGTTGGTTGCAGCTTTGGTGCCGAGTAATGTGCAAATTTTTGGTTTGAATTTGTACATGTGATATGTAATATTGTTCTAAATAGATGTAAGAAATTTACTTCTCTAAATATTAGCAGGTATCATTTGAAACTTTACTTCTCTAAGAAGGTATCTTTTACTTTTTGGTCTTAGTAAGTATTAGCAATGCGACTTAAGCACACTAGTTGCCTAAAGCCAAATTAAATTCAAATAGAGGCCTAAAACTTTTTTCAAAAAACATTATATTCTTTAATAATGTATATTCTTCTAGCTTTTTGAGATAGCAAATTAATAGTTTTCTCATAGTCAATTATTTTTGGGAAAATGGACAAGTACCCCCTCAACCTATGCCCGAAATCCCAGAGACACACTTATACTATACTAAGGTCCTATTATCCCCTTGAACTTATTTTGTAAGTAATTTTGTACCCCTTTTTGGCTTATGTGGCACTAGCTTGAAAAAAAAGAGTCAACCAGCGTTGGGCCCATAAGATAGTGCCACGTAGGCCGAAAAGAGGTAGAAAATTATTAATAAAATAAGTTCAGAGGGGTAATATGACTTTAGTATAGTATAAGTGTGTCTCTGAGATTTCGGGCAAAGGTTGAGGGGGTACTTGTGCATTATCCCTTTTTTTTCTAATAACACCCTTTTAATTGATATATAGTCAATCTATTTAATTTTACTTGAGACATATTACTCTAGATATGATAAAATTTTAATAAATTTTCACTTTCGAAATAATTACTTGGATTAGAACCTTTTAATAAATGACTATTGACTTTAGCGATACTTTTTATTTATACCATAATAGCAATACCATGTTAAATTTGTAATATGTATTAAAAATAAATTATGTATGCAATATATATGTATTATATCTGTTTTAAATATATTATCCATCAATAAAACTTTTATTATGTGTAAATAATAAATTGTTCGTTGTAATATGTATCAAAACTGTATCATAAATGTATTAAAAGTGATCATATCAAAAAATGTTATTGCCATAAATGGTAAATATTTTTTTAAAAATAGTACATTTATGTAAGTCTCCTTTTTTTTTTTAAAATGGAAACTTTACTATTTACTATTTCTACAAATAGTATTCAATAGACAAACAAAAATAATCGGTACTCAATATTTCTTTTTTAAAAAAAAACATATTGCCTATTGTTATTAAACAATAATAGGGCCCTATGAATTGGCGGGGCTAAGACACCTGCCTATTTACAGGATTCTTGCATGAATATACCGTTGGCCAAAAGTGCTTTCAGTTAAACGATTTCATGTAATTTTAATGTATTGATATTTATATAAATATTGTATAACTGGGTATGTCTGATACCAATTGTCCTGTCGACTCCCCTTTTGTGTCAAATACAGTTTGTTCGAACAAGCCTTCTTTGTACGCACTTTACTTTGTCCAATGACTGATCCTTAATTGATCCACCTTGAAAAGCCCTTGATAATCTCTTTGTTTCGACTACTCAAACATCGGAAGAAATATTGTAATTAATCATGCCTTGGTCACCTAAAACCCCCTTTTTAAAATCTTAGCCAAAGTTCATAAAGTGATTGTTTCGGGTTTTCCTGAATGATTCAGATTTAATCTCTGAACTCAACTTCAAAGAAAGGGAAAATATATCTTAAGAAAAGCAATCTTCAATTGAACCCAAGTGGTGATTGACCCTCGGGATCTCCAAGCCATGTGGTAGTTAATGAGAAAGGAATCAATCTCAATCGCACCAGTTCTAGACTTATACTCTCAATTTTAATACCACTTTGCCTCCTAATAGCCCCTTCATTTTAAGAAAATGAAGCATTGGACTTGTCACTTGAAATATGACATCATCTACCTCCGGTAATATGCAAATTGATTTGATTACACTATCTCAATGGGTACTTCATTTTCAGTGAATTCATTTGTGAACCCCACATCACCAATAATATATTTGTCATCCTCTTGATTCATCTTGTCCTATTTTTGGCAAGAAGCAACACAAATAAAAAGTAACAAGAACACAAAAATGCAAAAAAGTGGAAATTTAAAATTCAAAAGACTATCGCTAACCAATCCGCGGCAATGACACATTATAAACGTATTGTGTCTCATATTTTAGAGTGTAGACGGTCGTATGTAATACAATTACACAACTTATGAGGTCGGGGCTAAACAACAAGGATTGGTAGATGTGACTCTCTTTCAAGTGATTTCTTTATTCGAACAAATTAGCAAATTGAGTTCTCAATAATTGGAGGGTTTAGATAACAACTAAAATTTTATCAAAACTAAGAAAAAAAACAGGGAGTCAACAAGTAAGATCTAAAAAGAATGGAAAGTACTAGGGCTGTATGCATACTTATTGGGGTATATTTTTATTCAGTGAAAATGACTAGGAATTAACAGAGATGGAGTTACAAATTCTAACCCCAAATAATATAGGTCTCTTACATTATAACATAGATGTTTACTGAACTGGTAAAACATCTAATGTGAAAAAACAAGACGCGGGGTGGGTGGGGGGTGGGGGTAGGTGGAAATAAGAACATGGAATTTTTCTTTTTTTACTTAATGTCTTAAAGTTATTTGTCAATTTTTTTGTACTAATAAAAATTAACACTGTCACGACCCACACTGTCGTGATTGACACCCACAATGATCCTCCAGTGGGATAACCATCACTACAACCCAACTAACTGATACACTCAAATTACATCTCCAATAAAGAATCATAAGCTATCGTTATTAAGTAAAGAACCGAACTGATAAGTTGGGGTCGACATGCAAAGAATTTCCTAGTGTATTACGTGCAAAGTGATAAGTTATGTATGTTTAATTCCTTCGTACGACATCTAAAGACTTTTACCACGCACCTTGGTCCGTCTATGTGTGTATAATATAGTAACCCTTACATTTACCTCATATTAGCTAGACATCGCATCGATGTATGACTTAGTTTTTACCCTCGCACCAATGGACACTAGACTATTAGATAGTATCAAACTAAATCTATGTTGATAATTCATTTCTTATTAACTACCTCTTTGTCCGGCAAGTAGCAGCAAAGTGAGTTTTAACGTTTCAAACCGCTGTGAAGACTTCAAATCGAAAGAATTATCAATGCATGCAAAAAGCTATTCGAAGATTGCTTAATTACTATTCATACATTGTAAATCGCTCATGGTTTCCATAACCCTAGTTGTGGAGTTTAGTTACCCATAATCACAAGAACACAATTAATTATTTTAGATGAATGAATTATGAACTTACGTAATGAGAATAATAAACCTGGAATTTTAACTTGAATATTCACACCACCAAAACAATCAAATTCAACTTAAGAGAATACATAGTTTCTAAGGGTTACAAGAATTAATATCCAATGTCTCGAACTAGAACAGTAACAATAGTAGCCAACCCCCCAAAAGAGGTTTTCATACCCTATTTATAGAAAACAAACTCCTAGTTAAACTTTAAAAAAAATAAGGAAAGTTTGTTCTGGCACGCGTCTTCAATCTGCGAGACTGACTTAGGGACTTTCAATGGATCTACAGTCCCCCGTAAGTAGTTTGCGTCAACCAGGACTTAGAAAATATTTCTGCAATAAAAAACTGCCCTCTCTGAATCAAAGGACGGACCACCAATACGATCCATCAATTAGTTAACGGTCCATCAGCTCCCTCGTGGCTCCATACTTAGAATCTTAAAAAATATGATACTGGAACCCTCGCAGTCTCATTCTACGTTCCACCATTACAGTCCGTCAATTGATCGACAGACATTCAATTCTCACTGTGGTTCCACACTTAGTCAAATTTCCCTAATTTCATCCAATGCCTAGGATTACCATATATGATATCCATATATGGGGAGTCAATGGATCTACGATCCATTGATTGCCTCCGTGGATGTCCTAATCTTCCTTTTTTCAGCATTCTCTTTAAGTTCGTGCCTAAACATATTACCTGCAAAACATGATACAAAAACTATCAAAATAATACAAAATATCTCTAAACACACACAACTCTTAAGTGAAATGCATTAGATGTACCATAAACTCACGGTATATTAGCACCCTTAACATAAATTAGTTGTTTGTCCTCAAGCCGCGCACTACGACTCGAAACGACACTTGTATAGAAGGAAGTAATTCAAGATCAAGCAATCACATGCATATCTATCCCGACTCTCCCTTTTTAAAGTGAAAATATATGTTTCATACTCGACAAGCTAAATCACGCGGATCATAACATGACACTGATTTACCACTAAACAACCACCTTCAATGTTTCCCTATCACCAAGGTTCCAATTGTCCAACAATGCAACTAGTTCCCTCACTTCAAATGAAATCCTCTATTTTCACACACTGAGTATTGTTTTAACTACAAGGATTTATTTCAACACTTACGCTCAGAAGTAAGCACAGTTAGTGCTCTATACCATAGGCTTACCCTTATTTTCACTGCTTAGACTGTCCAAACTAGACTTAAGGATCACTCTAGGACTTTCTTTGCTTGTAAAGTAGGCTCAGGGTCAGGTGTGGTACATTTGGGTACATTTAGTGACTTTTTGCCCTCCTTGACATTACATTAGGCCTTCTACATCTTTTTGGCCTATCTTCGACATCTTACCTTCCTCTCTTCTTTCCTTTGATTCTTTCAAACCATAGATGCGACTTTCAACTTTGTAGCTCTTTTAACTGATTCTTTTTTGCATTTCATTCTTTTTATTTTTGCAAAGTCACATCCAATTGTTTCTCTTTTATTTTCAACACCCCTTCTTTTCATATCCATTTTTTTCTTTACATTTACTCTTTAATAGCCACCCTCAACTTATAGTTTTTAATGAGTCGAGGATCACAATACCCGATGTTGGGTCAGCACTAACAACGAGGTCACTTTAGTTTGAAATAGCCACCCTCAACTTACGCTTTTGGCCTAAGTCATGGTGAACATGTCTAAGGAGGGACCGGGGCCAAAACAGTAGGTTTTGGGAAGGTGGAGTAGGGAGTAAGAAAGAAAAGGTCTATTTTAGGCACAAAGTATTTGGTCAAATAGAATATTCACTTCATTTGGTGGGACTCTTTTAGGCTAGTTGTGGACTATTCCAAACAAGGGCCTATGATCACTTCCTAGCCTTTAGAGTAGATTATCTTAGCAAGACTAACTGGGCAAGTTCTAGTTTGGCACCAAATGTTGAAAAATAAATTATTCTCACACTCACTTGGCACATCGTTTCATTATCAGATTATCATATTACCCAGTTCAAGTTTTAGTCTCGGGTCATGCAGTTGGTGCATTATCATGTCATATTTAGAGCCAACATATTCAACTTCTCTCAGCCTACAAATTCAAACACATATCACACTTTTTTCAACGTGTCTCATTTTGAACACAAGCCATCATGCTTCAATCTTTCTTGCTTCCACACATAAAATCTTAATACATACCAGTTCAACAGAAATTTAAACACTCTCTTGGGGAAAAGAACATAGTCAACAGAACCCAAGAGAGGATCTGCGCTAGTTACTAAGACTTCACCCTATCACTCACAATCCTCTTACCCCACCCCAGCAAAATAGAGTACAATTTTTCCCAATGCACTAAAAACATCAAAAGAGTAAAGTATTAGGTAAAGCAAACCTGTGGAGCAAAGCACCGAAGATCTATCAACAAATGGGTGGGTCTGGTTTCCTGAAGCCCGCTCGATAAACAATTGGGTCACCTTCAGTAATGCCCGCATCAACAAGGATGACACCATAAGTAGTGCCATCAGCCACTTTGTCTATACCCTCAGTAGTGCTCACATCTCCAGTTACGGGCCAAGAACTCGATGCCCCAGCAGCCACCACACGCACACTCCTCTGGCGCATTTCTTTATCTAATATGGAGGCCCTCCTAGCCTGCTCCTCATGTGTACGCTCCCTTTTTCTATCTAGCGCCTCATCAATGGCCTCATTGGAGGGGCCAGAACGGTGCCTTTTGCCACGAGCATGGGTGGGATCGGGATGTGTGTCTGCATGTGCCTTGAAAAAGTCCTAATGACGGTATCCCCAGTCGAATCTGTCAATGCATGCTCTGGATCAGCGGTACGCATATCAAAGATGGAATCTACATCAGCCCGTAGACTCGTCAACTCCATCTGAATGGAGGCAAGGTCCGTGTTGGGGGAAGTTCGTGCCAGGACTCTGAACTCAAACGCGTCCAGGCGTTTGTGGATTTCCTGGATCTGGTGCTTTGTCTGTTTGGCCAACCTTTTCTCTATTCGGGTCTCAGCCTCTACTATGGATTTATGCATCCACGACTAGATATGGTGCAACAAAGTGGCCATCTGATCCTCTAATTTATGGATTTTGGCCAATGAGATAACTGCAACCGCTATCCGTGGTGTAGACCTGGACGAGCTGGGTGCCCTACTAGTGGAATGAGAAGAGGAGGCCGGGACTGTGTCGGTGTGCTCTAGTATGATGGCGTCATCTCTCTATGCATGCTCCATTGTATCTGCATGATTTTTTCCCAAGGGAGGGACCTTAACCCGAGGCTCTCTGCGAGGTGCCGCAATATTAGCCTCATATCTAATAAGGCTTACATCCAATGTCCCTGTCGGGTTTATCAGTTTATCACATTGCCAGATCGGTACTCCAGAATCCCTACACAACTAAAAACTTAAACAAGGAGAGCGATAACTCATGGAGGTCTTGAATGCCCTCTCGTGAATCTCTGCCAACATCATACAAGAAAAGTCAATATCCAAACGACTGCTAACATTGCAACCATGACTGCCCTTTCCCATATGAGTAAGTTTTCGGCCTTCATGGGTGAGACTCTCTTCCGCACTAACAACCAGAAGAATTTGGCTATGAATTTTAGCGTGGCCTTCTTGATGCCCGTCGGGGTGCTGTGACCCACTCTACACGCTCACCATCCACAATAATGTATTGGGATAACCACATCTTAACAACTTTCTTCTTCTCAGCACTCCACTGAAAGTCACCGCCTCGGACTATGTCCCACCTATAATCGAACTCTGAGATATTTAGGTCCCAATCTGGACCAGTGGTAGGGCCATATAAAAACCATTGGATGGTGGCTTGTGAGATGTCTACCGAACAACCTCGGACCATAGTGTAAGTGATATGGTCCTTTTTTGTGTGCTTGTCCCACTTGGGAATTAACCCTTAGAGACTGGAAACATAGGAAGCATACAACTCCTACACAATATCCTCACTCTATGTACCAAGGTCCCGCTCCATCTAGTAGAAATTGTGGAGGTTGAATAGCCGGTATAACTCTTGCACTGTATGCAAACTTCTTGTGAGGACTCGACGCTCCTTACTGATCAATTGGGAGATCATCTCCCTGTCATTAAACATCATGGAATCTCGATAGATCTGCAATTTAACCTTGAAACACCATATATTTGGTTCACCGACCACATGAGGAAGATCATTTATTCTTTGTGATGCTGCTTCTGAGCTAGTAGCCTAATCAGACGAGACTTCTTGTTCATAATTCCCCGATCCTCTGGCTCCTTTAGAATTGGAGTTGGAAGAATGGGCCAAATCAGGCACTGAAGAATGGTCTGAACCATATCCTGAAATGGTGCCCGACTCTGAGCCAGATATGGAACCACTCTCAGAATTGGAAGTAGCCCAAGTTGGTGACCTGATCAATATGTGCTCCTCATCAGACTGGAGGCAGTGACTACGTCGGGGTTCAACTTCTGGGGGGTGCCCCTAGTGACCCGAGGTGCAGTGGGTGCTTCCCTTGTGCCCAGAGAAATATAGGATAGGTCCCTCTCTGAATTTGTGCCTTCGTCGATCAACCGAAGTGTCAGGGTGGTTGACTTGGATTTTCCCATTTTTATGTATACCACTTGCCTCTTGGGTGCCATAGTACCTATGTAAGGGTTATTTTTACCAAAAAAAACTAAAAACACACTCAAATTGATTTTAGAATGATGAGTGAACAAAAACAAACAAAACGTTTTTTAGAAAGTGGCTTCAGTTGTCATTGACGGTGGGGGTTGACGGTCCGTAGACTGATCTACAATCAATGGATCCCCTCAGTGGATCAAAGGGCCAAAAGTATTTGTCTCTGATAGAAACGACAATTGTACAGAACGGTATGTCGATCAATCAACGGATAGTAGTCTACATCCTTCGTTTAAGACTTAGCGAGATTTCTTTGAGTATCAATCCACGGAACCAATCGACGCGTCGTAGACAGGGTCTCGTGGATGAGGCCTGTGCCAGATTGTAGACCTCTTTCAAATCAAGATCACTTTTTGTGTGATTATTTTTGACATTCTCCTAGTCTACTAATGCATTTCAAAATATCCTATGCTAGTTCATCATTCTTAGGGTTCCAATTCATCAATGTGTACAATTATTTCTTACAAACTATGGAACCCTAGGTCAGAACTTACATTTAGCCTTAAATACAAATTTTACAAATGATAGAGTTAGACATAATCACTATCTATCATGCCAAGGGTGTTCACAATTTTAGTTTTTGCATGCTTTTTCAGTAAACTACCCCCCATGGTAAAGATCCGATTCCTGCCTTACTATATTCAATCTATGAATCAAAATTTAAAGTGAGAAAAAGTCTTATATCCTTACAAGAAATGAGGAGCGGTATGATTGTGTGATGGCACTATGATTCACTACCACAAAAAGCTTCCTACGCGCGCCGAACCCGGACACTAAACTTGTGGCAATGAGATAGGCGAGGGTTTGGTAGAGAGGAAGTTGGAATTTAGGGGAATGAGATTTGGATAGTTTATGGGAGTGGACGAGTGATTTATAGGAGTTGGGATGAGGAGAAACATTTTTGGGGTAAGAAAATGGAAGTGGGAAATGAATTTGAATGTGGGATTTTTAAATAAGGGAGTCCGGGTCGGGTCAACACACTGATAGTTTGGATCCATAAGACCCCGTTGACGGACCGTCAATGGGTAACATCCATCACTATTTGACTTTAGAGAAAGTTAGGGACTTACCTGGGACCTACGGACGCCATTCTTGATCTGTTGATTGGTTGGCGGACCGTTGTTGGGGTTCATAGACCTGTGCACGAGACTATTTTCTGTAGATCTTTAACTTGAGCTCCTGCACATGTAACAACAATTTGGCCATTCTTTTTCTATTTTTGGAAATTCTTTAGACATGGACCCTATGCTATATCTAGCCAACATTAAAACCAAACATTAGCAATTATTACTCTCGTACAATAAAGAAAATAAACAAAAGAAAACTACTTGACATGAATTGTAAGCTTATGGTTTGCTAGATCATACACCTTGGGTTGCCTCCCAAGTAGCGCTTGATTTAATGTCGCGGGACGAGGAAGGCCTCTTGATTACTTAGACTTCATCAAGATAATAGGCCTCAACCACTTGTTGCATACTATCCTCATTTACCAAATAAAGCTTGATACTCTGTCCATTCACCTTGAACCTTGTTCCTTTACTATTATCATGCTCCACCGCTCCATGCGAGAACACTCGCTTGAGTACATAGGATCCTGACCACTTGGACTTGTTCTTGCCAGAAAATAAGCGCAACCTAGAGTTAAATAGAATCAAAAGATCTCCAACTACAAAATCTCGCTGTTCGATCCTTTAATCATGGTATTTCTTCATCTTCTCTTTATACAAGGCTGCACTTTCATAGGATTTTAGGCAGAACACATCGAGAGTATTCAAGTCATTTACCATTTGAGTTGATGCATCTCCCCAAGACAAGTTAAGCTTTTTCATTACCCACATGGCTTTATGCTCTAGTTCTAGCGGCAATATGCAAGACATCCCATATACATGTTGGTATCGATACATACCTATGAGAGTCTTGTATGCGGTGCAGTAGGCCCATAAAGAATCATCAAGCTTCTTTGACCAATCCGTTCTATTTGCATTTACTGTTTTTTCCAAGATTTACTTTATCTCCCTGTTGGACACTTCGACTTGCCTACTAGTCTGTGGATGGTAAGTATTAGCTATATTGTGGCAGACACCATAATTCTCAAGCAATGTTTTAAACAACCTATTGCAAAGGTAGGACTCTCCATCACTGATAATTGCCCTTGGGGTGCCAAATCTAGAGAAGATATTATTTTCATGAATGTGGTGACGCTGTTGCCTTCATTGCTGGGGAGCGCAATTGCTTCTACCACCTTTGATACATAATCAACCGCAACAAGAATATATTTCATCCGTATAACTCACAAATGTCCTCATAAAATCAATGCCCCATACATCAAATAACTCGATTACCATGATCAGGTTTATAGGAAGCTCTTGCCTTTTTACAATTTTACCCTCTCTTTGGCAACGGTCGCAAGAATTGGAAAAATCATGAGAGTCTTGGTGGATGGTTGGACAATAGTATCAAAACTGCAAAATCTTGTGCGCAGTCTGAACACCATTATGATGCCTACCAAAAGGCGGTGAATGACACAACTCATGAACACTCAACATCTGAACTTCAGGCACAAAGCGATGAATAAAACCATCTGCACAACTACGATACAAGTAAGGCTCATCCCAAAAGAACTTTTTACATCATGCATGAACATCTTCATTTGGTGAGACGACAGATCCGGATGTACCACATCGCTTGCCAAATAATTAGCGAAGTCTGCAAACTAAAGAATGAGGTCATGGGAAGCAACCAATACCTTTTCATCTCGAACATATCATTATCTCACCCTTGTAACCAAGCTCGAGTAAAGCTTCATCCTCCAATCTAGATAAGTGATCGACGACTTGGTTCTCCGTCCCCTTGAGGTCTTTCACTACTAACTCAAATTCTTGCAACAACAACACCCATCTAATGAGTCATGGTTTTTCATCCTTTTTGGCCATCAAATACCTCAATACCGAATAATTCGTGTGCACTATGACCAAAGAACCAAGCAAATAAGATCTTAATTTCTCGAATAACAACACCACGACGAGAAGATCTTGCTCTGTAACTGTGTAATTCTTCTGGGTTGTATTTAGAGCTTTCCTTGCATAGTAAATAGGGTGAAGTATCTTCTCACGCTTTTGCCCCAATACCACGCAAAGCGCCACCTCGCTAGTATCGCACATGACTTCACACGGTTCCCCCCCAATTTAGAGCAATAATAATGGGGTAGAGACCAACTTTTTCTTCAACTCTTCAAATTCTATCACACAAGCATCATCAAAGTCAAAGTTACTATCCTTTTCAAGCAACTTCCACAAAAGAATGTGAATTTTTGAAAAATATTTTTTGAACCTCCAATAGAAACATGCATGTCCTAGAAAACTTCTCAAACCTTTTATAGAGATAGGTGGAGGAAGCTTTTCTATTACCTCAACTTTGGCCTTATCCACTTAAATACCTTTATTAGAAATCCGGTACCCCAACACTATGCCCTCTTTTACCATAAAGTAATGTTCTCCCTATTTAGCACCAAATTACAGTTTTCAAACCTTTTCAGTACCTCGGCCAGATCATCCATGAACATCTTAATAGTGTCTTATACCATGTCAGCGAAAATCGACATCATGCAACACTGGAAGGTTGCTGAAGCATTGCACAACCTAAATGACATGTGTTTAAACACGAATGTCCCATACGAGCAAGTGAATGTGTTTTCTCATGGTCTTCGATTGCTATAGAGATTTGATTGTAGATCGAATACGCATAAAGGAAGCAGTACCATCCCTAACTTGCAAGTCTATCTAGGGTCTGATCCATGAAGGGCATAAGGAAATTCTCCTTCTCTATCAAAGCTTTCAACTTCCGACAATCCATGCAAACTCTCTATCCGGTCACCGATCGCATTGGCACAAGCTCATTTATTTAATTAGGGACCACAGTAATCCCACCCTTTTAGGCACACACTTAATAAGGTATACCCTACTACTATCTGCAATCGGGTAGATTACTCCAACATCCAACCATTTAATAATCTCCTTCTTCACTACCTCTTGCATAGACGCATTTAATGTTCTCTGATGCTCGATACTAGGCTTATGATCCGGCATGAGCTGAATTTGTGAGAACAATTACTAGGTGGAATTTTTATAATATCTACAATAGACCACCCAATAGATCGGTTGAACCTCTTTAGCACTACTACAAAACACTCGACTTGTCGCCCGTTAAGATCTGCCGCAATAATGACCGAGAGTGTCTCATCCATACCCAAGAATGGATATCTAAAATGTGGGGGTAGGGCCTTATGTTCCAATTTAGGTGCCTCTTCCATAAGTGGTCTCGCTGGTGGAGTCTCACGATTTTTCATATCTAAGTCCAACTTCTTTGGATTTAGCCGATATTCGCACCTATAAAGTGTGGCAACCAACTCGTCATACCATTTGATGAAATCACTCTCAAAGTTCATTATCACTGCTTCTAATGCCTCAACACCTATTCTCTCCTCGATTTGCACCTTCGACGCACTCTCACTTCTAAAAGTTATCGCTTTTTCATTATTAATTCTGAACTTCATCTGACCTTTCTCCATGTCAACAAAAGCACGCCATATGGGAAGGAATGGTCTCCCAAGGATAATGGGAACCTTACAATCAACCTCACAATCAATAATAAAAAATCATCTGGGAAAATGAATGACTCCACTTTCACTAGCACGTCATGGAGCACTCCTATAGGCCTCTTCACAATTCTATCAGCTATGAGCAACAACATCGTAGTTGGTTTGGGATCACCCAATCTCAACTTCTTTTAAATGCACAAATTTTATAATATTAATGCTAGCACCAAGGTGGCACAGTTCCTTGGCAAATTGCAATAACCCAATGGTACAAGGAATAGTGAAAGCACCATGATCTTCCTTTTTCCGCACAATGGATCTTGTAGCAATCGTACTACAATGTTGCAACTTATCATCATCCTCAAAACTCATAGATATCTTCTTTGTAACCATGTCCTTCATAAACTTTGTATAACCATGCATTTTCTCTAGATCTTCTATCAATAGAACATTGATGGAAAATAGTTTTAGCATAGTGATGAACCTACGGTATTTTCCTTCTTCGGTCTTCTTTGCTAATCTTTAATGAAAGGGATGGTGAGTCCCTGGGCAAGGGAACCACTTTCTCTATGACCACATCATTTTTCTCAGTCGCATTCTCGTCCTATCTACTAACCTCTTTCAACTCAGTATCTTTTCTAATATCAATCTCTACCCTAGACAACAAAGGTAGATCAATTATTTGCTTATCCCCTCGAGTAGTGACCGCCATACAATGCCCATCATTCTTTGGATTCTTGATGGTATTGCTTGGAAGAGTGTCTAGTTACCTTGGGTTGACTGTGGTAGACAACTGAGTCATCTGTAGCTCAAGATGCTTGATTTACATTGCGTGGGCATCAATCTCTTGATCAATACCGGATAAGTCGTTCCTCATCTCTTTCACATTCTAATCAGCCACATCGAACCTTCTCATCATCTTCTGCAATATATCCTCAATTTGTGCAAGGTTACCTCTAACATACCTAAGGGCAGGTTTTTTGTTTTAAGGGGAGGGGAGGACATAAGGTCAAACTCGATAGTTTTTGTTGCCATAGGTTTTCTCGTTGTAATTATTTTCGCAGTTGTAGTTGCCATCTGAGACATTTTGGCCCTTTCTGTTGTAATTTCCATAGTTCCGACCTTGGTTTTCTTGACCTTGGCGCCAATTATCCGTGTTGGATCCTTGGGTGTTTGGTCAAATACTCCCCGTCTGATCATTCACTGCATGCACATCCTCTTCATAATAGTACTCCTCCATAGGTGGTAGAGGTTTAGTCAAATAGTTCACCACATTTACCTTTTCTGCTTCTCCAGTCACATGTATTAGCACCAACCCTAGCTCAATTGTCATCTGCGATATCTCTTTGTGAATCTAATCAGTGGCCTGGTTGTTTGTTACATGAACAACGAAGGTATTTATCCCAGTGTCTAACTTTGTAGTGCTCCAATATTTGTTGTTGTGAGATATCTTATACATTTTCTCCGTGATCTATGCCTACGAGCATTCGCCCTATGAATCTCCTGCAATAGTATCAAGCACTGACTTGCCATTGCCATCTTGCCCCTGATAGAAGTACTTCTTTAACGACTTATCATAAATACAGTGATTTGGGACACCTCTCATGAAGGTAGGGAACCTATCCCAAGAACTACTCACAGACTCGCCAGGTTAAGCTACAAAGTTGTTGAGCCTGTCCTTCTTGTTCAACTTCTTGGACACTGGAAAGAATCGTTCTAGGGATGCGCCTGTCAACTGATCCCATGTATAGATAGAGTTTTAGTGGATCTAATTGGACCATATAACAACATCTCCGGTCAATGATAGAGGGGACACCCTCAACCCAATGACATTCATAGCCAGTCGGGTCGAGCTATGCAACTTTTGCAACCATAATTTAGCTTAGCTATGTGAGCATGCGGGTCATCCGCTGGCAACCCTACAAATAAACCTTTTGTTGTAAGCATCTACATCAAGATACTGGTCACCACAAATGTATGTCCTTGAAATAGAGGTGGGAGGAAAAGAGATGCATCAGACTCAGCGATATTTATGTTGACCCTTCCATTGTCATTCAGATATGCTCCTTGAGGGTCTTGGGGACGTAGTGCTTCTCCCAATCTATTATCAGGTGGAACTTGATTGTTCTCATTAACTTCCCATGGAGGATGAAGCCCTTCTCAACCACCGAATCCTCCTCCGATATGAAAAATTAGGTGTCCTTGATTATTCATCCTATGCAAGGTTCTACCAAATTTTGGATCCTAAAGAGTGAGTAGTTTGCCTCTACTACGTGTATTTGGCACACACTAGAGTAAGAATCTGAGAGATACGCAAACAAAAGAAAAAGTAAAATTAGGATTTTTTTAAATAAAGTTCAATAATATAGTTAAACTTAATCTAAAAGTCAAATTCCCCGGCAACGGTGCCAAAATTTAAAGGCTCAAATTACACCTCCCTTAAAGAAGCATAAACGATCGTTATCAAGTAAAGAACCCAATTGGTAGGTTGGGGTTGATCCCACGAGAAATATTATTTAGACTTAACTTTAACCCAAAATTATATTCGTTTAGTCAAGGTATTTTCAAACAAGTAAGTAAAGGGGGGGGGGGGTTGTGAAACAACTTCCTAAGATTATGTAATTATCAAGATGAAAGTAACTAGAATATAAATGTTCCCCACAAGCTCATAACGTGGTAATCCTAGTAATAGCAATTCCTTCTTAGTGTATTAAATGCAAAGTGATAAGTTATGTCTCTTTAAATCCTTGGTCGACATCAAAATAATTTCATATCGCACCTTTATCCGGCTACGTGTGTATAATATACTAACCCTTTCCTTTACCTCATATTAGACATTGCATCGATGTATGACATAGTTTTCACCCTTGCATAAATCGACACTAGACTAATAGATAGTATCAAACTAAATCTATGTTGATAATTCTTTTCTTTTTAACTACCTCCTCTGTCCACTAAGTATCAACAAGGCGAGTTTTAACGTTCACAACCGCTAAAAAGACTTCTAATTGAAAGAATTACCAATACATGCAAAACAATATTAGAAAATTGCTTAATTACTATCATCCGTTGTTAATCGATCATGATTCCCAACACACTAGTTATGGAATTTAGTTACACATAATACAAGAACACAATTCATTATTTTAGATGAAAGAATTATGTACTTATGTAATGATAATAATAATCCCGGAATTTCATCTTGAATATCAACACCACCAAAATCTTCAAATTTAACTTAAGAAAATCAATTGTTGCTAAGGTTTGCAAAAATTAATCTCCAAAGTCTCAAACTAGAACAATAACAATAGTAGCCAACCCCAAAAACGAGGTTCTCATACCTTATTTATAGAAAACAAAGCCCTAATTAAAAAGAAAACAAATAGGGAAAGTTTGTTCAGGACGCATCTTCAATCTAAGACACTGACTTATGGACCGTCAATGGATCTACAGTCCGTAAGTCCCTTCTGTCAATCAAGACTTAGAAAATATTTCAGCATTCAAAATTTTCCCTCTCCAAATCAAACGATGGACCACCTGTACGGTCCGTCAATCAGTCGACGGTCCGACAATGCCCCGCCGTGACTCCATGTTAGAATCTCAAAAATCAGGTAATGGAACCCTCGCAGTCTCATTCTACGGTTCACCAGTACGGGCTGTCAATTGATCGACGGATCGTCAATGCTCACTGTGGTTCCACAATTAGTCAGATTTCCCTGCTTTTATCCAATGCTTGGACTGCCCATATACGCTATCAATCTACGGGCCATCAATAGATCTACGATCCGTCGATTGCCTTCGTGGATGCCTTTTTCTGCACTTTTTGAGCTGTTACTCTAATTTTATGCTTAAAAGTCTTTCTTGCAAAATATTATACAAAACCATCAAAATGAATACAAAAAGTCTCTGGACACACAACTCTTAAGTGAAATGCATTAGATTTACCGTAAACTCACGGTATATCTGTTACGACCCGCACCTACACCCTAGAAGTTAAGGGTGTTCTTGGGTCATGACACGGCGTACTTGACCTCTTGGAGGTCTTGTACAAGCCCTTTCGTATCGTTCATCGCATAAACATAATGAAAAGTAGTGCAGAATTAAAAAATTTCATAAAACATTAGAATATCTTTAATAAATTCTTTCATTAGAAATCATAGGAAATACTAAGTCTCAATCTCATAAAAGCTTAGACACGAGAATACTTGGGACACGGCCCATACATCAAAATATAGAAATACTTATTCTATTACAATACTCCAATATAAGAGAAAACTTGGATAACTATGCCCTCGAATCAAGAGAGGACATACTTCAAGTTCACTTGAATGATGCTATACTCCAAGCCTGGCTTCCCAATGCTCTTCACCTATCAACCACTATAGAGATAGATATATGTATGGAATTAGTACAAACACATGTACTAAGTATGACATAATGCATAAAATCATGAAAAGACATTTATTGGAAATATGCATCTTTTGATTTAAATATCATAATATAATCATAAGAACAACATTTAACACCTTAGAAACACATAGTATAACACTTGAGCAAATTATCACATTTTAAGGACCACTTTACAGTGAACTAATTCACTGTTATAGTGAATTCCTTTACTGTTACAGTGAAGTCCTTTAGCTTCACCTTGGACACTTTCTAACATGTAATCTTCTCACTAAAAGTTATCCTAAGACTCACTTAAGTTAGACAAAGAAAAACCTCCCATACACCCTCTCTAGGAACACCTAAATGATCCTTAAGACCACCTATAATGAGACATGAACACTTACAATACACCAAACACATGAACATAAAAAATATGACATTCTCCTTACCAAGTCTATCAAAAGACTTACTTAAGTACTCCTAGAAGAGAACGCCTATACACCCTCTTCAAGTTTACCTAAATAAAGGTTAAGACTTTCTAAGTTTAGATCATGCATAAAGTATCAACCAACATCCCTAAGTAGAGTAATTCTCAAGACTTCCCTACATAAGACATGAAGAGATCATCCCTTATGCCCCCTTCACACTTTAACTAAGGAATCCTTAAAGTGACTCTAGATTAGGTACTCATTCATTTACATGCTTTCTAACATAAGTCATTATTACATTAGTTCATTAAGAGACATTCATCACATAGAGGACATTCAAGTAATGGTCTTGGAGAAGACCTAGGGACTCTCTCTAACATCTTCAAAGCCTAAAGGTGCAATGTCTAGGTAGCGTCCCATACCACAACCTAAACTTCATAGACTTCTCCAATACTAGTAGGTATCCCATAAGATTAGAATAGGCAATAACCGACATAGACCATGGTAGCGAAGCATGGAATCCGTAGTTGTAACCTACTCCGATGGAGGGTGTTCTACTTGCCAATGGTAGAACTTGGACATATCCCATGTAGGCACATGGTTAAGGAATATGAAGGGTTTACTTTGCATTCTAACTTTATTCTTAACTAGAAATACTTCCCTTACCATACTCTATAGGTGCTAGCCTTTGTTCTCATAGAGTAATTCTCATAAAGGATCATACGAAGGGGTTCATTATCTAGTTCATAAGCCAACCACATACACCCTACCAAATAGGTCCCCTAGGGTTGTCTTACAATGGAGACGAAGATAACTTAATGACTTTCCTAAGGATGATATGATGTCTTTCCAGTAAACCAACCCTAAGTCCACCATTCATTACAAGAAGGATAACATTACGACATTCGACTTCAAGGTTCATAACCTTACCACTAGGTTCAAGGTTTCACATAAAGGACCTTCTTAACATTCTTCAAGGTATCATATCATTCATACCTACAATACTAAGAGGCTTTAGCATCCTAAGTCAAGACATCTCATATTCACATTCATACATGCATCAAGTAAGGGACACAAGTCTACCACACAAGACACACTAAGACTTCACTGTATCACATATAGCATATCGTACTAGAAGCGCATACGAATAATCATTATCATCTTTAATCATCCTATACACTACTATAACATCATAAATATAACCATCATAGACTGATATAGACAAGTAGGAATAATTATACATCAACTCTAAAACTATACACATAAGGACATAGTCATAGTCTAACATGATCACCTAATATCAATAGAAGAATACACATTTTCACATTACTTAGCATGTAGCTATATGATCATACTTCACATAATCAACTACATAAATCATCATAATACTTCAACTAGTGCCGACAAGGCCATAATCATCATAATACATAAAGTAACGCTGATAAGGCCACATCATTCACATAACACCGCCACCATAAGTGGACCATACCAATCACAACATAATTCAGGAGATACATTACATAAAATAAAGAGAATTAGGGCAGCGTACCACCAATCCATTCTCTCCACTTGAATCCTTAGCTAAATCATCCAATTTCAATACCAATAGACCCTTACCCATGGCCATGATCATTAAATCAATACAAAAACCATAATACTCAATTAAACTAGGTCAATTCTATATAGATTTATCAATCTAAGACAACCTATACATCAATTGAATACAATTCTTACATCATTCAATAGCCCATAGAAAAGTAAAGTAGAATTCATAAGCATTAATTTAATATCATGTCAACCTCAAAGTAGTCAAAAACTATGGTTCATCAATTACATGGGTTCATAGGTTAATTGTGTTGTAATCTTCTAATTAACAACAATTCAATCAATATATAATGCTTTAAAACCTTTAATGCAAGAACCCATGGATAGATCATAAAATTGGACAAGTTCATCTTTAGAAATCTCTTTCAATTTTTGGCTACTTGATGAATAGAGTTTCAAGGATAAAAACCATACCTCAATGATGTTAATCCACGAAATTGATGAAGAATCACCACTCAAACCTCCAATCCAAGCTTTCCTTGAGTTTTGCCTTCAATGGAGTTCTAGAGAATTTCTAAGAGAATTTTGATTTTGATTTTGAAGAATGAATTCATCTAGGTATTTAGGACTTAAATGGATGCTTAAAATACCCAAAATACCCTTAAGTAACCGCCCAAAGTCTTATTTGGACGTGGAGTGAATTTACCAATTCACCCCTAGAGTTCATAGTGAACTGCGCAGGTGACACAATCCACCCACGACTGTCCATCGACGGCCCGTTTCCCAGCCAACGTAGCATCCTGCTGGTCCGTGGTTTGGGACTGAGGCTTGTCTTTGGCAGGGCCTCCTCCCACGCCTAAGTCCTGACCCAGGACTCCCATCGACGGGGGGTATACTAGCCAATAAGCCGTCTACTGCCTCAATCATTTGGGGCTGTCTTGGCTCAAGGAAAGGGTCCTTCCTCAAGGACCCTTGGTTGGTCCTTGGAGACTTTGCCTGGACGATTCCAACCCGAATATATTTGTATACGAGTTTAGGACCGCTTACAAGAATTTCATCCAAAACGAACACGTAAAACGCGATGAAACATGCTTAGACACACAAAGTCATTTCAAAGCAAACTTTTCGAACGTCATGGACGTTCTTGGACGTTTGACCTCCAAACTTCACGAAACTTGACAGACTATCTATATACACTATAATAACTAATATAAGGACCTCATAACCTACTGAATCACACATAAACACATAAAAAAAAAAGACACATAGGTGACTTAGTCGTTGAACGTCTTAGTCTTCCCTTGACGTTTGACTTCCGATTTACCTAATACTTTAGACACTGTGTCATTACCATATTATAAGCCATTTTAGGAACTTATACCCTCATGACAACCATGTTAGGCTCTAGTTCACCTTAGTCATTTTTGGGATCTTTCAATCTATCCCACTTGGACAACATTCGTCCTCGAATGAAACTTGCCACTCTCCGAACACTTCCAAGAGTAAGGATTCAGTTAACCACTCTCAACCATACCACATAACACCTTATACAATACAAATATCTTGAGAAAACATCAATTTCACATAATCAAGAGATTCACAACACAACAAGAAACTAGAAGAAATTCTACAACTCATCATGCCATAAAACTCACCTCCTTCATGCCAAATAGAAAAATCTCATTTTTTATATTCATTATCATGCTCATATACATAAGTTCTAACCACATTAGAATAATTTTAAACAAAAGAATGAATTAGTCAATTTTGCAAAATCTTCACAGTGAACTGTCACCCTTACAGTGAATTATGCAACATTTTTCAAAAAACAAATTTTAGGCAATTGATGATAGAAACATGCTAATATGCAAGATAAAACCATATAAACACATCTTATAACATAGTCATAACTTCTTAGAATGCACAATGCAAGAAATCAATGAATTCAATTCATACAAGACTCCTAAACATCATGCACATGCAACATGCTTCTATGACTCTTAGACCATATACTAACCATACTCCAACACATAGAGGGAACTCATAACACTAAGGAAACATAAGAACTTACCATCATCCTCATCATCATCCGGCTTTTATCCTCTTGCCTGGATTACATAGAAGCGAGCCTTTGCCTTTGGAACATCATCTTTTGGAACATTAGGATCCACTTGCTTACCATTTTTTCCTCTAGAAGCAATATTAGGACAATCTTTCACTTTGTGTCCATCTTTACCACATCCAAAGAAACTCCCGGTTCCCTATAGACATTCCCCATAGTGCCTCTTCCCATACGTAGCACATGTAGCCTTACCATTTTGAGAACCACCTCCCTTTTCAAATTTCACCTTATCCCTCCTAGGTTTATCTTGACTTGAGAACTTCTTCTTGGACCTCGGTTGGCTTTGATCACTAGATCCACTCTTTCTACAGTTTCTAGCAATCCTACCAAGTTTAGACTCCTCAATGGATTGAGCATAAACCATGAGTCTAGCTAGGGTCATATCATCATGGAGCATGGCCGTATGACATTCTTCTTTAACAAGGTCCGCAACACCCCTCAAAAACCTAATCATCTCATCCCTTGGGTTAGACACCAAGGATGTAGCAAACCTAGACAACATAGAGAATTTCAAAGAGTACTCCTAAATACTCGTATTTCCTTGTTTTAGATTTATAAACTCCTCAACCTTCACCTCCCTCCTCTCACGGGGAAAGTACTTCTCCAAGAAAGCCTCCTTAAATTCTTCCCACTCTATAGGACCCGACTTAAACGGCCTATTATCTTTTCATTAAGTGTACCACACTTGAGAAATATCCCTCAATTGATACGAAGCTATATTCGCCTTTTCCCTAGAAGTAACCCCCATAACACTCAACATTTTGTACACACCATCAAGACACTCTTGGGGATCCTCTCCCACCTTAGAGCCAAGAAAGATATGAGGATTCATCCTCGCAAAGTCTCTCAACCTAGAGGTCATAGTGCTCTGCAAAACATTCACCCTAGGCTCCAATACTCCTATTCACTTGAGTAGTCCTCTCTAATCTCTCTATTAGTCAAATACGGGAGAACCACCGGAACATCATTACCTCCTTCCACAGAGACTTTATCTGTAAGACCCCGTAGCCAAAACAGACCAAAAACTAGGTTTTCAGAAAAATCTGCAGGTGCAACAAATGGTGGCATTGACAGATCGTAGACTGACCCATGGTTCGTCCTTCACATCCGTCGATTGGGTCAGAAACCACCCAAAATCTCAATCCAGAAGATTTGACTAAATGTCGAACGACGGACGGACTTACGGTCCGTAGGTCAAACTACGGTCCGTAGTCTGAGTCCATTGATCGACACCCCATTCACCCACTCTCTGAAAAGAGCCACGGATGACCAGCACGGTCCGTAGGTTGACCCACGGTCCATAGGACTGACCATAGGTGGGAACTAGCAGATAGTTAAGGGGGAAATGCAGTTGGGTCAACTTCAAATGCTCATAAATCTTAGCACAAAATTAATTATGTGTCCTAGGACCTACCCACAGATAGATAATTGAAGTATCTTTTCATATCCACCAACTTTGCTAAAATCAGACCTTCGAGCAAAACGTTATGCCCGTTTTAGTAAAGGTCTGACGAACAGGCCCAACCTACGGACCAAACGACGGACCGTAGATGGAACCATGTACCGTCAGTCCTGGTCGTCGTTTGGTCTGACAGCAACTTACCCAGGGGTCTTTTGGTCTTTTTCCACTTCGTTTAAAGCTTAAGATACATCGTTTTGACCCTAAATCATCAGATTTTAGTCAGTTTAAGCCTAGAAACATAACTAAAACTTACCTAAGTCAAAATCATTAATCAAAAGTTAAAAAATTAGAAGCAAAAAAGGAGAAAAAGCTCAAGAACCCTAGCTCAAGAATGCAACAAGTTTCCAACAGTTCCAGCCACAAAATCTAAGTATTTTTCCGTGAATTTCATAACTAGGTATATGGGATTTCACTAGTGGGTTCCTTTCACCCATTGGGTCCCTAGTTTTCAGTCAGTTCTTGATTCTCTTATTATGATTAATTCTAGGGTTTCTAGAATTTTGATAGAACTTCATGAATTTATTAAGTATATTTTCCAAATCAGATTGTAAAGTTATTATTCAGTGTATCGCATGAATTTCAGAACCCTATCTATGTATTTCTTTAGTTCTTGAATTACACATGCTAGGTCAGATATACATGCCTCAGTTATAAATGCATAATTACTAGATAAATTGTTGCATTCTATGTTTGTATGTTTAGTTTTGAGCTATCCAGTATTTGCAGAAACTCAGTCATAATAAGTTAATTACATAATTCATTGGGAGTAGCATAATACCAAGTTGGACTAGGGTTCAGCGTACCCAATTAGTCCCAGAAGTACTAGCCAAGTAGGTTGTAAGTCCCCTCTGTGGGCAATCAGTTTAGTGATCACGCCAGCATGCCTTTTTACCTTTGGCAGGGTATATTGGGTCCTCTCGATGGGGCATATACATTGGGCTCCACAATTAGGTCATGTGGTTTTATTATCGGTTATTAGTAGCTCCCACTATTCAGTCAGACTCTCTGCATTGACCATTTATCAGTATATTCAGTATTCAGTTTCAACATGTTATAAATTGGTCATTGCATCCAGTTAGCTTAGAATTCAGTATATCACGTATAGATTATTATACTTGCCTTCGTGCTTGTTCAGTTATGTTTTATTTTAGCTTTACTCTATCCTATATGCTCAGTACCTTTCAAGTACTGACGCATACGTGCACTACATCTTCTCGTGATGTAGGTTCAAGTTCTCAGCATCTAGATCACGCATAGATCAATTTTCGATCTCCAGTTCAGCAGATTCAGTGGTGAGTCGTCATTCTCCGAGGACAACAGTCATGAGTTTAATTTCAGTCTTCAGTCATTTAGTTTTAGTTTTGCTAGATTTAGCTGGGGCTTGTCCCAGTATTTCTAGTCCAGTTTAGAGGCTTATTTTAGACATAGTTAGTTTCAGCTTAGCGTTGAGTTGATATTTTCTTTGTATTAAACTCATCATTTTTCATATATCTCAGATTTAGCATATGGGTATTCCCCATCTTTTCATTTTAAGTGTGATTTAGCTTCCGCAACAGTTTATTATTCTTTAGTATGGTCATGATCATGCCAGCAGGGTTAGGTTGGGCTGACTTATGGTCCTAGGTTCCGTGTCTACGTCTCGGAGGTAGCTCGGGGTGTGACAAAACTTGTATCAGAGCACTAGGTTCAAGAGTCCTAGGATGTCTGAAAAGCCGCACTAAGTAGAGTCATTTTCATGGGTGTGAAGTGCACCACATCTAATGAGAGGGGGGCTACAAAGTGTTATAAGAAAACTTCACTTTCTTGTTATTCTTATCGTGCGTAAGGTATGATCCTATTCCATTCTAACTTAACGTTTTACGTTTCAGATCATGCCTCCTTGTAGAGCTAATGCTATGAATACGAACTCTAGGAATGCAAACAAAGATCCTCCAGTACCAGACCAAGAAGTCTCCAATACTGAGTTCAGGAATGCCATACAAATGTTGTCTCAGAGTATGACCCACCAAAATAATCGGGTTCATGCTCCTCTGAATAAAAATGGTGGATCAGCAGCAACAAGGGTCCGTGACTTTGTTAGGATGAATACGCCTGAGTTCTTAGGATCGCATACTAATGACGATTCTCAAAATTTCTTGGATGAGATCAAGAAGATCTTTGAGGTGATGCAGGTTACTGGGAATGATCGGGTTGAGTTGGCGTCATACCAGCTGAAAGACGTGGCTCATATCTGGTACACTCAGTGGAAGGAGAATAGGGGTGCAAATGCAGCTCCTATTACTTGGGAGTGCTTCAGTGAGACTTTTCTTGACAGTTTTTTCCCAATAGAGTTAAGAGAAGAAAAGGCTCAAGAATTCATGAACTTGACGCAGGGAAACATGACAATCCAAGAGTATGGGCTGAAGTTTAACCAACTCTGCAGGTATGCTCCTCACATGGTTGCTAACTCCAGGGCTCAGATGAATAAGTTCTTGTATAGAGTGTCGGATTTGGTGAAAACAGAGTGCAGAAATGTTATGTTAATGGGAGATATGAACATCTCTAGGCTTGTGACTCATGCTCAGCAGGTTGAGGGTGATAAGCTTAGAGAATATAACAAAGAGAATAACAAGGCTAGGACTGGGAACTATGACTATTCTCAGCAAAAATGGTATGGTGGAAATCGCTCGCAGATTCATCAGAAGTTTTTAGCTCTAGCCCCTTCATCAGCTAGTGTTTCATCCTCCAAGAACACGTATGACCAGAAGGTTAGAGCACCAGGCTCTAAGTCTCAGGGAAGTGTTTCAGGCACCAAGACTTACCCCGCTTGCCCTAAGTGTCGTAAGAACCAACCGGGCAAGTGTTCTGAAGGAAAAGAAAGATGTTTTGGATGCGGTTAGTCTGGTCACAGGTTGAGGGATTGTCCTTCGAGATAGGGTCAAGGAGGTGGAAATAGTAGAGCTCAGTCTACAACTTCATCAGCACCAGCGAATCGCCCGACTCAGCAGGGTATCTCATCCGGTACAGGTGGTGGTCAGCGTCAGAACAGATTGTATGCTCTTCAGGCTCGCCAGGATCAAGAAGGTTCTCCTGATGTAGTCATTGGTACGTTATGAGTCTTTGACCTTGATGTTTATGCATTGTTAGATCCTGGGGCTACTCTTTCTTTTGTAACTACTTACATAGCAGTCCAATTCAGTGTAAATCTAAAAACTCTCTCAGAACCTTTCTCAGTCTCTACTCCAGTCGGTGACCCAATTATAGCTATACGGGTATACAGAAATTTCCCTGTCAGAGTCTCTCAGAAATTCACCTCAGCAGATCTAGTAGAGTTGGAAATGATAGACTTCGATGTCATTCTAGGCATGGATTGGTTACATTCATGTTATGCCTCAGTCAATTGTAGAACTAGGATTGTTCGTTTTCAGTTTCCAGATGAAACAATCTTAGAATGGAATGGTAGTAGCTTAGTGCCTATGGGTAGATTTATTTCTTACCTTAAGGCCAGAAAGATGATCTCTAAGGGTTATCTCTATAATCTAGTTTGGGTTAAGGATTCTAACTCTGAAACCCCAACTCTTGAGTCAGTTCCATTAGTCAGTGAATTTCCAAAAGTGTTTCCAGAAGATCTTCCCGGAGTTCCTCCCAAAAGGGATATTGACTTTAGAATTGATCTCCTTCTTGATACCCAGCCTATTTCTAACCCTCCTAATAGAATGGCTCCAGCAGAGCTTAAGGAATTGAAAGAGTAGTTGAAAGACCTTCTAGATAAGGGTTTCATCAAACCTAGCATTTCACCATTGGGTGCACCAGTGTTGTTCGTAAAGAAAAAAGATGGCTCTCTCAGAATATGTATTGACTATAGACAGTTGAACAAGGTCACAATAAAAAATAAGTATCCCATCCCCAGGATTGATGACTTTTTTGACCAACTTCAGGGTGCTAGTCATTTCTCAGAGATAGACCTCAGATCAGGTTATCATCAGCTTAAAGTCAGAGATAGTGACATTCTGAAAATAGCCTTCAGAACTCGATATGGTCATTATGAATTTGTAGTTATGTCGTTTGGACTAACCAATGCTCCTGCAGCTTTCATGGATTTGATGAACAGAGTGTTACAAACAGTACTTGGACTTGTTCTATATCGTCTTCATTGATGATATCCTCATTTACTCTAGGAATGAGGAAGAACATGCGAGTCATTTTGAAATTGTTCTACAGACTCTCAAGGATTGCCAGTTATTCGCTAAGATTAGCAAATGTGAGTTCTGGTTGTAATCTGTTGCTTTCCTTGGTCACATTGTGTCTAGCAAAGGGATTCGAGTGGATTCACAGAAGATAGAAGCAGTGAAACAATGGCCCAAACCTACCTCTTCTACATATATCAGAAGTTTCTTAGGTCTAGCGGGTTATTATAGAAGGTTCGTGGAAGGATTTTCATCCATAGCCTCACCATTTACTAGGTTGACGCAGAAGATAGTCAAGTTCCAATGGTCAGATGATTGTGAGAAAAGCTTCGCAGCATTGAAAACTAGATTGACTACAGCTCTTGTCTTGACTCTACCAGGGATTCAGATGGTTATGTGATCTATTGTGATGCATCTAGAGTTGGCCTTGGTTGTGTGTTGATGTAACGAGATAAGGTTATAGCTTATGCTTCTAGACAAATTAAGGTGCATGAGAAGAACTATCAAACTCAAGACCTCGAGCTTGCAGCAGTGGTGTTTGTACTCAATATCTGTAGACACTACTTGTATGGTGTCTATGTAGATGTGTTCACTGACCATAAGAGCCTTCAGTATGTGTTCACCAAGAAAGAGTAGATGGCTTGAATTCCTTAAGGATTATGATATGAGTGTGCATTATCATCCTGGTAAGGCAAATGTAGTAGCAGACGCTCTTAGTAGACTATCTATGGGTAGTGTAGTCCATGTTGAAGAAGAAAGAAAGGAGCTAGTGAAGGATGTTCACAGGCTTGCTTGCTTGGGAGTTCGCCTTATGAGCATATCAGACAATTGTGTAACAGTTCAGAATGGGGTAGAATCGTCTTTGGTAGTGGAGGTAAAGGAAAATCAAGACAGTGATCCAATCTTGCTTGAACTTAAAGGTGCAGTCCACAATCAGAGAGTGGAGGTTTTCTCCCAAGGGGGAGATAGTGTACTTCGTTACCAGGGTAGATTGTGTGTTCCTGATGTGGGCGAGTTGAGACAAAATATTCTTTCAGAAGCCCATAACTCCAGGTATTCTATTTATCCAGGTGCCACTAAAATGTACCGCGATCTGCGGGAAGTCTATTGGTAGAATGGCATAAAGAGGGTTTAGCAGATTTTGTGAGTAAGTGCCCTAATTGTCATCAAGTCAAGGTAGAACATCAGAAACAAGGGGGGTATGACTCAAGATATCTACATTCCTACTTGGAAGTGGGAAGTAATCAATATGGATTTCATCACAGGGTTACCGCGTACTCGCACACAACATGACTCCATTTGGGTGATAGTTGATAGAATGACTAAGTCTTCTCACTTTTTGGCGGTCAAGACTACAGATTCAGCAGAGGACTATGCCAAGCTTTACATTAATGAAATTGTAAGGTTGCATGGGGTTCCTTTGTCTATTATCTTAGATAGAGGTCCTCAGTTTACCTCTCATTTCTGGAAGTCATTTCAGAAGGGTCTTGGTACTCAAGTTAACCTTAGCATAGCATATTATCCGTATACGGATGGACATGCAGAGCGTACCATTCAGACCCTAGAGGATATGTTCATAGCTTGTGTGATCGATTTCAAGGGTAGTTGGGATGATCACCTTCCTCTTATTGAGTTCGCCTACAACAATAGCTACCATTCCAGCGGCCCCTTATGAAGTTTTGTATGGGCGTAGTTGTAGATCTCTCGTTGGTTGGTTTGAAGTAGGTGAAGCAGCATAGGGCCAGATTCAGTCATTCATGTTATGGATAAAGTGCAACTCATTAGAGATAGACTTAAGACAACCCAAAGACGTCAGAAATCTTATGCAGATGTAAGGAGAAGGGAACTAGAGTTCAAAGTTGATGATTGGGTTTTTCTGAAAGTGTCACCTATGGAAGGGGTGATAAAATTTGGCAAGAAAGGAAAACTCAATCCTAGATATGTAGGCCCTTACAAGATCTTGAAAAGGATTGCCAAGGTGGCATATGAGTTAGAATTACAAGCAGACTTAGCAGTAGTGCATCCGATCTTCCACATCTCGATCTTGAAAAAGTGTGTGGGTGATCCACCCTCTATAGTGCCATTAGAGAGTGTGGCAGTGAAAGATAGTCTTTCTTATGAGGATGTACCAGTTGAGATTCTTGACCGTCAGTTAGAAGGTTGAGAAACAAAGAAGTCGCTTCAGTCAAGGTTTTGTGGAGGAGTCAGACCGTAGAGGGAGCTACTTGGGAAGCAGAAGCAGACATTAAAGCCAAGTATCCTCACCTCTTTCCTTCCGATTCAACTCTAGCTTGAGGTAATAGTTCCTCTTTAGTTTTCCAGTAATTCACGCGTGAATTCAGTCTTAGAATCATGTTCCCTCAGTTTGTAATTAAATTTTATGCGTATTTGCATGTTCTCGGAACTCAATTAAGTCAGAAACTCAGTTCTCAGTATTTAGTGGTAGGGTTTGCAGCTCTCTCCCTATATTTAAGCTAGTTAAGTCTTCATTCGAGGACGAATGTTCCCAAGAAGGAGATAATGTAACACCCCATAGCCAAAACAGACCAAAAACTAGCTTTTTAGAAAAATCTACAGGTGCAACCAACGGTGGCATCGACGGATCGTAGACTGACCCACGGTCCATCCTGCACATCCGTCGATTGGGTCAGAAACCACCCAAAATCTCAATCCAGAAGATTTGACTAAGTGTCGAACTACGGATGGACATACGGTCCGTAGGTCAGACTACGGTCCGTAGTCTGAGTCCATTGATCGACACCCCATTCACCCACTCTCTGACAAGAGCCAGGGATGACCTGCACGGTCTGTAGGTCGACCCATGGTCCGTAGGTGTGACCGTAGGTGGGAACTAGCATATAGTTAAGGGGGAAATGCAGTTGGGTCAACTTCAAATGGCCATAACTCTTAAAAAAAATTTATTAGGTGTCCTATGACCTACCCATAGATAGATAATTGAATTATCTTTCCATAGACAATGACTTTGCTAAAATTAGACCTTCGATCAGAAAGTTATGCCCATTTTAGTAAAGGCATGTCGAACAGGCCCAACCTACGGACCAAACGACGGACCGTCGATGGAACGATGGACCGTCGATGGAATGACGGAACATCGATGGAACGACGGACAGTCAGTACTGGTTGTCGTTTGGTTCAACAGCAACTTACCCAGGGGTCTTTTGGTCGTTTCCCACTTTCTTTAAACATTATAATACGTCGTTTTGACCCTAAATCAGCAGATTTTAGTCAATTTAAGGCTAGAAACATAACTAAAACTTACCTAAGTCAAAATCATTAATCAAAAGTTAGAAAATTAGAAGAAAGAAAGGAGAAAAAGCTCAAGAACCCTAGCTCAAGAACGAAACAAGTTTCCAACAGTTCCAGCCATGAAATCTAAGTATTTTTCCGTGAATTGTATCACCAGGTATGTGGGATTTCACTAGTGGTTTCCTTTCACCCATTGGGTCCCTAGATTTCAGTCAGTTCTTGATTCTCTTATTATGAATAAACCTAGGTTTTCTAGAATTTTGATAAAACTTCATGAATTTATTAAGTATATGTTCCATATCAGATTGTAAAGTTATTATTCAGTTTATCGCATGAATTTCAGAACCCTATCTATGTATTTCTTTAGTTCTTGAATTACACATGCTAGGTCAGATATTTCAATTACTTCAGATATACATGCCTCAGTTCTAAAAGCATAATTACAAGATTAATTATTGCATTCTATGTTTGCATGTTTAGTTTTGAGCTATCCAGTATTTACAGAAACTCAGTCATAATCAGTTAATTACATAATTTATTGGGAGTAGCATAATATCGAGTTGGACTAGGGTTCAGCGTACCCAATTAGTCCCAGAACTACTAGCCAAGTAGGTTGTAAGTCCGCTCTGTGGGCAATCAGTTTAGTGATCACGCCATCATGCCTCTATACCTTTGGCAGGGTATATTGGGTCCTCTCGATGGGGCTGATACGCTCAAATTACACTTCCCAAAAGAAATATAAGCGGTCGTATCAAGTAAAGAACCCAAATGTTAGGTTGGGGTCTATCCTACGAGAAAAATGGTTTAGACTTAATTTTAATCTACGATTACTTCTATTTAGTCAAGTCCTATTCGAAAACAAACAATTAAAGGGAGGATTTTGTGTAACAAAAGTATTTAATTAATTATAAGTAAAGAAGTAGCAAGTTCAAATATTTGATATTTATGAAGTGATGAGAGAAACTAGGTAGTAAGTGTTCCCCATAGGTTCATAACGCAGTAACCCTAGCTATAACAACTCTTTCCTAGTATCTTGCATGCAAAGTGGTAAGTTATGTATCCCTAATTCCTTGGTCCGGCAACTTGGGAATTCCACTCCGCACCTTGGTCCGGCTACGTGTGTATACTTTACTAAACCTTACCTTTTACCTCATATTAAGCATCATATTCAATGTATGGCTAAGTTACTACTTCGCACCAATTGAAACTAGCCTATTAGATAGTGTATACTAAATCTACGTTGATAATTCTTTTCTTATTATCTACCTCCTTGGTCCGGCAAGTAGCAACAAGGCGAGTTCTAACGTTGACCACCGTTTAAAAGACTTCTAGATGAAAGAATTATCAATACATGCAACAAACTATTCAAGAATTGTTATTTAGCTAGTTTTACATTGTTAATTACCCATGGTTCGCACAACCCTAGTTGTGGATTTAGTTAAACATGATAAGTATTACACAATTCATGATAAATAAACAAGAAATCATATACTTACTTTAACAAGTTGAAGAAAACCCAGAAAATATCACTTGAATTAATGAATAATATTGCAAGAAACGATTCCGGAAAGTATAAATATTTTCCAAAAACCAAAGTTCAACTTCCAATAATACAAATCTCAAAAGCAATAAAAAGTCTAACCCCCAAAACGAGGTCTTTTGTCCTATTTATAATAATAGAGTCCTAAAATAAAAGGAAACCGAAATAAGGAAAAATCTATCCAGAACGCATCTCGAGTCGACAACCTTACTGACGGTCCATACTTGAACTCTTTTCCAGCTGCAATTTTCTTCAATCATTCTGTTACCATCGACGAACCCCATCGACGGTCCGTCAATGTCCTTACGGTCCGTAGATGGACTGTGTTACTCCACACTTACAATCTTTTTCAACTCGGGTACTGGGACTACATTCTGTTAACACCAACGGTTTTACAGGACGGTCCGTCGGTCAGTCGACTGACCGTCAACCCTTCCGTAGCCCTACGCTTAGTCAGAATTCCCTGATCTTTCTTCAGCAGCCTAAATCTTCAGTCGACGGTCACCACCTATGGACCGTCGATGGGTCGATGGACCGTCGATGGCTCCGGAGGTCACCACTTCTGCATTGATTTTAAGCACAGTCTTCTGCGTTTCCATTTTGTACAGTTTTCCTGCAAACAAAGATAAAAATACATTAAAACTACTACAAAGAGGCCTTAGACATACACTAAACTTAAAGAAAAAGCATTGGAAGTATCATAAAACCATGGTGCATCAACACACTCAACTTAAATTCGTTGTTTGTCCTCAAGCGATGCACTATGACTCACCACAACACCTTTGTACAAAAGTATCCTTATTTTAGCTTTCGCAATCATCTAGCTATCAATCCCGATTATTTTCATTATGTTCATGCATGATATCACTATTAGGCTCGCTCATGTGGATCAGACCATGACACAGACTCACCACGCACCGATACCTCTCCTCTTTTATCTCTCACCAAGGTGCCAATTTTCCAGTATTGCAACTAGTGTCCTTACTTCAAAAACAATATCCTCCTTTTAACACAGTGATTTCAGTTTTAGTATAAGGATTATTTTTCAACTCACTCTCAGAACAACTTCTCACCTCATTGATACTTGTCGCCATAGGCTTGCCCTTATTTTCACTGTTTTAAGTTCACCATATTAGACTCTCAGGATCACGATAGGACTTTCTTAGCTTGTAACGTAAGCTCAGGGTCATGTAGGGTACATTTGGATACATTTTAGTGACTTGTTGCCCTCCTTGAAATAATGTCTAAGCGCTCTACCTTTTTATCATTTATTACGCCCTACTCTTCATATTCTTATATTCTTTGCCTTGCTTTTCTCCTTTCTTTCTCCGTTTGTGTAAATGACTCTCCTTTTATTTTTATTTTAAAATGTTCAAAATTTTCACTTCATTTCAGCTTTTCTTGAGTCACTTTTCTTTTCTTCTTTCTCCTTTTTTTTTAAAACTCTTTCAACCCCACTTTCCGGAATATTCCTCAAAATAGACACCCTCAACTTATGCTTTTGGCATAAGATGAGGTGCACATGTCCAAGGAGGGACCAGGGCCAACACATTGTACCCAGAAAAGATAAGTTGGGGTAGAAAAGAACGGTCCATTTTAAGATCAAATTATTTGGATCAAGAAGGGATTAATTTCATTTGGTTTTCTTTTATTTAGGCTAAAGATTGACTATCTTGAACAAGTGCTTATGATCCTTTCCTAATTTTCTTACACGGATTACTTTTAGTAGGACTAACCGGGCAAGTTCTAGCTCAGTACCAACAGTGGACTATTCAACTTTCCTCACACTCCCTTAACACCTCATTACCCTACCAGATTATCAGACACCTAGTTCGAGCTTTTAGATTGAGGGTCATGCAGTGGTGTATCTCTATGTCATGCTTAGAGCCACACATTCATCATTCACTATGCTTAATCATGCAAGCAGTTTCTTTAAAACAGGATATCATTTTATTTAGTCATCATGCTTTAGATTTCATATATATACTATGTAAAAGATACTAACGTGCCGGTTCAATAGTAAAATAACCAATCTCTTGGGGGAAAAGAACACTGACAAGAAAACCCCAAGAGAGGATCGTGAGTTGGGCTACTCAGACTTCACCCTAGCACTCACATTCCATTTACCCCACCCCCAACAAAAAAGCATGCAATTGTCCCCAATGCATAAGAAAAGTAAAACAAGGTGGTAGATTAAGCAAACCTGAGGCGCATAACGCCGACGATCAACAAGCGGGCAGGTCCAGTTTCCCAAAACCCGCTCCCTCTGTAGTAGGGACACCATCAGTAGTTTCTGCTTCAATATCAGTACCCTCAGTAGTGCTCCTCTCAACATCAGCAATCCTGGAACTAGACGCCCCAGCAGCTACCTCCTGAGTCCTCATATGTCGGACGTCCTCATCAATCAGCGAGGCTCTCCTCGCAGCCTCCAACTCAAGACGCTCTATCTTTCTATCTCTAGTCTCATCATCCTCTCTGGATTGGTGCCTCTTGGTAAGCTCACGTGGCGGAGGCGGTGGCGCAGCAGTGGTTTGGAAAAGTGAAGCCAGCACCGTATCCTCAACTGGCTTCTTAGATAGGGCCTCAGACTCGGGCACCCAAGCCTCCAGAATGACATCCATATCTGCCCTCAGACTCGCCACAGCAGCCTGGAGAGTCGTCAAATCTATAGTAGGGGCTGGCCGGGCGAGCACCCTCAATTCAAAGGCATCAAGGCGCTGGTGGACCGCCAGAATCTTCCACTCAGTCTGCTGGGACATCTTGCTCTCGATCCTCTCCTCCGCCTCAGTAATGGATTTCTGCATCCAAGGCTGGATATGATGCAAAAATGTGGGAATTTGGGCCTCTTACAGCTAGACCCTAGCAATCGCGACCAGTGCTGCAGATGGGGTGGAGCGAGAGGAGCTCGGAGCTGTGCTAGTACCCGGGATAGACTCAACCAGGTGGTGTCGGTAGGCTATGATGTAGCCTGATCATCCCCTCGGGCTTGCTCTACCGTGTCCGCCAAGTTCTCACCAAGCAGCTGCACCTCTTCTCTGGGCCCTATGTTGGGAGCCAGCTCATTTGCCTCATCCCGGATGAGAATGATATCAACTATGCCAGTCGGGGTCTTGAGAACATCAATGTGCCACACGGGCACTCCAGCAGATCTGTACAACTCGAAAATCATACATGGGAAAGGGTAAGTAGTGGTAGCCTTAAAGGTCCTCTCATGAATGACTGCCAGCAAAAGCCACGCAAAATCTACCTCTAATACCGCAACCATAGCAACTATCAGTACTGCTCTATCCCATGTAATAATATTGTTAGCAACAGTGGGGAATAGGTAGTGACGGACCAATAGCCAGTGGAATTTGGCCGCGAATGTGAGGTTGACCTTCTTTATTCCGCCTCTAGGCTCCAGTACCCAATAACACCCTCACAATCCACGGAGATGTTCTAGGCTATCCACCTCTTGGTGGTCTCTCTCACCACCATATCACGCTGGAAACGACTATCCTTTATCAGCTTCCACTGGTAGTCAAACTCGGAGGTGAGGGGGGCCCTGGTGGCATCAGCATCAGCACCATATAAGAACCTGCGAAAGGTGGGCAAGGAGATATACACCCGCTTGCCGCGGAAACGAACATACTCAAGTGGAGCATGTTTGGAAGGGTTAGCCCGCTTCTCCAAACGAGCCCTAAGAGTCACCACATAAGATGCGTAGAACTCTCGCACCACCTCCTCGCTGTAACGGCACACGCTCCTAGCCGTCCACTCTAGCCAACGGCGAGTGAAGAGGTTATGTATAGCCGGCATTGTGGGAAGACTCCCGGTAAGAACTCGCCGCTCGATTATCAGAGTGCGAGTCATGACCCCCTTGTCGTTGAGCAACTTCACATCCCTGTATATCTGGTATTGTCCCTAGACACACCACCGGTTAGGCTGATCAGCAACCGGTATGGGGATATCGGTTAGGGGTGCTCGAGTAGAATTCGCACTGTCAGCCTCATCAGATGAGGCAGAGTGGACCGATGTAGCTGGAGCAGTGGCAGTATGTGAAGATGTCGCTTCCTCAAACCCGGAAGCCTCCGCAGAGCCAGACGCTCCCTTAGAACCGGAAGCCTCCTTAGAGCCAGACGCTCCCTCAAAAACTGCAGCAGACCCAGACGGTGTGCCGGTCAGTGTGCGCTCCTCATCAGACAGGGAGGCAGTGACTACGCCGAACACCACCCTCTTGGGCGTGCTTCGAGAGGTCCTAGCAGCACGTGATAGCGTCTGGGTACGTGGTGGCACGTATTTATGGTCGCGTTTATTGTCGGACGATCCAATCACCAACCGGCGGGAAGTGGCGACAGACTTGGAACGTCCTCGAGAGTAGACTAAGTCTTGCTTGGGGGCCATTGGTACCTGCAAAGGAGAGTTATTAGTTTCATTGTAAACATCTGACACACCCAAGAGAAGCAAGACCAAACTATGAAACACAAAACACAGTCCAGTTCAAAACTGGAGAACTGACCGACGGGCACTACAGCCGGTCCAACGATGGAATGACGGTCCATAGGTAGGGTCCATTGGTGAACACTTAGCAAATATTTTGAAAGCTACAAGAATAAAGGTGATATTAGAGACGACGGACCTGCAGGATGGTCTGTCGAGCCTTTGACGGACCGTAGGTCTGGTCCGTCGTTGGACACTTAGAAATTTTTTTAAAATGGTTGACATGCAAAGTTTCTGTTAAAGATGACGGAAGTGCAGGACGGTCCGTCGATCAAACGACGGACTGTCAACCATCCCCGTGGGTAGACACTTAAGACTAAAATTTAGGAACCCTCTGCAAACATGGTTCTGTTAAGGATGACGGACGTGCAGGACAGTCCATCAATTAACCGACGGATCGTAGACCACATCCGTCGTTCTAGAGTTAGACAAATATAGGGAGTGGCTATCGACGGACCCCATCGATGGTCTATCATATGACCGATGGTCCATCGATCGGGTCTCGTACTGTAGGTTAGAGACAACCATTGTTGGACCCCCCCAAAGAGCAATTTGCAATCAAAACAAGACACAACAATTTCATATAGCATGTAACACACCATTTCTTCATTCCTAGGGCTTCGATTAGTGCACTTTTACTCTTAGATTCTCAAATACTCAACAAACCCTAAGTCGGAAAACTACTCAACTACTAGCACAATTCATTGAGAAAAAAACACTCCCAACCAAGTTACTTTCCATCATTCTAAGGGACTAAGGACCCCAATTTTATAGTTTAAACATGCAATTTCGTCCCGAAGTTAAGACCCACATATCAACATTATGAGTTCCAAACAAAGAACATAAAATTGGAATCAGATGAGAGAGACATAACTGTGTACTGTAGTGGGTAGACTTTGTGGGTGAATTCTTGCAAGTAAGCAACACCAAAAGAGTAACCTCGAACACCGACCGAAAAGAGGACAGAAGAAGATGGGAGTTTGGGAGAGAAAAGCTTTAGGAATTATGCAGATTTTGGAAAGAGGGGAGATCAGAATGTTTGAAGTGGGAGTAAATGGGTGAGTGAGTGGGGAAGTTTGAAGGGAAATGGGGAGTGAAACGGTTGGGAAAGGGATTTGAAAGGGTGGGGGTAACTGAAAAGTTTGAAAATTAATATATAGACGGTCGGGTCCGGTCGGGTTAGTGGGTCTGAGAATCCGACGATTCCCCATCGACGGACAAAAAGTCAGTCGACGGACCATCGACTGCTCCGTCGACTGTGCCCTAACTTAGAAAAGTTTAAAAAAAACCCTGGGATCTACGGACCCTACCGACGGTCCGTCGATTGGTCTGTTGATCAGTGCACCAGACCAATTTTTTGCAGATTTCTTGTGATTTGGTCCTTGCACATTTAACTCCGAATAAACTAATCTTTTTGTATTTTCTGGACACTTTTTATACACGGACTCTAGTCTACTCTCTAGCCAAAACTTCTAAAAAGAAAGCAAAAGAAAATTCATACGTGACATTAAGTAAGCAAAACAGAAATAATGCAACTACGCCTATAAAATCACAAAAAACCTATTGTTGGATAGAGGATACATATTGGGTTGTCTACCAATCAGAGCTTGATTTAACGTCGCGGCACGATGAAGGACTCCTGATTACTCAGACTTCATCAAGATGGTATGCCTCGATCACTTTATTCGCAATTTCAGCATGCCCTAGATAGATTTTGATTCGTTGCCCGTTCACCTTGAACCTTACACCCTCGTTATTCTCCATCTCAACCGCTCCATGAGAGAAAACTTGGGTGATCAAGAATGGACCAGTCCATTTGAACTTGAGTTTGCCCGGAAACAAGCGCAACCTAGAGTTGAACAAAAGCACCAAGTCCCCAACCACAAAATCGCGCTTCTCAATCTTTTGGTCATGGTACTTCTTCATCTTTTCCTTGTAGAGGGATGAACTTTCATATGCTTTCAAGAGAAACTCATCAAGCTCATTTAACCCATTCAACCTTTGTTCCGCTGCTTCATTCCAATCCATCTTAAGTTTCTTCATTGCCCACATGGGTTTATGCTCTAACTCAACCGGCAAGTGACAAGCCTTCCCATATACAAGTTGGTATGGAGACATACCTATGGGCGTCTTGTATGCTGTCTGGTAGGCCCAAAGAGCATCATCAAGACTCTTTGACCAATCCGTTCTACTCGCATTTACCATTTTTGCTAGAATCTGCTTGATTTCCCTGTTTGACACCTCAACTTGCCCACTAGTCTGAGAATGGTACGACGTGGCCACATTGTGGCGAACCCCATATTTCTCCAACAACCCTTTGAACAACTTGTTGCAAAAGTGGGATCCCCCATCACTAATAATGGCCCTTGGGGTGCCAAATCTGGAAAATATGTTCTTTTTCAAGAACGCGGTGACACTCTTCCCTTCATTATTTGCAAGTGCTATGGCTTCCACCCATTTTGACACATAATCAACCGCCACAAGAATAAACTTCATCCCATGAGAACTCACAAAGGGGCCCATAAAGTCAATACCCCACACGTCAAACAACTCAATTACAAGAATGGGATTTAAAGGGAGTTCTTGCCGTCTAGAAACACCTCCATCTCTTTGACACCTATCACATGCCCTGGCGAACTCATGAGAATCTTGGTGGATGGTTGGCCAATAGTAGCCACATTGCAATATTTTATGGGTTGTCCGGATACCACTATGATGCCCACCCACAGGCGAGGAGTGGCATGCCTCCAAAACACTCAACATCAATTTCCGGCACACAACACCGAATAAGACCATCGGCACAACTCCTATATAAATATGGCTCATCCCAAAAGAAATTTTTCACATCATGCATGAACTCTTTCCTTTGTACAAGTCCGATGGGACGATATCACTAGCCAAGTAATTCGCAAAATCAGCAAATCATGGAATCAAGTCTTGAGAAGCGGCCATGCTCATCAGGGAAAGTATCATCAATTTCAGCCATTTCACCCAACTCTCACATAGCTTCATCGTCTAGTCTGGACAAGTGACGGCAACTTGATTTTCAGTCCCTTTTCTATCTTTCACTTCAAAGTCAAACTCTTGCAACAGTAATACCCATCGAATCAATCTTGGTTTCGCATCTTTCTTTGCCATCAAATATCTCAAGGCAGAATGATCACTATGCACTATGACTTTCGTGCCAAGAAAATAGGATCAAAAATATTCGAAGGTAAATACCACCGCAAGTAGCTCTTGTTCAGTCACAGTATAATTCTTTTGAGCTTCATTAAGGGCTTTACTGGCATAATAAATGGGGTGAAGGATTTTATCCCTTCTTTGTCCCAAAACAACACCAAGAGCAACCCTACTAGCATCACACATAACCTCAAATGGTTTGCTCCAATCCAGAGAAATAATGATGGGCGCAGACACCAACTTCTCTTTCAAATCTCCAAATGCGTTCAGCAGGATTCATCAAAATAATATTTACACTCTTTCTCAAGCAGCTTGCACAGAGGATGTGCAATTTTTGAGAAATCTTTGATGAACCTCCTGTAGAAACCAGCATGCCCAAGGAAACTCCTCACATCTTTTACAGAGATGGGTGGAGGAAGTCTCTTTATCACCTTGACTTTAGCTCTATCAATCTCTATACCCTTCTCTGAGATGCGATGTCCCAATACAATACCCTCTTTCACCATAAAGTGACATTTTCCCTAATTTAGCACAAGGTTGCACTCTTCACATCTTTTGAGAACTTCAGACAAGTGACTCAAACAATGATCAAATGAGTCACCAACAACAAAAAAATCATCCATAAATACCTCAATGGTGTCCTCCACCATATCGGAGATTATATACATTATACATCTCTAAAAAGTAGCCGCTGCATTACACAACCCTACGGGCATCCTCTTGAACGCGAAAGTTCCATAAGGACAAGTAAAAGTGGTTTTCTCTTGATCTTGCGGTGCAATAGAGATTTGATTGTAACCCGAATAACCATCAAGAAAACAATACCACCCCTTTCCTGCAAGCCTATCCAACATATGATCCATGAAGGGCATAGAAAAATATTCCTTCTCAGTCCATGCATTCAATTTCCGGTAATCCATACACACTCTCCATCCGGTCACCGGCCTCATTGGAACAAGCTCATTTTTCTCATTAGGGACCACAGTCATTCCCCCTTTCTTGGGCACACACTGAACAGGGCATACCCAACTAATATCAGCGATCGTATATATGACTCCGGCATCCAACCACTTAATAATTTTCTTCTTTACTACCTCTTGCATAGGTGGATTTAAATGTCTCTGGTGCTTAATACTTGGCTTATGATCGGGCATGAGTTGGATTTTGTGTGAACAAATACCGGGAGGGATCCCAATAATATCCGCAATAGTCCACTCAATAGCTTTCTTGAACCTCTTCAACACTTCAACCAAACACTCTACTTGATGCACCTTCAAATCTGACGAAATAATTACCGGCAAAGTGTAATCTTTCCCCAAAAATACATACCTCAGATGAGGTGGTAGAGACTTAAGCTCTAATTTTGGAGCCTCCTCAATAGATGGTTTCGCGGGTGGAGACTCGCGATGCATCATATCTAACTCCAATTTCTTGGGTTTGAACCGAACATCACATCGATCAAGTGCCGCAACCAATGACCCATACTCTGCAATACCATCACTCTCAAAGTTCATAATCACTGCTGCTAGTGCCTCAACACTAAGACGTTCTTCTATTTGGACCTCTGACGAACTCTCAACTCTGTAGGATATCGTTGATACCGTTTGGAGCTCACCACTCTGCCTCATGGACCTACAAATATTGAAGTCACTTCTTCATTGTTTAACCAAAACTTCATCTTCCCTTTCTCCATGTCAACCAGGGCGCGATCGGTAGCAAGAAATGACCTCCCAAGAATAATAGGCACCTCAAATCCACCTCACAGTCAAGAATCACAAAATCGGACGGAAATATGAATGACTCTACCTTCACTAACACATCGTGGAGTATCCCAATAGGCCTATTCACTGTTCGATCGGTCATCAGTAGCCGCATCGCAGTGGGCTTTGGATCACCCAAACCCAACTTTTTGTAGATGGATAGAGGCATGAGATTTATGCTTGCCCCAAGATCACATAATGCTTTAGCGAAGTGTAACAGCCCGATTGTACATGGAATAGTGAAAGCACCCGGATCTTCTTTATTTTGCACTAGAGACCTTGTAGCAATAGCACTACAGTGTTGCATCCTATCATCATCCTCAAAACTAATCGATCTCTTCTTAGTGACCATATCTTTCATGAACTTAGCGTAACTGGGCATTTGTTCAAGAGCTTCTATCAAAGGAACATTGATGGAAAGCTATTTCAACATATTAATAAAACACCGGTATTTACCATCCTCGGTCTTTTTCACCAACCTTCGCGGGAATGGTGGTGGTGGTCTTGGAATGGAAGTCACCTTTTGGGGCTTTTCTGTTGTTTTAGCGCTTCTTCTCTTCTCATCTTATTTTCTATGCCAGATGGTATATGTGGATCTATGGTTTGCTTACCACCTCGAGCAGTGACTTCCATACAATGTCCATCATTCTTCGGATTTTGAACAGTGTTTCTAGGAAGAGTACCCGGTTGATGAGGGTTCACAGTAGACGATAATTGGTCCATTTGCATCTCAAGATGCTTGATTGAGACTGCACGTGCATTCACTTTTTGCCCAATGTTAGCCAAATCACCTCTCAATTCCTTGGCGTGCTCATCACTTGCGTCAAACCTCCTCGTCATCTTTGCAACATGTCTTCAACTCGCGCCATACTACCTCCACCATCCCTAGGATCAACTTCCCGATTTTGAGGTGGAATATAGGGCCCACTTCAATCGTTTTTGTTTTCATAGTTATTCCGGTTGAAGTTGTTGTCGCGATTGTAATTTCCTTCACGAACATAGTGACCCTCTCGGTTGTAATTCCCATAGTTCCGACCTTGATTTCCTTGACCTTGGCACCAATTCTCCTGATTGGAGCCTTGGGCGTTTGCTCGAAAACCCTCCGTCTGCTCATTCACTGCATAAGAATCCTCCTCATAGTAAAACTCATCTATCGACGGTGGTGGCTCAGTTAAATAATTCACCGCATTCACTTTCTCTGTACCCTAGTAACATGTTTCAACACTAACCCAAGCTAAGTTCTCATTTGAGCCATCTCTTCACAAATCTCATCTGCGGCTGGGTTGTGTGTAGATTGCACCGCAAAAGTGTTTCTCCCAGTATCCGACTTCCTAGTGCTCCAAGCTTTATTATTTCAGGAGATTTTCTCTAACTTATCAGTGAACTCTGCATAAGTACACTCCCTATAGGAACCACCCGCAATAGTAGCAAGCACCTCCTTATTGTTATCATCTTGCCCTCGATAGAAGTACTCTTTTAGCGACTCATCATCAATGCGGTGGTTTGGGACACTTCTCAAGAATGAGGTGAACCTATCCCAAGAACTACTTAATGATTCCCCTGGTAATGCCACAAAGTTGTTCACCCTATCTTTGTGGTTGAGCTTTTTAGAAACCGGGTAATACCTTGCTAGGAACACATACTTCAACTGCTCCCAAGTTTATATTGAATTGTAGGGCAACTCAGTAAACTAGATTGCGGCCTCTCCCATCAGTGAGAGAGGGAACACTCTTAACCCAATGACGTCCATGTCCAAGTCAGGCCTCCCTACACAACTCTTACACACCGACCACAGTTTGGCAATGTGATCATGTGGATCCTCAGATGGTAGCCCCGAGAACAGACCTCTAGCGGTGAGCATCTGCATCAAGCTACTAGTTACCATGAAAGTATGACCATGTGGTAGAGGAGGTAGGACAAGTGGCCCATCAGAGTCAGTGATGTTAACATTTCCCCTATAGTACTCTTAAGGGAGTGGGGTAGGAGGTTGCCTGCTCGGATTACCTTCACTAGGGTTATCAACCGTAACTTGATTATGAGCATCAACCGGCGAGGGAGGTTGAGGATTGATCTCATCCTCGATATAAGCAGGATTGTTTTGAATGTTTATTCTGTGAAGTGTACGGTTTAGTTCTGGATCAAATGAAAGTATTAGTTCTCCTCGACTCCGTGTACTTGGCATACACTAAAGCTAGACATGCGAGAGACAAAAACAAAAAGAAAAAGTAAAATCAAGAAATTATTGACTAAAATTCGGTAATGTGCTTAAAGTTAATCTAAACACCACTATTCCCCGGCAGCGGCGCCAAAATTTGATACGCTCAAATTACACTTCTCTAAAGAAGTATAAGCGGTCGTATCAAGTAAAGAACCCAAATGTTAGGTTGGGGTCGATCCCACGAGGAAAATGGTTTAGACTTAACTTTAATCTACGATTACTTCTATTTAGTCAAGTCCTTTCCAAAAACAAACAATTAAAGGGGGGATTTTGTGTAACAAAAGTATTTAATTAATTCTAAGTAAAAAAGTAGCAAGTTCAAATATTTGAGGTGAGAGAAACTAGGGTGTAAGTGTTCCCCATAGGTTCATAACGCACTAACCCTATCTATAACAACTCTTTCCTATTATCTTGCATGCAAAGTGGTAAGTTATTTATCCCTAATTCCTTGGTCAGGCAACTAGGGAATTCCACTCCGCACCTTGGTCCGGCTACGTGTGTATACTTTACTAAACCTTACCTTTTACCTCATATTAAGCATCATATTCAATGTATGGCTAAGTTACTACTTCGCACCAATTGAAACTAGCCTATTAGATAGTGTATACTAAATCTACGTTGATAATTCTTTTCTTATTATCTACCTCCTTGGTCCGGCAAGTAGCAACAAGGCGAGTTCTAATGTTGACCACCGTTAAGAAGACTTCTAAACAGAAGAATTATCAATACATGCAAGAAACTATTCTAGAATTGTTATTTAGCTAGTTTACATTGTTAATTACCCATGGTTCCCACAAAACCTAGCTGTGGATTTAGTTACCCATGCTAAGTATTACACAATTCATGATTAATAAACAAGAAATCATATACTTACTTTAACAAGTTGAAGAAAACCCAAAAACTATCACTTGAATTAATGAATAATATTGTAAGAAACGATTCCGGAAAGTATAAGTATTTTCCAAAAACCAAAGTTCAACTTCCAATAATACAAATCTCAAAAACAATAAAAAGTCTAACCCCAAAAACGAGGTCTTTTGTCCTATTTATAATAATAGATTCCTAAAATAAAAGGAAACCAAAATAAGGAAAAATCTGTCCAAAACGCGTCTTGAGTCGACGACCTTACTGACGGTCCGTCAATGTCGGTCCGTCGATGGAACGACGGACCGTCGACTCTTCCGTCAGTCCATACTTGAACTCTTTTTCAGCTGCCATTTTATTCAATCATTCTGTTACCATCGACGGACCCTATCGACGGTCCGTCAATGGCCTTACGGTCCGTCGATGAACTCCGTTACTCCACACTTAGAATTTTTTTCAACTCGGGTACTGGGACTACATTCTGTTAACACCAACGGTTTGCAAGGACGGTCTGTCGGTTAGTCGACGGATAGTCAACACTTTCGTAGCCCCAAACTTAGTCAAAATTCCCCGATCTTTCTTCAGCAGCCAAAATCTTCAGTCGACGGTCACCACCTACGGACCGACGATGGGTCAACGGACCGTCGATGGCTCTGTAGGTCACCACTTCTTCACTGATTTCATTACAGTCTTCTACGTTTCCATTTTGGACAGTTTTCCTGCAAACAAAGATAAAAATACATTAAAACTACTACAAAGAGGCCTTAGACATACACTAAACTTAAGAAAAAAACATGGAAGTACCGTAAGACCACGGTACATCAGGGGCATATACATCGGACTACACATTTAGCTCATGTGGTTTTATTATTAGTTATTAGTAGCTCCCACAGTTTAGTAGGACTCTCTGCATTGACCATTTATCAGTATATTCAGTACTCAGTTTCAGCATGTTATAAATTGGTCATTGCATCCAGTTAGCTCAGAATTCAGTATATCATATTCAGATTATTATACTTGCTTTTGTGCTGTTATGTTTTATTTAAGCTTTACTCTATCCTACATGCTCAGTACCTTTCAAGTAATGACGCATACGTGTGCTACATCTTCTCGTGATGTAGGTTCAGGTTCTCAGCATCCAGATCACGCATAGATCGATTTCTGATCTCCAGTTCAGCAGATTCAGTGGTGAGTCCTCATTCTCCGACGACAACAGTCATGCATTTAATTTCTGTCTTCAGTCATTTAGTTTACGTTTTGCTAGATATAGATGGGGCTTGTCCCAGTTTTTATTGTCCAATTTAGAGGCTTATTTCAAACATAGTTAGTTTCAGCTTAGTGTTGAGTTGATATTTTCTTTGTATTAAACTCACCATTTTTCATATATCTCGAATTTAGCATATGGGTATTCCCCATCTTTTCATTTTAAGTATGATTTAGCTTCCGCAGCAGTTTATTATTCTTTAGTATGCTCATGATCATGCTAGCAGGGTTAGCTTGGGATCACTTCTGGTCCTAGGTTCTGTGTCCGCGTCTCGGGGGTAGCTCGGGGCATGACATTATCACTTTGGGGAGACACTTAAGCATCTTGAGCACCTTGGACTCCTTATCTATCTTGATGAAATTGCTCAACTTGAGGAGGAATTTCCTCATTCACCCTTCCCCCTTCCAACCTTCTAGCGGCCATCCTTCTAGTATTCTTCTCCAAGAAACACAAGGAAACACATTAAGGAGGATACTCATAACATTTACTCTACTACATGACGTAGGAGTAGAAAAGAAGGGAAACTATATCGTTCTATAGCCTCTCGCCCATAGATGTGTCGCGACTCACACCGATGGTCGAGACTCTACTAGACGTGACTTGATAAGACTTTTTTATTCCTAATACTACTTTCATAACCTATGCTCTGATACCACGTTTGTCACGACCCTCACCTACACCCTAGAAGTTAAGGGTGTGCTTGGGTCATGACATGGCGCACTTGACCTCTCGGAGGTCTTGTACAAGCCCTTTCGTATCGTTCATCGCATAAACATAATGAAAAGTAGTGCGGAATTAAAACTTTTAACAAAACATTAGAATATCTTTAATAACATCTTTCATCAAAAAGCATAAGAAATACTAAGTCTCAATCTCATCAAAGCTTAGACACGAGAATACTTGGGACACGACCCATACATCAAAACATAGAAATACTTAGTCTATTACAATACATCAATATTAAAGAAAACTAGGATAACTATGCCCTCGAATCAAGAGAGGACATACTTCAACTTCACTTGAATGATGCTATACTCCAAGCCTTGCTAATTCACTGTTACGGTGAATTCCTTCACTGTTACAGTGAAGTCCTTCATTGTTACAGTGAAGTCCTTTAGCTTCACCTTGGACACTTTGTAGCATGTAATCTTCTCACCAAAAGTTATCGTAAGACTCAAATAAGTAAGACAAAGAGAGACCGCCTATACACCCTCTCTAGGCACACCAAAATGATCCTTAAGACCACCTATAATAAGACATACACACTTACAATAAACTAAACACATGAACATATAAGATATGACATTCTCCTTACCAAGGCTATCAAAAGACTTACTTAAGTAATCCTTAAGATTTCCTAAGTTTAGATCATGCCTAAAGTATCAACCATCTTCCCTAACTAGAGTCATTCTCAAGACTTCCCTAGATAAGACATGAAGAGATCATACCTTATGCCCCCTTCACACTTTAATGAAGGAATCCTTAAACTCACTCTAGATTAGGTATTCATTCACTTACATGCTTTCTAACATAAGTCATTATTTCATTAGTTCATTGAGAGACATTCATCACATAGAGTACATTCAAGTAATGGTCTTGAAGAAGACCTAGGGACACTCACTAACATCTTCAAAGCCTAAAGGTGCAATGTCTAGGTAGCGTCCCATACCACCACCTAAACTTCATAGACTTCTCCAATACTATTAGGTATCCCATAAGATGAGAATAGACAATAACATACATAGATCATGGTAGCAAAGAATGGAACCCAGAGTTGTAACCTACTCCGATGGAGGGTGTTCTACCTGCCAATGGTAGAACTTGGACACATCCCATGTAGGCACATGGTTAAGGAATAGAAGGGTTTACTTTGCATTGTAGCCTCATTCTTAACTAGAACTACTTCCCTTACAATACTCACTCGGTGCTAGCCTTTGTTCTCATAGAGTAATTCACATAAAAGATCATACGAAGGGGTTCCCTATCTAGTTCATAAGACAATCACATTCACCCTACCAAATCGGTCCCCTAAGGTTGCCTTACAATGGCGACGAACATAGCTTAATGAATTTCCTAAGGATGATATGATTCCCTTCCAGCCAACCAACCCTAAGTTCACCATTCATTACAAGAAGTATACCATTACGGCTTTCGACTTCAAGGTTCATAACCTTACCACTAGGTTCAAAGTTTCACATAAAGGACCTTATTAACATTCTTCAAGGGCTAATATCATTCATACATGCAATACTAAGAGGCTTTAGCATCCTAAGTCAAGACATATCATATTCACATTAATACATGCATCAAGTAAGGGATACAAGTCTACCACACAAGACACACTAAGACTTCAATTAATCACAATAGCATATCATACTAGAAGCACATAGGAATAAACATTATCATCTTAAAGTCATCCTATACACTAATATAACACCATCAATATAACCATCATAGACTTATATAGACAAGTAGGAATAATTATACATCAACTCTAAGACTATACACATAAGGACATAGTCATAGTCTAACATGATCACCTAATATCAATAGAAGAACACATACTTTCACATTACTTAACATGTAGGTAGATATGATAATACTTCACATAATCAACAACACAAATCATCATAACACTTCAAGTAGTGTCGACAAGGCCATGATCAACATAATACATAAAGTAACGCTGACAAGGCCACATCATTCACATAACACCACCACCATAAGTGGACCATACCAATCACAACATAATTCAGGAGATATATAACATAAAATAAAGAGAATTAGGGTATTGTACCACCAATCCATTCTCTCCACTCTAATTCTTAGCTAAATCATCCAATTCAATACCAATAGACCCTTAACCATGGCCATGATCATCAATTCAATACGAAAACCATAATACTCAATGAAACAAGGTCAATTCAATATAGATTCATCAATCTAAAACAACCTATACATCAATTGAATACACTAGAAAGATACACTAGATTTTATAAGCATTAAGTCAATATCATGTCAACCTCAAATTAGTCAAAAACTGTGGTCCATCAATTACATGGGTTCATAGGTTAATTGTGTTGAAATATTCTAATTAACAACAATTCAATCAATATATAATGCTTTAAAACCTTTAATGCAAGAACCCATGGATAGATAATAAAATTGGATAAGTTTATCTGTAGAAAACTTTAGAAATCTCTTTGAATTTTGGGCTCCTTGATTAATAGTGTTTCAAGGATCAAAAACCATACCTCAATGATGGTAAATCCACGAAATTGATGAAGAATCACCACTAAAACCTCCAATCCAAGCTCTTCCTTGAGTTTTGGCGTCAATGGAGTTCTAGAGAATTTCTAAGAGAATTTGGGTTTTGATTTTGAAGAATGAATTCATCTAGGTATTTAGGACTTAAATATATGTTTAAAATATCCAAAATACCCTTAAGTAACCGCCAAAAAGTCTTATTTTATGTGGGGTGAGTTTAACAATTCACCCCTAGAGTTTACAATGAACTGCGCAGGTGACACAGTCCAACAACGAGTGGCCATCGACGACCCATTTCCAAACCAACAGACCATCTTGCTGGTCTGTGGTTTTGGACTGAGGCTTGTATTTGGCAGGGCCTCCTCCCACGCCTAAGTCCTGACCCATGACTACCCTTGACGGGGCGTCGACTGGCCAATGAGTCGTCTACTGCCTCAGTCGTTTGGGTCTGTCTTGGGCAGTCTTGGCTCAAGGAAAGGGTCCTTCCTCAAGGACCCTTGGTTGGTCCTTGGGGAATTTTGCCCAGACGTTTCCAACCGGAATATGTTTTTATACGAGTTTAGGACCTCTCACATGAATTTCATCCAAAATTAACATGTAAAACGCGACGAAACAGGCTTATACACACAAGGTCATTTCAAAGCAAACTTTTCAAACGTCATGGACATTCTTGGACGTTTGACCTCCAAACTTCACGAAACTTGACACACTGCCTATATACACTATAATAACTCATTTACGGGCCTCATAACCTCATGAAACACACATAAACACATAAAACACATATGAGGCACATAGGTGACTTAGTCTTCGAATGTCTTAGTCGTCCCTTGACGTTTGACTTCCAATTTACCTAATACTTTCAAAACTGCCTCATGAACATATTATAAACCAATTTAGGACCTTAAACTCTCATGACAACCATATTAGTCTCTAGTTCACCTAAGTCATTTTCGAGATCTTATAATATCACTAACCATGTTAATTAAAAATAAGACATTTAAAGATACGAAAACAGGTTTAAATGTCTATAGATATATTATGGAGTTCCCTTAAACTGCGGAAGTTCAACTAACATCTAACAACTAATGCAAAAGTTAACCCCTAGAACCTGAAAGTCATTGTACCAAAATATATAAAGTTCAACAAGTCTATAAAAAATGGGTACAACACCAACCAAGCATAAAAACTACTAGAACATGTCTAAGTCGGAACATAATGGACTAAAAAAACGACGGATCCATGGCAACCTAAAAGAACCACCTATCCTTTGAATCCGATCTCGATCAGTTGTCTCCTATCTCAGGTCTAGCCGTAGCCGCCTGAAGATGGCTTGTACTAAAAAAAGAACGAGCAATTGCAATATCAATACACAACCACAATGTACTGATAGAATCACACGACTATTCGAGTAAGAAACATATAAGCAATCATAACATAGTAACATGAAATGTAGAGAATATATATACGTTGGTTATCATTTCAAGAGCAATGTACAATTACACATTCCAAATAACAAGTAAATATGATAATTCAATGGTCCTCTAATGTTTACACATACGTGTCACGCCTCGATCCTACACCTTGGGCAGGACTGGCACACGAGAATCGTTGCTGGCCCAAGAGAATCCTTGGTTTGACTTAACTCTTAGCCAAAGACTTACTCATGATAAAATACTTTAAGAATTAAACTAAACTGCTCAATAGATATCTTAGAATATAGTAAATAACATTAAATTTATCCAATGTGGCAACTCAAGATTCAACATAAGGCCATAACAAGATAGTGACAAATGAACTAACAAATTGTCTATGACGCCTTCAATAACAGTGATAGATGTAAGGACAAGACCCACAACATTCTAATGAATGAAAATACTGAAAAGCAATAAAAGGGGATCCTCTGAAAGCAAAGAGGGTCACCAACAACTTTGAAACTCCACTGGAATTATTGATGTGCTGGACATTGATCCTGGTTACGTGTATCTGCAAGATAAATTGATGTAGGAAAATTGACATGAGTACATTGAATGTATGAGCATGCGAGGGGAACACTAAAAAAATACATAAGCTTGAAAAAGGAACTGAAAGAACAAATATGGTCTCAACTAGACATAACTAAACTCATTTCAGTATAAAGTAGTGTAAAGAAGTGCAGTATAAAGAAAACTTTAAATCATGAATAACCTATGTGTGTACTAAGAAATGCAATAGTAACTATGTATGTATGAAAAGATACATTATTAACTCTAGAATATATATAAAAATACAATTTACTTCTGTGTATATAAGAATACAAAATACTTCTATGGGAGTTTCTCTAACCAACAACAATCATTTAAGAGCTATTGTGATAATACAACGTTTTGCCTCATGCTATTAGGGCGGTCCTATACCTTGTCGAGGGTATAGAACCTGACTACTTAGTACATCCACTAGTCTATGCTAATTACACTAAGGAATCATCTAAAAAGTATGACCCGTTCATACCAATGGTGGCTACATGGTTTATGGGGATTGGGAGTTGACTGAACTCTCCCCTATAACGATGCTCAATACTACTCCCAAAATATACTAGCTTATACGTTTAAAAACATAACTCTGTAGTTTGAGATAATTACTCCCAAAATATACTAGCTTATACGTTTAAATATCAAGGAATTAACGGAGATAGAGTTACAAATCCAAACCCCGACCCCAAATAAGAGAGGTCTCTTACATTCTACCATAGATATTTGCTGAAGTTGGAAAACATCTAATGTGACGAAAGAAAACAAATGCGTAGGGGTGTATGTGTGTGTGGGGGGGGGAGGTTGGCAGGGGGGTGGTTGGAAATAAGAAAATGATTTTTTTTTTATTTTTTTACTCGATTTCTAAAAGTTATTTTCCTTTGTTTTCAAAATAATACGAATTAACACCCACATGCAATTTTTAGTTGTGTTATTTGCCTTAACATTATCGTGAGAATTTATATGTTTTCTTGGCATGTTTTTGAGTAAACATCAATAAAACCTGAAACTTTAAAACTCATAAACAGATATAGTCTAAAGAAGATAAAAATAGCATGGATTTTTTTTCAAAGCAGGAAAATTTGAGCCAGCTTACTACAAAGTGTTTTCTTAAAAAAATTATTCTCCTCAAGTACCTGAGGTCATTGGAATTATCCCCTCCCCCTAGATAGAACGATCATCCACATTTGTTTCTGTACCTAATTAAAATTGCAACGTCAGTGAACCACTCAACGAAAACAGCGAACCCTCAAATTTATTTTTACAAAAGAACTTAAGAAACACATATTGGAAAATGATAGAAACCCCTCTATTTATAGTCAACTAAGGGTAGTATGAACATGTGTTTATGATACCTTATCATAAAGGTCAACACCCTTTAGAAAAGTCCCAACCTTTCTAAAAAGATCACAATCGTTCGGCAAAGTCAAAGACCTTCAGAAAACTTACAATGCTTTGGAAAACTCGCAACTCTTCATAAAAGTCGCAACTCTTCGAAAAAGTCACAACTCCTCGGAAAAATTACAACTTTTCAAGAAAAGTCGCAACCCTTCATTTTCCATTACACCTTTCAAAACCTATTAATTGCAATAATTTAATGATAAATACAAGGCAAATTACTTAGTCTAAATAAAGTATTCTAAAAAGGATAACAATAATCTAAATTGAATTCTACCTCGCAAAAATAGTGTGAATTTAATTCTACCTCGCAAAAATAGTGTGTAAAAGAAGACAAGTTTAATTTTCTTCATATATATATATATATATATATATATATATATATATATATATATATATATATATATATATATATATATAAAGTCTTTGTGGTTCTCATTTTTACCTTCTCCGCCGATTGTGTTATTCAAGTTCTATTTAGTCGTCACTTTACTTTCTCTATCTATTGAGTACAATACTCAACCTGAACAAAAGTCCATCTTCAAAAAAATAAAGTTACGAGGCTTAGACTCATTTCTTACTCATTTCATTTATAATTTATTTCTTTTTTTTGTTTAATGATTGTTGTTTGTTTTTTGCTATTTTCCGAATGTGAATCTAGCAGATCTAGGTGGAAAGATAGGAGATCGATCATTTTGAATTTGACCAAATTAAAAAATTATAATATATATGGTTGGAATAAATTAACTTGTGATAGATCTAAAGGTAGATAACGCTTTTAACAAATCCTTTTGATAGAGAAGTCTTTAATATCAATTTCCCCTAAAATTCATGATTTGTTTAGAAATAAATTCAAATTTTATATGAAGTTTTCATCATTGATTTAATGAATTAAATAAGACTGAAAGTTTCACGATTGCAACAGATTGCAACACGTAATCTTAATTCTTTTTGACGGATCTATGATTTTCATAATTGGTTTCTCTCGTTGTCTAACAATTTTTTTTTATTTTTTTATTTCAAGGATGATAGTTGGAACAAATATATGTTAGAGCAAAAGAGATCAATAATTTTAGGTTTGACTATATCTAAACATATATAATTGTTGTTATGTTTGGAATTAATTTATTTTTTTACATTGTTTAGAGCTTGAGATCACCTTGAACAATTTTCATGGAAAGATAAACTTAAAAATTATTTAGTTTAAAAATTAACTTGTTTAGGAAAAAATTAATTCTGGGAGTGAAACTTTTATCACTTATTAAATGCATTTGCTGAATCTTTTGAAATGAATTATCACATCTGGTTACTTCATGATATGTTTGATGGACAAATATTTTTCAGTCTGACGGTTTTGGGGTATTCTAGAACTTTGATTAAGTTCTTAAAATGTTACTTGACACAGGGACATAAATTACTAGCGAGATAGTACTTTTCCTTTTTTTTTCTTTAAAACATTCTCCATTAATACTTCACACAATATTTTCGTAGAAAAAAAGATGTAATCAAATGTTTCATATTTCCTACTAGCATATGGATAACAAATAGAATATTGATACTGATGAAAAGGCAATATCAGTAGATATTCCCCTATCTTTTAGTACACCTCAAGAATTAAAAGTTGATGTTTTAAAGGTATGCTTTTGCTCCAATTATAAGGTGTTTCATTCTTTCTGTTTTAAGACATATACAATTCTTTTAATCTATTCTTGAATTTTTTTAAATATTATCTTTATTATGGAAAAAATATTTTTATTTAAGGCTAAAACATTTGTAATCGTGTCGATCACAAACAACATTAGATATATCATACAAATAAAATAATGTCAGACACATATATATTGGTAAGTGATTAATTTCATCGTAATTTTTTAATATATTCCAGAGAAAATGCACAAGTACCTCCTCAACCTATGCCCGAAATCTCAGAGACACACTTATACTATAATAAGGTCCTATTACCCCCCTGAACTTATTTTATAAGTAATTTTCTATCCCTTTTCGGCCTACGTGGCACTAGCTTGAAAAAAAAGTCAACCATTGTAGGGCCCACAACATAGTGACACGTAGGCCGAAAAGGGGTAGAAAATTATTAATAAAATAAGTTCAAGAGGGTAATAGGACCTTAGTATAGTATAAGTGTGTCTCTAAAATTTCAAGAATAGGCTGAGGGCGTACTTGTGCATTATCCCTATATTCTACTATAATATAAATAAGCAGCACCAAATTGATGGAGATGAGGATGCAACATAAATGCAAGTTCCTATTTTTTTAGTGGAGAAGAAGAAACAAAAGTTGTTGTTTTCGAGGTAAACATTTGAAAAGATTGTCTAGTCATAGGTGTTTTTAAAAAAATATATATATTTACAAACGGATTCTTCAACTTATTTTAATTTTTAATTATGTTATGAAAGAAAATTAAATTTTCTTCTTTAGAGGCTGCGACCACTTTTAGTAATTTTCGTGGAAATAGGATGAAATTTTTTTGTCACACTTCCAATTATTTGGTGAATCTTAAGAGATGTATCGCCTGAATCATATTTGATCTTCTTACAAAATGTATAAGATTGATGGACAAGTATTTTTCTTTTTAGCAATATATCAGTTTGATTAAGTTCATAAAATTTTCATCTTACTTTTAAAAAAAATATATTTTCAACTAGAATATGGATGAGAATCTCAAAGTTGATGGTGAAGAAGATTAAGTTTTAATGGAAGTTCCAATAACTTTTCTCGCAAGTGATGAATAAAAAATCTATTGTTTTGGAGATAAGCTTTTTAAAAGTTTCTTCAATTATAAAGTGTTTATATTGATCCCCTTTAAGACATGAACTAAAAATATACCCCTCCCCCCTGCTATCAAATTTATGTGATGTAATTTGACTAGACATGGATTATACGAAATATGAAAAGACTTTGATATGTTCTAACATAATCCTAAAAATAAATAATTTTGGAAAATATAAAGTACACCTTTATGGGTTTTTTTCCGACTATCATATTTGCATCACCAATTCAATGAATTAAATAAATATTGAAAGTTTTCATTACTACAAATTGAAAAAAACAATCTTAATTATTTTTGAAGGATCTATGCTTTATGTAATTGGTTTATCTTTGTCTAACCATTTGTTTTATTGTATTAGTTTGAGGATGAAAGTTCGAAAAACATATATGTCTAGAGGATATCGAACAAGTTAGGTTTGACCATATTAAAAGGGACAGTATTCAATGTATGGAAATTAATTTAATTTGTGATAGATTTAGAAGTTGAGTGCGTGAGAAATTATTGTAATAAGTGACAAATTTAGAAGGTTGAGGACGTGTTTAACAATTTTCATAGAAATATAAACTTTATAGATGATTGATTTTCAAAAAAAAAATTTATTGATCTTGTCACTTCATGTACATGATTGATGAACAAACAATATTTTAGTTTGACGTTTTTTTAGGTATTCTACTACTTTGATTATTTTTTTTAAAGTGCTATTTGCTACTGGCACATTAATTACCAATCTAGTCGGTTACATTTTTTCTTGAAAACTTTCTCCATTCATACTTCACACAATGTTTCGCCTTACAAAAGATCTAACCAAGTGTTTCATATTTCCTATTAGAATATGGATGGAAAAAAAATTGATACTCATAAAAATGCAATATATATTTAGTCTAAATTCTATATTTGATTTTTAGTTAAGTCTACATTCATGAAAAAAAAAGAATAGGTCTTTCAAGATAAATTTTGTCTATATGATAAAATATTAAAACATATAGATAATTATGTTCCACATCCATGTAACATCTCGCACCTCAAAATAGCCAACAATAAGCTAAGAAACTAAAAATAATCACTTTTGTAAAGAATAGGAAAATTCTGGAAAATTTCCTAAGTTAAGAAAGTGAGGTTTCGGTCATTTTCAAATAGATATAACTTCTAGATCAGGATGAGTTAGAGTTAGTTCTATACATGGTTGGAAATCCCTTGGTGAGGTCTTTCCAACGCCGCCGAGTTTGCGCATTTTTGATATCGTATGAGGATGATATGCCTATCAAAAGTTGGGCTATTAAGTTGAGAAAGGTCCCAATCCGAATTTTAGTAAGGGTAAACTTGTCAATTCTCCCAACTATTTCCTAAATTGTTTTAAGGGTTTATTAGGAGTAAAAATAAGCCTTAAGTTAGTTTTAGAAAATCAAATCACGCTTAGGGCTTCGGATAAAAAAGAAGAGGAGGAGAAAAGGGGAGAAAGATCAAGAATCCATCAAGAACGCTAAGGTTTCGCGAGTGGAATTCGTCTGGGGTGATCCCTATTGGGGTATGTGAGATCTTTCTGTGTTTGATTAGTATACCTACACACCCATTTGGTTAATTCAGCAAAGTTTGAATATATTGAATAATGAACAATGGTTAAATTCTCGTTGGATGATTTGTATTATGTTTTGGTTCATTGGATTCGTGTTTACGGGTACTTTTTCGGGTCTAATCTATTGGGTGTTGAATTTATTGTTGATCCTAAGTGATTGGGATAAGATACATGGATGTTTAGAAGGTTTAGAGATGAAAAATAGAGTAGAAAAGTCGAAGGTCCCGTCTGAGAGATCCTGGTGCGCCACGTCTAATAGAGCCCCTCAGGACAATCTCTCTCTGACAGGATCTGGTGCGCCACACTAGCCAGAGTGCCTCAAGACAGAGTTTGTCTGTCAGGCTCTGGGCACTCCACGCCTCTCAGAGCGCCAAGGATGTCTGAGACCCCAAACTTTCCCTATTTGTTCTTACTAGTTCCCAAGTGATGTACCCACTTCTTTGTTTATTCCAATACTCTAATGTACATCTAAACATCAGGAAATCACCCATAAACATGGATTATGAACCTTGAATCCATAATTCAATTCAAGGTAAGTTAGGACCAAAGTCAAGAAAGTTAAGAAGTCAAGTCTAAAGCTATGAAGTAAGTTAAAGTAAAGTTTCTTAAACTTTCCAAGATTCTTATTTAAACGTTTTAAATTGGTTTTAAGGCTCAAGCTTCGAGTTAAAGAAAGAGTAAAATTTGAAGTCTTTCCTTCATAGAAGTATAAGGGAACTAAGTATTCCCTAAAGAGTTGATTAAGATCAAAAGTTTCAAGTCAAGTAAAGAGTAAAGAATTGAGTTTATTTCTCAAAAAATATAAGAGAACTAAGTATTCCCTAGAAAGTTTATACTCCCTCCGGTTAAAAAAGAATGACCTAGTTTGACTTGGAACGGAGTTTAAGAAAAAAAGAAGACTTTTTAATCTTGTGGTTCTAAATTCAAGTTATGTCAAATGTACCAAAATGTCCTTTAATCTTGTGGTCTTAAACATGCCACGTGGAAAGTTAAAGTTAAAGTGTTGCCATAAAAGGAAAGGGGTAATTCTTTTTAAAACAGACTAAAAAGGAAATAGGGTCATTCTTTTTGAAATAGAGGGAGTAAATTTTTTTACATTTAACTTAAAGAGGAAACTAAGATTTCCCAACAAAGTTTTGAACTAGAAAAGGGAACATTGATTCCAAGAGGTCTTTTTAAAGCAAAAAAAGGCTTGAGCAAATTATCTCAACCCAAAGGAAGGAAGTTATTTTAAAATCATGAGCAAAAGCATATTTTGGGAGTTGTAATGAGCACCGATGTGGAGATGAGAGTTCATCTTAACTCAAGTCTCCATGTAAACCATGTTGTCATGATGGGTATTAACGGTTCATACTTTTTAGATGACCACGTAAGTTAAGCTAGTGGATCCACTAAGTTAAGGAGTTCTATGTCACGACAAAGTATAGGAATGTTCTGGAAGCTTGGACGAGATGTTGTATCTCCACTTAGGCTCGTAGTAGTGGTTTTCGGTTAGAGACACTCCCACAAAACTACATAACTTTCATATATAAGTAAAGTTGAGTTTGCTACTGCATTTTCTTTGATCAACTAAGTTTCTTTACTATTTTTACAAGCTTTATATATATCACATGTGTTTTAAATTTCTTTATATACATACAATGAGTTAAATAATTCTTCAGTTGAGCAGATCCAAGGTAATTTCATCTTATTCCCTTAATGTTAAGTTGTTGTTTAGCATTCCAACTCGCATACTCGTACATTCAATGTACAAATGTCAGTTTGCCTCCTTCATCTTATGATGCAGACGCAACATCCTGCACATTGTTGATCCAGTTTGAGCACTCAAGGTCAGTGGTGAGCCTCCTTGAATTCCGGAGGATCCTTTTTATGCTTTCTAGTCTTTCTATTTCAGAATGTTGTGGAGTCTATCCCAACATTTATCAAAGTATTTTTTTACAGGCTTCACAGACGGATAGTTAGTAGTTTAGTTGAGTATATTTTGAGACTTAAGTGCTATTTTTGCCCAGACGTTAAATTAAGTTCATTATGAGAATGTTCTTGTTTTACTATTGAGTTAAGTCTTCCGCGAAGTTAGGTACGCCAGGCTTGGGTTAGCTCAAGGCATAAATGGTCATTGGGTGCCGGCCACGTCCAGGGTGTAGGTTCAGGGCATGACAAACTTTGTATCAAAGCTAAGGTTCACGAGTCCTAGGGAGTCAATGAAGTCGTGTCTGTAGAATCTTAGTCATCGGTGTGAAGTGCTCCATATCTATGATTAGGAGGCTGCGACATTTAGGAAACTCTTCACTCCTTTCATATTCCTTTTTGTGCGTTAGAGTTAATCTCTAAAAAGTTTCCCCCTAATTTATGCTGGCGCGTGTTTCAGATCATCATGTCTCCACGAAGAGCAATAAGAGGTCGACCAGCCAAAAATAATGTATAAGAACCAGAGGTACCTAATGCCCAGAACATGCAACCTCAAGGGGAAGTAACCTGTGCTGAGTTCCGCAAGGTTATCCGATGCTAAGACAAGCGGTAACTAACCATATCTGGCGACAAAGGGGAGTTCGAAAAGAATGGGCTGGCACTTCTACAATTCGGGAATTCTTGAGAATGAATCCCCCAAGCATTTTTGGTTCAAGTACTACTAAGGATTCAATAAACTTTGTGGAAGAGTTGAACAAGGTTTTTGAGGTGATGCATGTGGTTGATACTGAAAGGGTTGAGCTAGTTGGATATCAACTGAAAAATCTGGCTAGGACTTGGTTCGATTAGTGGAAGGAGGGTATAGATGAAGATACACCACATCCAAGCTGGGCTTGTTTTGAAGAAGCTTTCTTGGGGCGGTTCTTTTCTCGATAGCTGAAGGAGGAAAAGGTATGGGAGTTCCTTACTCTGAAATAGGACTCCTTGAGTGTGCATGAGTATGGGATGAAATTCACCCAACTGTCTCGCTATGCTCCTGAGATGGTTAAAGATATAAAGAGCAGGATGAGATTGTTTGTCGTTGCTCTTGGTTGTGCGTCCAGTAAAGAGGGAAGGGTGGCAATGCTGATCGGGGACATGGACATATCACGATTGATGGTTTATGTGCAGAAAGTTGAAGAGGAGATGTTGAGGGATAGGGAGGAGTACATGAACAAGAAAGCCAAGACTAGGAATGAGTGTGGGTAACAGAAAGGTGGTTCGAATCAACAACAATTCCAGAAACAGAAGGGGCATGCACCATCATATGCAAGTGCACGTGTTCCTAGAAAAAAAGGTGATTATATTGGACAGAATTCGCAGAACTTCAGGGCTAGACCATACTATTCCCAAGGTAGTGTGGTCAAGAGGATCACTTCATGAGAGAGTGCCCTAAGAATAAGCAAGGTGCTGGAAATCCAAGCAATAAAGCTCAATTGTTATCAGTTGTTCCACCAGACAGCGCAACACCTAAAAGAGACACTTCTGGTACTGGCGGAGGGAAAAACCGCTCTATGCAATCATTAGCCGCCAAGAGCAAGAGAATTCACCATATGTTGTTACGGGTATGATCAAAGTATTTACTGTTGATGTTTATGCTTTGTTAGACCCAGGAGAAAGTTTATCTTTTATAACTCCCTATGTTGCAAATTTGTTTGAGATTCTTCCTGAGAAACTTTGTGAAACTTTCTGTGTATCTACCCCTGTTGGAGTGTCTATTCTAGCGGAATGAGTCCATCATGATTGTCCTATCTCTACAATCAGAAGAACACCATGGCTGACCTAGTGGAGTTGGAAATGGTAGTTTTGATATCATTCTAGGTATGGAGTTGATCCATGCTTGTTATGCGTCAATAGATTGTAGAACTCAAGTTGTTATGTTTCAAATTCCTAAAGATCCAGTCATATAGTGGATTAGTAGTTTAGAAGGGCCTAAGTGTTGTTTTAATTTGTAACTTAAGGTGAGGAAGTTAGTTTCAAAGGGGTGTATTTACCACTTAGTCCGAGTAAATGACTCAAGTGCTGAGGTACCTTCCCTTCAGTCAATTCCTATAGTAAAAGAAGTTCCAGAAGTTTTTCCTGATGATCTACCTAGAGTCCCTCCTAAGAGAGATAGACTTCGATATAAATATCATTCCAGATACTCATCCTATCTCTATTCCGCCATGTAGAATGTCACCTGTATAGTTAAAATAGTTGAAAGAGCAGATGAAAGATCAGTTAGATAAAGGTTTTATTCGACCAAGTTTCTCGCCTTAGGGTGATTCTGTCTTATTTGTGAGAAAGAAGAATGGTTCCCTTCAGATGTGTATAGACTACCACCAATTGAATAAGGTGACCATGAAGAATAAGTATCCTCTTCCAAGGATATATGATCTTTTCGACCAACTTCAGGTTGCTTCCTGCTTCTCAAAAATTGATCTCGAATCTGGCTACCATCAGTTAAGAGTTAGAGAATATGACATTCCAAGACAACCTTTAGAACCAAATGTGCGTTTTATGAGTTTTTATGTATTTTGGGTTGACAAATGCACTACCAACATTTATGAATCGTATGACTAGAATCTTCAAGCCTTACTTAAATATGTTTGTTATCGTCTTCATTGATGACATACTAATCTATTCAAGGAATGAAGAAGAACAAGCTAGTCACCTCATAATAGTACTTCAAACTTTGGAAGAAAAGGAACTATATGTCAAGTTCTCCAAATGTGAGTTTTGGCTTAAGTGTGTGGCATTCTTGGGCCATATAGTTTCCGCTGATGGGATTAGAGTCAATACCCAAAAGATAGAAGCAGTTCAGAGTTGGCCTAGACCCATGTCTCCAACCGATATCATGAGTTTCTTAGGTTTGGCTGGCTATTATAGAAGGTTTTTTGAGGGGTTTTGATCTGTGTCCCTTCACCAAGTTGACTCAGAAGACCGTAAACTTTCAATGGTATGAAGTTTGTGAGAAAAGCTTTCAGGAATTGAAAAAGAGGTTGACTACTGCTCTGGTTTTGACCTTACCAAAGGGTACTCAATGTTTTGTGGTTTACTGTGATGCATCAAGAGTTGGTTTGGGTTGTGTGTTAATGCACAAAGGTAAGGTCATAACTTATGCCTACAGAGAGTTGTAAGTTCATGAGAAGAACTACACAACCCGTGACTTAGAGTTGGCTGTGGTTGTTTTTTTCTTGGAGATATGGCGTCATTATTTGTATGGCGTTAATGTAGATATATTCACTGATCATAAGGACTACAATATGTTTTTACCCAGAGGGAGCTCAATCTCATACAAAGGAGGTGGTTAGAACTACTCAAGGATTATGTCATGAGTATTCTTTACCACCCAGGTAAGGCTAATGTGGTCACTGATGCCTTAAGTAGGTTATCCATTGAAAGCACCACCCATGTTGAGAAAGAAAAGAGGGAGTTAGCTAAAGATGTGCACAGACTTGCACGCGTGGGAGTCAGACTTATGGATTCCACTGAAGGAGAGATAGTGGTGACTAATGGGGCTAATTTATCACTAGGGTTTGAGGTGAAAGAAAATCAAGAGCAATACCCCATTTTTCTTGATTTGAAGGCGAATGTTCATAAGCAAAGAGTATTGGGTTTTAAACAATGGGGAGATGGTGTGCTGAAGTACCAAGGTAGGTTGTGTGTACCTAGGGTGGATGGACTCCAAGAGAGGATCATGGAAAAGACTCATAACTCCAGATATTCCATTCATCCTGGTTCCACCAAGATGTACCGCAATTTGAGAGAGGAATATTGGTGGGAAGGCATGAAGAAATACATTGCTGAGTTTGTTGCCAAGTACCCGAATTGCGAGCAAGTTAAAGTAGAACACCAAAGGCCTGGAGGGTTGGCTCAGAAGATAGAACTTCTGGAATGGAAGTGGGAGATGATTAATATGGACTTCATCAAAGGCTTGCTAAGGTTCTCGCAGACAGATTGGTTCAATGTAGGTGATTGCCGATAAAATGACAAAATCATCCCTCTTTTTGTCGGTAAAGACTACCCATTCGACCGAGGATTATGCTAAGCTGTACGTTCAAGAAGTAGTGATACTTCATGGAGTCCCGATGTCCATTATTTCAGATAGAGGGGCACAATTTACTTCTTAGTTATGGAAGTCTTTCTACAAAGGTTTGGGTTCAAAGGTGAACTTAAGTACTTCTTTTCATCCTAAGACGGATGGACAAGCAGAGCGTACTATCCAGACCTTAGAAGATATGTTGAGAGCTTGTGTGATTGATTTCAAAGGGAACTGGGATGATCAATTACCTCTCATTGAGTTCGACAAAAATGGCTACCATTGTGTGCCTGCCGGAGCACCTCAAGACAGAGTCTGTCCATCAGGCTTTGGCGCTCCACGCCTCTCCGAGCATTCAGGACACCTGGAGACCCCGTTCTTTCCCTATCTTTTCGTACTAGTTCTCAAGTGATGTACCCACACTTCTTAGTTGATCCCAATACTCTAAGGTACATCTAAACAACATGAAATCGCCCATAATTATGAATCATGAACCTTGAATCCATATTTAAATTCAAGATAATTTAGGATCAAAGTCAGGGAAGTTAAGAAGTCAAGTCTAAAGCTATGAAATAAGTTAAGTAAAATTTCATAAAGTTTCCAAGAATCTTATTTAAACGTTTTAACTTCGTTTTAAGGCTCAAACTTTGAGTTAAAAAAAAGAGAGTAAGAATTGAACTCTTTCCTTCAAAGAAGTATAAGGGAACTAACTATTCTCTAAAGAGTTGATTGAGATAAAAAGTTTCAAGACAAGTAAAAATTAAAGAGTTGAGTTCATTTCTCAAAAGATATACGGGAAAGTTCCCTAGAAAGTTCATAAATGTTTTTCCCTTAAAGTTAAAGAGGAAACTAAGATTTCCCAACAGTGTTTTGAACAAGAAAATGGAACATTGATTCCAAGAGGGCTTTGTAAAGCTAAAAAGGATTGATCAAATTATCACAACCCAATGGAAGGACGTTATTTTAAAAGCATGAATTAAGCATATTTTGGGTGTAGTGTTGAGCATCTATGTGGGGATGAGAGTTCATATTAACTCAAGACTTAATGGGTATTAACGGGTCATACTTTTTAGATCATTGAGTAAGTTAAGCTAGTGGATCCACTAAGTTGAGGAGTTCTATGCGACGCCAAAGTATATGACAATTCAGGCAGTGTGGGCAAGACAGTGTATCACCACTTCGGCTCATTGTGGTAGTTGTCGATTAGAGAACCTCCCACAGAACTACATTATTTTCATATACAAGTAAAGTTGAGTTTTCTACTGCATTTTATTTGATGAACTAAGTTGTTTTACTGTCTTTACAAGCTATAGATATATCACATATGTTTTAAATTGCTTTATATAATACAATGAGTTGAATATTTCTTGAGTTGAGCAGAGTCAAGGTATGTTCATCTTATTCCCCTCAAGCTTAAGTCGTTGTTTAGCATTACAACTCACATATTTGTACATTCAATGTATTGATGCCACTTGGTGTGCATCGTCTTATGATGTAGACACAGGTAACAAAGATCAGCATCCAGCGCATTGTTGATCCAGTTTGACTACTCAGTGTCAGTGGTGAGCCTCCTTACTTTTCGGAGGATCCTTTTTATGCTTTCCAGTCTTTCTATTTCAGAATGTTGTGGGGTCTGTCCCTACATTCATCAAAGTATTTTTTATGGGCTTCATAGAAGGATAGGCAGTAGTTTAGTTGAGTCTCTTTTATTTCAGATAATATATTTGAGGCTTAAGTGCCATTTGGCCAAGACGTTAAATTAAGTTAATTATGAGAATGTTCTTGTTTTACTATTGAGTTAAGTCTTCCGCGGAGTTAGGTACGCCAGACCAAGGGTTCGCTAAAGTCTAACAGTGGTCATTGGGTATCGATCACGTCCAGGGTGTAGGCTCGAGGCATGACAATCCAAACCTCTCAGACTTGATATGATAGTACCTTGCTACAAAATCAAATAATGAAAAACTTTAAACATCTACACTTGATTAAACTCGTCATTGATGGAAGTATTTTGAGTAAATATAAACCCATATGAAAATAGAAGTTCTGTTAAGAAAAATAGAAAGTCAGTTTTTCTTATGTGATGTTGCTTCAAGATTGACAAAAAGGTTTGAAGTTCTCATGGATATCATTGTTTCTATTATTTAAAATATAACTCTTTAAAAACCATTTTATGTTTATTTTTTGGGGAATGGTAGAGCTTTTACTAAGATTTCTAAATGTTTGGAAAATTGTAGAATTTTTACTAACATATCTAAATTACTAGAAAGCTAGTAATCGTCGTTATTTTTATGTTAATGATTTTATTCATAATCTACAAAATGCAATAGTGGTCATTCTCATTTTTTTACCGCACCTCAAAATGATGTTTGGAGTTGGGTTTGACAAATTTTTGGGAATTGTAGCACTTTGATTAAGTACTAGCAAGTGATTAGTTTTCATCTTTTTCAGAAGATTTCTATTCTTTCATACAATTTTTCATTCTAAAAAATCCAAATATATTTTTGATATACTATTCTAGAAGATAAATAAGCACAACAAAATTGACGGAGATAGAATGCAACATTAATGCAAGTTCCTATATCTTTTAGTGCTCCTGAAGAATCAAAAGTTAATGATTTGGAGGTAAGCATAGTTTTTCATTTTTAAAGCTTGTACAATAGTGTAACATCTTACAATTTGAAATAGCTAAGAACTAAAAATAGTCATTTTTGGAAATAATGTTTTTTTTAAAAAATTTTGCTTAGGTTAGAAAAATTGAGTTTTTGCAAACTTCAAGAGGCCATAACCATATCTCAGCATAGGTTAAGTGTATTTGAAGATATGGTTGGAAATCTCTTGGAATGATCTTGCCAAAGCCGCTGAGTTTGCACAATTCTGAGTTTGTATGAGTGAGTTGTGCTCTTTCGAAGTTGGGTTGTTTGAATGTGGAAATGTCCAATCCCGTTTTTAGAAGGGTAGTTTGGTCTTTTCCTTACCCATTTATTTTAACTCATTTTTGTTAATTAATTAGGGGTATAAGCTGAAACAGTTGAGTTTATATTTTTACCAAAAGAGCTAGGGTTTTGAGAGAAGAGAAAAGGAGAGGAGAAAGGAGAAGAACGTTCAAGATTTGTCGAGATCGTCGAGATTAGCTTGTGCATTTTGTCGGGGGTGATCCCTACAATGTAGGTAAGATCACATAACATTGGGTTAATTCTCCCATGCACCAATCGTTATTTATTTAACCGAATTTAAGTTCTTGAAAGTATAAAAATTTAATTTTGTATGGGTTTGTTGAAGTTCCACTAAATTCTTATTTCATTGAATTCGTTGAGGAGTTATGTGATCTTAGTCCCTGATATAAGGCTCAAATTTTTAGTAGAATCTGATGTACTTTAAATTTTTAAACGATTCTGACTGTTTGGTGGAAGAACCCATGGGGTTTAGGGTGTTTAGAGTTGAAAAACGAAGAACAAGAGAACGGAATCCGCATAGCCTTCGCGTCGCAGAGCTAGATCACATTTTTTTGGAATTGTTGTTTGGCGTCGCAGAGCTGACACAGAACATTCAGCCTCAAAAGACGTCTTTGAAACCAAATGTTAAAAGCTTATCCGCATCCCGGACCTACTCAAGTTCTGATTTTTGGTCTCTTCCCATGTTTAGCTATCTAAAATCATTCCTTAATATCATGAGATATTTCCAATCAGAAATCACAATACTTGAATCCATAATTCAATTCAAAGACCAGTTAAGAGTCAAGACACTAAGTCAAAAGCTAAGTCAAGACGTTAAGAGTCAAGTCTAATAGTTATGAAGTAAGTCAAAAAAAATTCATAAAGTTTTCCAAAGTCTTTCACAAACATTTTAAAATTGTTTTAATACATATGTTCAAAATTAGAAAGGAGTAAAGATTTGAGTTCATTTCTCAAAAAGCTATAAGGAAACTAAGTATTTCAAAAGATTTTATAAATATCTTCACATTTGAGCAAGAAAAGGGAACATTGATTCCAACAGATCTTTCAGAAATACTTTGAGTAACTATCTCAAATCGAAGAAAGAAGTTCGTTTCTTTAAAAACATATGAGCTAAGTACTTTTTTGAATGTTGTATTGAGCACCGATATGGGGATGAGAGTTCACAATAACTCAAGTCTACAAAGACCATGTGGCAATCATGGGTAGTAAAGGATCATAATTTTTTTATTACTCCTTAAGATGCTTTTAGCATAAGCTAGTGGATCCATTAAGTTAATTTCTTCTATATAACAACAAAGTATATGACAATTCTTGTAGGGTGGGCAAGACGTTGTATCCCCACTTAGGTTCATAATGGTGGTTGTCGATTAAAGAAACTCCCACAGACACTATATTAATTTTTGTATGAGTAAAGTGGAGTTTGTTAATGCATTTTATTTAACAAATTAAGTTGTTTTTATTGTTTTAAAAAGCTTTTCAGATATTTCATGTGTTTCACTGCTTTATTTTGAGTTGAGTTTGTTCATGAGTTCAGAAGATCCAAGGTAAGCGTTTCTTTTAGAATATTTTTATGCATATGTTATGTTTAATATTCCAACTCGCATACTCATACATTCAATGTACTGATATCATTTGGCGTGCATCCTATTGTAATGAAGTCTAGGTAACTATGATCGGCATCAAGCGGACTGTTGATCAAGTGCGTAGTTCAGAGTTAGTTGGTGAGAATCCTTGTTTTTCGAAGGATCCATTGTCACTTCTTTGAGTATTAGAATGTTATGGGGTTCATCCCGACATCCATCTGAGTTATTTTTAAAGGCTTCACAAAAGTCAGATGCTAGTTCTTAAGTCTTCTCATTGTCATTATTCCATGTAAAGATTGAGTTTGCCGTAATGGCCAGTTGAATGTTCTTTTATTACATTCCATTTTATTATATGAACTTATCGTTATTGAGTTTACGTCTTTCACTAAGTAACTAAGCCAGACCCAATGTTCGTTTGGGGCCAACAATGGTTCTCAAGTGACGGCCACGACCAGGGTGTTGGCTTGAGGCATGACAAACTTGATATCGGATCACAGATTTTAAGCGTCCTAGGGAGTCTATGAAGCCATGTATGTAATGTCTTAGTCATCAGTGTGAACTGTGCCCCATCTATAATTAAGGTGTGTGAACATTTAGAAACTATCTCACTTCTTTCATATTCATTTCATCTGTTATAGTTTATCCCTAAAAAGTTGTAGATAGTCATGCCTCTATGAAAAACTGTCAGAGGTCGTCTTGCTAGGAGTAATATTAAGGAGCAAGTGTTACCGAATGCAGCTGAAGAGCAACCTCAAAGAGAAGTCCCTAATGCTTAGTTTAGGGAAGAAATAAGGTTGCTCAGTCAAGATATGACTATTTAGGTTGGGCAACAAAGAAAATTTAGACAGGAAGTGATTGATTCTACTAGGATCAGAGAATTCTTGACGATGAATCCTCCAAGCTTCACTGGTTCAGGAACTACTGAGGATCCAAAGAACTTTGTTGATGAGTTGAAGAAGGTATTTGATGTGATGCATGTTGTTGATACTTAGATAGTTGAACCTGATGAACATAAAATGAAGAATGTTGCTAGGCTTTGGTTAGATCGGTGAAAAGGGGGTGGAGCTGAGGATGCACCACCTGCGAGTTGGGCCTGCTTTAAGGAAGCTTTTAAAGGGGTTTCTTTCCCCGAGAATTTAAAGAGGCAATGGTCCGTGAGTTCCTCACAATTAAGAAGTATTCTCTAAGTTTCCATGAATATGGGTTAAAGTTCACCCAACTATTATGTTATGCTCTGGATATGGTTGCAGACATGATGAGTAGAATGAGCTTTTTTATTGCTAGGTTATCTCGTCTGTCGAGTATGAAAGGTAGGGTTGTGATGCTGATAGACGACATGGATATTTCATGATTGATGGTGTATATGAAGCAAGTTGAAGAAGATAAGCTGAGAGATAGACAGGATTTCAGAAATAAGAAAGCTAAAATAGGGAATGAGTTTAGGCAAAAAAGTTAATGTGAATCATTCGTCCTTTACGCAAAAGAAAAAGGGACCTACTCCATCATCTGCTAGTGCATATGTACTCACAAACAAAGGCGAGTATAATTGTAAGAATTCGTAGAACTTCAGAGCTAATCTAGCACATTTTCAAGGTAGTGTGGCACAACGAAGAAACAGGGCACATGCATATGCTAAGTGTTGTAGAACCCACCCAGGAAAATTTTGTGATGGCCAGACAGGTTGTTTCATATGTGGTCAAGATGGTCACTTCATGTAACACTTCCCTAATAACAAGTAATGTAGTGGAAATCCGGGCAATATAGCCCATTCTTCATCGGTTTTTCAACTATACAGGGATGCATCTAAAGGAGCTACTTCTGGTATTAGCAGAGGAGTAAACTACTTTTATGCAATCAGTAGTCGTCACGAGCAAGAGAACTCTCTAGATATTGTCAGTGGTATGATCAAAGTATTTGCTTTTGATGTTCATGCTTTGCTAGAGCCAAGAGCAGGTTTATTTTTTGTAGCACCTTATGTTGCAAATATGTTTGATGTTATTCCTGAGAAACTTTGCGAACCCTTTTGTGTTTCTACACCTGTTGCAGAGTCCATTCTATCTAAGCGAGTATACCGTGATTGTGTCATTTCTATCAATCACAAAGACACCATGACTGATTTAATTTATTTATACATGGTAGATTTTGATGTCATTCTAGGTATGGACTGACTTCATTCCTGTTATGCGTCAATAGATTGTAAAACTCAAGTTGTCAAGTTTTATTTTCCTAGTGAGCTAGTCTAAAAGTGGAAAAGCAGTTCAATAGTGCCTAAGGGTCATTTTATTGCATACCTTAAGGAAACAAAGTTAGTTTCCAAGGGGTATGTCTGTCAATTAGACCGAGTTAGTGACTCTAGTGTTGAGATACCTCCTATTCAGTATGTTTCAGTAGTAAAAGAGTTTCCACAAGTCTTTCTAGATGATCTTCCCGGAGTCCTTCTTGAGAGAGAGAGAGACTCCAGTATAGATATTCTTCCTATACATATTCCTCAATATAGAATGGCACAAGAAGAGTTGTAAGAGCTTAAGGAGCAGTTAAAAGAACTCCTACATAAGGGTTTTATTCGACCAAGTATCTCACCTTGGGGCGCTCCGGTCATATTTGTGAGGAAGAAGGATGGTTCCCTTAGGATATGTATAGATTACCGTCAATTGGAAAAAGTACCATCAGGAACAACTATACTCTTCAAAGGATTGATGATTGATTCTATCAAGTTTAGGGTGACACTTGTTTTTCCAAGATAGATCTCAGATATGGATACCATCAGTTAAGAGTAAGGGAATGTGAGATTCCAAAGTAAGATTTCCAAACCCGATATGGTCATCATGAGTTTCAGTCTTGTCCTTTTGGTTTATTAATGCACCAGCATCATTCACGTACCTCATGAATAGATTATTCACGCCTTACATAGATATGTGTGTTATTGTCTTCATTTACGACATTCTAATCTATTCAAGGAATGACGAATATAATTTTATCAATCTCAGAATAGTTCTTCAGACATTGAATGATAAGGATTTATATGTTATGTTCTCTGAATGTGAGTTTTTTCTTGAGTCTATAGCGTTCTTGGGCCATGTAGTGTCCAGTGATTGAATTAGAGTTGATACCCAAAAGATAGAGGCAGTGCAGAGCTGGAAAGGACCCACATCTACGATTGATATTAGGAGTTTCTTGGGCTAAGATGGGTACTATAGAAGGTTCGTAGAGGAGTTTTCATCTATTTCATCTCCTTTGACCAAGTTAACTCAGAAAATAGTGAAGTTTCAATGGTTTGAGGCTGGTGAGAAAAGCTTTCAGGAATTGAAAAAGAGGTTGACTACTGCCCTAGTTTTGACTTTACCAGAAGGTACTTAAGGTTTACTGGTGTATTTTGATGCATCTAGAGTTGGTCTTGGTTGTTTATTAATGAAGAATGACAAGGTTATATCTTATGCCTCTAAACAGTTTATAGTTCATGAGATGAATTATCCAACCCATAATTAGAGTTTTCCCCTGTAGTTTTTCGGTTTGAAGATATGACGTCATTATTTTAATGTTGTTCATGTTGATGTCTTCACTGTGTCACATCTGGAGTTCACCCCCTAGACGTTACCGCTATCGTTGTCCTCGGAGAGGACTAAGACTAACCTCTTAGCTATCATCATTACATTCATAGGTTAAAAATGTGGAAAATTTAAAACTTCTCTTCTATATCTATCATGAGGTTTACATAGACCTCTCGCATACACATAATATATTCATATCGAGTTTACTTAGACCCTTAATATAAGAAGATTACATAGTGTTCTACTTTTATGGCACATACAATATAGTCTTAAAACAGATGTCTCATATCATAACCATCTAAACAAAGAGTATAACAATTAGGCATAGCCCATACACCAATACAATAAAATCCACATATAGGCTATACAATCATAGTACACAAATGAAAGAGAATGAACAAAGTGTCTTTAAGACTAAACAACAGCCAATGCTAAAATGTGGCATTGTCCTCGAAGTGGTGAGGACCTACCCGACTTGGAGAATAAGGATCCAAGTCTTCTTCAAATGTCCTCAACATCGTCAACGACCGGAACCTAAAATGTTGGGGAAAATGGAGAAAATAGGGTTAGCACATCACTTGTACTATGTATGCAAACAATGCACACACAACATAGAAATCCTGCTTGAAAAAGGACATTTTGTTAAAAGCATGCAACTTACTGTAAAAATCCCATTTATGCACTTTAAGGAACTAGCTCAACAATTAAAACACATAATCATCACGACAATGGCATATTCAACACAAGACCAACAATACTAAGTCAAGTCAACATATGTGTAGCCAAATAACTTCAACATCATGTTATAGCCACAAGGCATATACAAGAACTTCATAACATTTCAACACATACTAGACCCTTACCCATAACCCCTGATCAAGTCTACAAGTACAATAACCAAGAAAATCCCAATAACCTCACTCAATCAAGTAAACCAACCAAAGGATCATAAGAAATGCCTAAATTCACATAACATAACCTCAAGATTAACCATTATCATACTTTAGAAATATAAACCAACAACTTGCTCATAAGTGAGACTAACATCATATCGAGTCAATAACATATAAACTCAACATATACATAATCATATACATGATAGAACACAATAACCACTTCATAAGGCTTCCCTCAAGGTAAACTAGTGCAAGGCATAGGTAGAGTCCCATACCGCTACCTAGGCTAAGTCAAACCTCTTAAGTAACCCTAGTTAGTGTTTACTTCCTTACTTCATTTTACTTTCGAGAAAACTTGCCTTAACCGACGTAGACAAAAAAATCTAAGTGTGGAATCTGGTGTTGTAAAACCATACACCGATGGAAGGTGGTCTACTGGCCAATGTAGTACCAAACATGAACATAGCATCTAGGTGGATCCACTAGCTTGTATTCCTATGGAGGAAACATAGTTTATGGAACTTGGAGGCCTTTATTGGAAATATCACTCTATGCCCTTTATGGGACATGAGGCTATCCACCTTGTGAGGACTATGGTGAACCTTACCTTCTAACCTAGGGAAGGTGCCACCCCTCATCTTCAAGATCACTCGGAGATAAGCTAGAGTCCCTTTTTGAAATGTCTTTAAGTCATCCATTATTATCAAAGCTTAGTTTAGGTCATAGGAGACTACTCCTTGTATATCATCATATTTAGCTCATTAGGAATTGTATTATAACAACCTTTTAACACAACCCTCATAGTGAGATCAACACGATATATCATATCATAGTAATGCACACAAATGAATCAACATCATCCTTATATCATTACAACCTTAAAATGATCTCACAATTCATAAGACAAGACATTTCAATACCATCATCATACCATCCTAATAAATCCAATCACAACATAAATATACTTCAATTGAATCAACCTCATTAGGTATATGTCATCACAATAGAGTTAGGGTTTGAAGATCACAAAGTCTTACCTCGTCTCATCCCAATCCATCATCATGGTCTTACCATCAACCAACCCCAATTAATCCATCAATTGACATAATAACATCATTGAATAATAACTCATACAAAAACCAAGCCAATTTTATCAATACTAGGTAATTCAATTCAAGATCACAACCTAGGGTTAAGGGGAAAAGGTCATCTCCACAAGTAGGTTAATTAATCAAGAAGTAGCATAATTTAATCATAATAAATAATAATATATTCATAATAACAAAAATAAATAATAAACAAAGCAATTTATAATATCAAATTTATATTGGAAAGAAACCCATATGAAATTCAACTTTTTGAAATCAATTTTGGAAGAACCCTTTGTGGAAAGGAATACCAAAGGTGAAAGGTTACCATACCTCATTAATAAATGAAGAATGATGGAGAAAAGCAACCTCCTTGATGTCCTTAGACCTTGACCTAGCCCTTCAATGGAGTTCTTCTATTTGGGAGAGAGAAAGAAGAGAGAAGGAAACGCAATTGGATTTTGGGAAATACGAGAGTTGGGTTAGTTTAATTAGGTTAGGGTCTTTATATAATTCATTAACTAACTTAATTAGACCTCCCTTAACCCCTAAGTAATTAACTAAAAAATTAATCAATTTAATTAACTAACCTAAAACGTGGAAGGAACCAGTGACCCTGACCTACGAGACCCCGACCTACGGGTCGTAGGTCAGTCGACGGACCTTGGGACCAACCGTCCTGCTGTTCCGTCATTTTCGAAAGATATTTACCAAAAATAGTACTTTGCCAAAATGTATAAGTGAGCATCGACGGTGTCCATCGACATCCCGTCAATTGGCTTATGCCCCGTTGATTTGCAACCGTCGAGGCACTGTATTTTGACAGCTTTTGGCCAAATAGGAAGGGTCCTCTTCAAGTAAACTTTGGTTGGTCCTTGGGGAATCATATCCTGATGTTTCCACCCTAAACCAGCTTTAATATGTATTAGACACCTTACTACCAAATTCCATTGAATTCCGACTCCTAAAACCTAGTCAAATAGGCTAAGGCACGCAAGCACTTCTTGAACTAGTTTTCGGACGTCATGGATGTTTCTTGACGCTTTGATTCTAAAACTTCCTAGGCGACTTATATCCATTATATTTGAACTTAAAACAGTATCCTAACCATTAGATACTCATGTGAGTCTCTAGATTATGTCTTAGACTTTCGTAGTGTTACACAGTGATCACAAGAGCCTACAATATGTGTCCACTCAGAAAGGGATTAATCTCAGACAAAGGAGGTGGTTAGAGTTTTTCAAGGATTATGACATAATAAGTATTCTTTACCACCCAAGTAAGGCTAATGTTGTTGCTGATGCCTTAAGTAGGTTGTCTATGGGTAGTACTGCCCTTGTTGAAGAAGAAAATAGAGAGTTAGCAAAAGATGTGTATAGACTTGCACGATTGGGAATTCAACTAGTGGATTCCACAGAAGGAGGATTAATGGTGATGAATGGAGATGAGTAATCATTAGTGTTAGAAGTAAAAGTCAAGCAAGACCAAGATCCCATTTTGCTTGAATTGAAAGCGAAGGTTCACAAGCAAAAAGTAATGACTTTTGAACAAAGGGGAGATGGTCTGTTCAGGTACCAAGGTAGATTATGTGTACCAATGGTGGATGGACTCTACTAGAGGATCGTTTAGGAAGCTCATAGCTCCAAATATTCCATTTATTCGGTTTTCACAAAAATGTATTATGATTTAAGAGAAATAGGAATGACAAAATCAGCCCATTTTCCAAGGGATTTCATCACAGGTTTTCCAAGGTCTCACATTGATTGTCGATAGAATGACAAAATCAACCCATTTTCTTCCTGTAAAGACTACCTATTCTGCAAAAGATTATAACAGGTTATATATTGAGGAGTTGGTAATAATTCATGGAGTTCCAGCTCCATTACTTCAGATAAAGGTGTACAATTTACTGCATAATTCTAAAAATCTTTTCAGAAAATCTAGGGTTCAAAGGTGAAATTAAGTATTGCCTTTAATCCTTATATAGATGGTCAATCAAAGTGCACTATTCAGACCTTAGATGATATGATGAGGGAATGCATGATCGATTTCGAAGGTAATTGAAATGATCACCTACCTCTCATTGTGTTCAATTACAACAATAGTTACCACTCTAGTTTCCATATGGCTCCTTATGAGGCCCTTGATGAGAGAAGATGCATATCACCCTTTGGATGGTTTGAAGTTGGTGAAGAAGGGTTGATAGGACAAAACATAGTTCATCAAGCCATGGAGAAGGTTAAAGTGATTCAAGAGGTTGAAAATGGCACTGAGTCATTAGAAATCCTACATTGATGCTAGGAGAAGAGAGTTAGCATTCGAAGTAGCTGACTGGTTATATCTAAAAGTTTCACCCACGAAGGGTGTTATGAGGTTTTGTACGAAAGGGAAACTTAATCCCTGATATATTGGACCTTATCGAATATCCAAGTGGATTGACAGTGTGGTTTATGAGTTGGAGCTACCAGAAGAGTTAGCCGCAGTTCATCCCGTGTTTCATATCTCCATATTGAAGAAATGCACTGGCGATCCTTCATTGATCATACCAACTGAAAAGATTGGGATCAAGGATAGCATATCTTATTAAGAGATTCATGTTCAGATTCTAGATCGCCAAGTTCACAACAAAAGAGTTAGCATCAGTCAAGGTCCTTTGAAGGAACCAATTTATTTAGGAAGCTAATTGGGAAGCTAAAGTGGATATGAAGAAGATATATCCACATCTCTTTGAATCCGTAGAAAATGTAGACCAATGTACTGATTCTCGTCTTACTACTCTTTAAATTATAAGTGAACATGTTGTTTGTCTACATTTTCTGGTTTGCTGTTAGAACATGATGTTACCACTCTTATCCTAGTAAAAGTAATCTCATTTGAGGATGAATGTTCCCAAGGGCGATATATTGTAACATCTTGAAATTTGAAATAGCTAACAAGAAGCTAAGAACAAAAAATAGTCATTTTTGGAAATAATGAAAAATTTGGAGATTTGCTTAAATTAAGAAAAGTGAGTTTTTGGTCAACTTCCAGCGGCCATAACTCCTAGCTCAGGATGAGTTAAGTTTATTTCAAAATATGGTTGGAAAAATCATGAAATAATCTTTCTAACGCCACTGAGTTTGCGCGATTTAAAGTTTGTATGATTTAGTTATGCCCTTAGAAAGTTGGGTTGTTCGAATAAAGAAATGTCTGATCCGGATTTCAGAAGGGTAGTTTGGCATTTTCGTTAACCTTTTATTAAAATATTTTTTTGGTAATTAAGTAACGGTCCAAGCTGAATTAGATAAGTTTACACTTTTACCAAAAGTGTTAGGATTTTGAGAGAAGAGGAGAAAGGAGAAGAACGTTCAACATTCATCACGATCGTCGAGATTAGCTTGTGGATTTCATCGGGGGTGATCCCTATAAGATATGTAGTACCAAATAGCATTGGGTTGATTAGCCCAAGCTCCAATCATGATTTATTTCAGCAAATTTAGGTTCTTAAAAGTTTAGAAATTGAATTCTTAATGAGTTTGTTGAAGTTCCATTAAATTCATATTTCGTTGAATTCATTGAGGAGTTGTTTGATCTTAGTCCGTTATATTAGGTTAAATTTTTAGTAGAATCTGATGTACTTTTAAGATTTAATCGATTCTGAGTGTTTTGTGAAAGAATCCATGGGTTTTAGGGGTCTTAGAGTTGAAAAATGAAGAAGAAAATTTTGTCGGACAAAATCCCACACTACGTACGCATCATGGGGCTAATTCCCAGTTTTTTTTTTTTTTTTTGCATCATTGAGCTATCACGGAGAATTCTGCCTCAAAATACGTTTTCGAAATCAAATTTTAAAAGCTTCTTCGCGTTGCAGACCCACCCCGTAATTCTAATATTTTTGTCTTTTCTCATGTTTAGCTATCTAAAATCATTCCTAAACATCATGATATTTTTTCAACCGGAAATCACAATCCTCGAATTCATAATTCAATTCAAGGACCAGTTAATAGTCAAGACAAGAAGTCAAGAGCTAAGTCAACAAGTTAAGAGTAAATTCCGAAAGTTAAGAAGTACGTCAAAAGAAGTTCATAAAGTTTTCCAAATTAAGTCTTGCACAAACAGTTTAACTTTGTTTTAAGACGTCAGTTTCAAATTAAGCAAAGAGTAAAGAGTTGAGTTAATTTCTCAAAAATACATAAGGGAACAACGTATTCCCAAAGAGTTTGTAAATATTTTCATATTTGAGTAAGAAAAGGAAACATCGATTCCAATAGAGCTTTCAAGCTAAGTTTTGAGTAATTATTTCAAACCAAAGAAAGAAGATTTTTTTTCAAAACCATATGAGCAAAGTACATTTTTGGAAGTAGTGTTGACTACCGATATGGGTATGCGCGTTCATATTAACTCAAGTCTCCATACACCATGTAGTCATCATGGGTAGTAAAGGATCATATTTTTTGATGTTTTTAGCATAAACTTGTGGTTTCACTAAGTTAAGTAGTTATATATGACGACAAAGTATAGGATAGTTCTGGCAGTGTGGGCAAGACATTGTATCACCACATACGCTCATAGTGGTGGTTGTCGGTTAGAGAAAATCCCATAGAAACTATATTACTTTATGTATGAATAAAGTTTAGTTTGTTAATGCATTTTATTTAACAAACTAAGTTGTTTTTAGTATTGATAAAACTTTTCATATATTGCATGTGTTTCATTACTTTATTTTGAGTTCAGTTTATTCATGAGTTGAGAAGAGACAAGTTAAGAGTTGCTTTCAGAATCTTTTCAATCCTATGTTATGTTCAACATTCCAACTCACATACTCATACATTCAATGTATTGATGTCCGTTGACCTGTATCGTAATGTGATGTACACATATGTAACTAGGATCGGCATCCAGTGCATCGTTGATCCATTGAGCATTTCAGAGTCAGTTGGTAGTCTCCTTGCTTTCCGGAGGATCCATTTTCATTGCTTTTTTAGTTCATTAGGATGTTGTCTGGTTTGTCCCAACATCCATCTCAATTGTTTTAGAGGTTTTATAGACAATCAGATGTTAGTTCTTTAGTCTTTTCATTGTCATTATTCCATGCTGAGACTTGAGTTTGCCTTAATGACCAGTTAATGTTCTTTTATAACATTCCTGTTTATCATATGAACTTATCTTTGTTGAGTTTAAGTCTTTCACTGAGTAAGTAAGTCGTATCAAGGGTTCGCTTGGGGCCAATGGTTCTTAAGTGTCTGCCATGCCCAAGGTGTAGGTTCGGGGCGTGAAAAGTAAGATGAAACTTTTCATCAGATATCCTATTATGTAGTGAACATTAGGAGTTGCATTGATAGAATTATATTTGATCTTATTAAAAAATGCATAAGATTGATGGACAAGTATCTTCGTTTAGTTTTTGAAATTCTAGCAGTTTGATTATGTTCTCAAAATGTAAATCTAACTATTCTTTTATTAGTATTTTATACTTGAATATGGATTAGAATCTCAAAGTTGACGGTGATGTGGATCCATTAATAATGGAAGTTCCCATAAATTTTCTCGCATTTGATAAATCAAAAGTTGATGTTTCAGAGGTAAGCTTTTGAAAAGTTTTTTTTTTTTTAATTATAAAGTGTTTAGTTTATTTTCCTTTAAAATATGAACTAAAATTATACTACCCCCCCCCCCCCCCTTCAATTGCACCTTTCTGGTTTTTTCTTCAAACAAGTGGAACCCAACAATAATATAATATTGATTGTGTCAATAAATATTTGTCAATTAATCAGGAAATAAATTATGGTTTTGGGACTGACTAAAATGAAAAGTATGTCACACTAATTAGAATACAAGGAGTGTATAAATAATAGTATTAAAATATATTCTATCCTTCAATTGTGCCCCTTTTTAGTTATTTCCTACATACATCTAAAAATATATAATAGGTCTTTCAAACTTTCGTCTCTATGATAAACAAATAAATATTTTTATTTCTCATCTAAAGCACACATGACTTAGAAAGGTACGATGATATAACCTCAATATAAATATATGTAAGGTAATGAAAAAACTCAAACCTCTACCCGTGATTAATAGACATAAAATAAGCATTCTAATTTTGATCAAAATTTAAAAAATATTGAAATTAGCATAGAGAACATGACTTACCATTATTACTCACGTTAAACTAAGTTATAAATACACATATATTAAAAGATTAAATGAATATCTTTACCATTCAAATAATGTTTTTTAAATAGGAGTATAAAATAAAAGTTTCTTTTAAAGTGAAGATATGAGAAGCGTTACAAAGAAAATTATTGTTCTTGTTATTGAAAGCATAATAAAACAATGTATTTCTTGATAAATTTGGACATTCTAGAACTTTTATCATGATTTTAAATATTAATTGAGTTTCTTCTTTAATTTTCATATTTATTTTCGTGAATAATTTCTCATATTTTCTACTACAATATGGATAAGAAGCATAAAATTGATTGCAGAGATGTAATAATGGCGGTTCCAATATCTTCTGTTTCACCTCAAGCTGGTGTTTTATTGGTAAATTCTGAGAAATTCCTCCATTATTTAACGTACTTATTATAAGGTGTTTAGTACTTTTACTATTTAGATATCTATAAAATCCTTTAATGTATTTAGAAATTACTTTTTCAATGTTAGTTATATTCTGGAATAAAAAGTTTGGATGGATAGTGATGGTTGTTGTGATCTGTAGTTATGGTTGTTATGAATGAAAATTGCGGATTGTTTATTGACTATTCATGGTATTGTGGATTGTAGGGATTGATAGTGGTGATAGTAGAAGTTTATAATAGTAGCTTGTTGGTAGTTCATATTTGGATGACAAATAAGGGGCTGTTTGGATGTATTTTTTTAAAGAGACTTATAAGTCAAAAACTACAAGTTGTGGACAACACCCACTTTTAATTTTTGGCTTTTTTTGGTACTTTTTCAACCTTAAAAAAGTGTTTTCCCAAATATTTCAAAAAGTAAAAAATATCTTAAAAACAAAAAGTCACAAAAAAAAAGTTAATTTAAACATACATTAATAGCTAATGATTGTGGTAAATGATGGTGTTAGACAATATATAATGGTGACAAATGTTGGTCATTGTCGATACTGTTTGATGATTTTTTGTAATGATGATTGGTATCACTTAGTGCTACTGTTATATTGATTTATAGTGATGATGATTGTAGAAGTTAGTGTTGGCTGATTATATTGATTTATAGCGATGGTAATTGAAATAAAATAGGCACATCAATAACTTAGTGCTACTTGTTGTTATTGAATGCATTATATTTAGTACTAAGCTATTTTAAATATCTTGTGTACCACTTAATGTACACATTATTGATGTTCCAAGCTCCACCAAGTGATTAACATCTGAAAATAAATTTTCGGTATATTTGAATTTCATAACATGTAACTTGTTTTGGTTGAAGAAGGAGAAGAGTAAGAATAAGTTTATAGAGATGATACAAAAAAATATGCATTATTTGCATACGCATACATTTGAACAGAGAAGACAAAGCCTGATCATCAAGAATAGTTCTCGTCGAGATGGGTTAACTATTGATTACGTAAGTTTTTTTCATCTAACTAATAGAAATGTTTGTTTTTCAAATATTAATAGCAAGCTATACTTTTTTGGTGAATTATGTACTTAACATTTAATACTATTGACAAATAGTTCTACCATTATTTAGAGACAAAAGAAAAGTTTCGATCTATGATAGAGGTTTATAAGTTTCTTCTATATGGAGAAATTCCTGAAAAAACAAAAAATAAAGTGAAAAGGGGGAAACATTGCAGGTTAGCTCAAGAAAGTTATATTAGAAAAAATAGTGCAATCGTCTATATTATGCTTGTTTACTATAAGGGTTTAATATTTAGGTAAAACCAATACGTAAAAGACGTATGCGCGATAAAGTATTGATCAAACACTATGTGGTAGGAACTTGTTAATCTTGCAATGGGGTTTACATAAAAGATCGCAATGGAGTTAGTTATTTATCTGAGCGTGACATTCCTTCAAACATAGGGTAACAAAGTTAAGAATATCAAGATAAAACAAATAGTTCTTTCATATCTTGGTATTATTATTGTCATTTTCACATTACTGTCTGGTTGATTCGTATTATTTTGTATATTTTTTGTGGCCAGAAAAAAAAGAGAAAAAGAGAAAATGAAGATTTTTTTGTGCATCAACAAGTCAACTTGGGATGTGAAGCATTAAGTGCACATGTGAACTCGGGAGATGTTGCAATAAGTTCTCATGTGAAGTCCTTACCTTTGGTATTTTGAGATCTTACCGTAGGGACACAATGCAGAACATTTCTAAGTATAATTATAATTTTTTTAGTTAATCACCTGACTATCGATGAATGTTATTTGTCTTTCATTATATAAGAAAAGTATTGAATTATTACTCTTTCCTATTTCTAGGACTAAAGATTTTGCTTAATGTAAAACTTAGAGTACTGCTTTTGTCCCAATACTATTGTTCATATTAATAATTTAAAATATAATATAATTGGATTTCATGTTTATCTTGTAATTCTTCGCACTTTCATACACTCTCAACCTTAATCTATAATCTTATTGAGGTCTTCCACCTGTATCTGGGATGCTCTTGGCCAATCCAGGTTCAAATTTTAAAGCCCACAAAATATTGAGCTTGAGTTCAAAAGGTAGATGACATGCTTTTACAAAAACCACATGATACGGGGACATTCCTATAGTTATTTTGAATGTTGGTCAATATGCTCATCATACTTTCATGCCCAATTCGTGCTATTGTCATTCACTCTTATCCCAAGAATGGAATTACTCTCGGTTTGATATTTATTTTTTCCTACTCATTTTAGAGTGATATGGAGTGGCCACCTTATACTTGACACCATATTTTTATATCAACGTGTTGAGTAATTTGTTGTGTAAGTGTGATCCACCATCACTAATGATGACTCTTGGAGTTCCAAATACAAAAAAAATGTATCTCTTTAAGAAAGTGTAACACTCCTGCCGTCATTTCTTGTTTATGCGATAGCTTCAACAGATTTGGACAAATAGTCGATTGCCACCAAGGTATATGTATTTCCATATGAACTGATGAACAATCCTATAGATGAATACTCCAAACATCATAAAGTTCCACTTCAAGGACAGGATTAACGGGTCCCTCATTTGTAATGACCCGGAAGGTCCTTTTAGGAAAAGTCTATAAAAGAAAATATTATTTTACCCCTCTCGATAATTGCCCCGAGTTATTTTTGATCAGTTGGTGAAGTTGGTTTGAGAATTTTAAACTATTTGATAACTCCGGTTATTTCGTTGATGAATATTTATTAAATAATTAATTTTATTAGTTGGTGGTTAATGGATCAAGTCCATATATAATATAGGGATAATGGACAAGTACCCCCTCAATCTATGACCGAAATCTCAGAAACACACTTATACTATACTAAGGTCCTATTACCCCCTGAACTTATTTTATTAATAATTTTCTACCTGTTTTTGACCTATGTGGCACTATCTTGTGGGCCCAACGCTGGTTGACTTTTTCTTTCAAGTTAGTGCCACGTAAGTCAAAAAGGGGTAAAAAATTACTTATAAAATAAGTTTAGGGGGTAATAAGACCTTAGTATAGTATAAGTGTGTCTCTAAAATTTCGAGCATAGATTGAAGGGGTACTTGTGCATTTTTCCAATAATATAATTTAAGTTAATGGCCCCTGTATTAGAATTAGTTGGTAGGATTTTCACGTAGATAATAAACTTAGAAACGAAAATAAAAAAAAATGGAGAAAGAAACCGTGGCGGCATCCAATAAAGTACAAATCTCAAGCTAAGCTTTGACGATTTTATACTTAAATATATTCATATGTTGATTTTTTTTATAATAGACAACCCACTAATCTATGAATTAAATACAATTGTTGCCTCAATTCAGTGAGGAGAAAAATATGACGGAGAAATTAATACAGGGCCTTAGCTATGTTATTTTATTGGGTGAGATGTTAAATATTGTTTCAGAGTAGTTAACTTGCTAACGAGGAGTTGTTCTTTGTTTCACACTAAATTTGCACTTGTTTCGTAACCAGTGGTTCCTATATTTATTAATTCTTATTTTATTATAACCATTATAAATTAACTTCTCATATATTGATTTAGGTGATTAATTATCGGGTGTTCTATTTTATATGAAAGCTATTAGGATTTTAGTGTTTGGAAAAATTATGACTTAACGCTAGGCTTGAGTTTGAGAAATATGAGATTTGATCTATTAGTTGAAATTAAAAATCTTAAAATGTTAGCATTAATTTGGGAGAGTTTTGGGTCTAAGCTAGACATATAGTAATATGTGTTATTAGTTTTGAAATCTTGTTGTGGTAAATTATTTGGATAGATTGCTTTGAGTTGGAAGTTCAACAAAAGGGGAAGACTCAAGTTCCGGAGTGAGTTCTTGATTCAGCGAGGCAAGTGAATTTCTAAACTTTTGTTAACTGTATGGAATGCGTGTATTTCCTTTTGTTATATGTTTGGGAGTAATGGAACTTGGTGATAGGTTAACTAGTCCAAATTGATTAATTCTAATGATTTAAAAAGGGCAATAAAAGGCAATGCGATTAATTGTTTGTGTGTGATGTGTTGATAATGAAGAATGGTTTAAAAGGCTTGTTGAATCATTGTTGAAGTTGTTTTGAATTGTACAATCTTATGAAAATGGTTATCTCTTCGTTATTTTAGTGAACATGTCATTTGCATTGTTTTGGAGACATAGCTGTGACAAGTGATATGTGCATTGAGAAAGAATAAGAAATTAAAGAGGATTTACCATTTCGCGGGACGTATCACGCGCCGCGATGGATACTATATTTCAAGGGATGTATCACACGCCGCAATGATTACTATTATCGAGGGTCGTAACGCACCCAATGATGGATGCATGGACAAATATGTCTTCCATGGGTCCTCTGAGAGAGAGCGGTTGTGTATCACAAGGTCAGACATGCATCACTGTACTTGACATTGCATTCCATTGCATTGCACACATTTATCATTAATGAATTTTGTATTGTGTTTTTCTGATCTTGTGAGTGCATTTCAGTGGATTTTGATTGATGAATATTGAGCTTGTTGTTGAAGATATGTAATTATTAGAATGTTGTTGTTGAGATATGCACTTGTGAATTTTGAACTTTTAGGTTGTGCTTGTTTTTATGCAGGTTGTAGTTATGAAGGTTCGGTTGGGATATAAGGAGTAACCGTATTCTATCCTCTTAACTCGTGTTTAAAGGTTTACTTATTGAGTACCGTGTGGTTTGGTACTCACCCCATTGCTTCTACAATTTTTTGTGGGTTACTAGCCCGGACCTTTGTGTTATATTCTCTTCTTTTCCGAGGCTTCTTTGATGATTTGTGAGGTAGTTGTTTGTCATCTCACCAGACCTTCTTACTCCTGTTTATGATATTGTTCTACTTTAGAAACAATGTGATATGCGACTTGTATTTTCTTTGATTCAATTGATTACATTAGAGGCTTGTACACGTGACAACCATATTTTGGAGTATTTTAAGTTTGATTATGAAATTTCCGCATTTTTATTGTAATGGTTGAGTTTTAGGCTGACTTGTCTTAGTTGGATAAGACGAGTGCCATCATGCCTATTTTTGGATCGTGACAAAATGGTATCAGAGTCCCTAGTTCATAGGTCTTACGTGTATATAAGCCGAGTCTAATAGATTCCCGAGGATCGGTATGGAGATGTATGTACTTATCTTCGAGAGGATATGGTGACTTTTAAAGAAATCTTCACTTATTGAATATTTATCGTGCATCCTTTGTTAGTCTTTATTCTTATCTCTTCACTTCTTTCACTCTAACTTATAGTGATGACTCGTGCGTAGTCCTCATGTGAGTAGTTGATGTCCTCTATGGTTTGAATGTTATATTTGATATTAAGGTGGAAATAATATACATATGGAATGATGTGTGGTTAGGTTTATAATGTTTATCAATTCAAAAGGGTTGTGCAAGGTTAGTTACCCTAGTAAAGTGAATAGTATTTGTGTGGTGTATACGGTATTTTGAAATGGTTTGAAAATTAAGTGGAATGTAAATAAAAGGATGTCTATAGAATGAATAATGTAACCATGGAAAATACAGTTCGCAGAATTGTCACAAAATGATGGGTTTCTTTGCGAACAATGAGAATGATGTTGCGCTATCTGAGGTTATAATATTTACTACGATTTTATAGATTGTGTGTATATCAAAGAGGGTCATAATATGACTACTATGTGGTATCGATGCTTACTTGGTTAGATTTATGAAATGTGCTACTTTTTCTTGAATTGACCTACGAATGAATACGAATAGCTTGGATTAGATTCAAAAAGAAGTTGGTAATATTCTATAGCTATTCGACGGATAGAAATGAGTAGGCTATTTGGGTTCAATCATATTTGTAGGTATGATGTGTTCTACTTGTGGATCCAACAATCATTCATGAGGTGTGACTACTGGTATATGGAAATAGATACGTTAATTATTCAGCATAAATACTAACTACTTAAAGAGTTATCAATTGTATCACATACTCGTATAATGTGATTCGATGTTGCATTCACATTCGAGAAACCAACCAGTTTTTTACTACAGACGAATGAGTTAAGCATTATTTATAAGGGAAATTTTAGAGTTGGATTGTTAATACGATATTAATGTGTTTAGTTAAGAAGTGTATCCCGAGGGATCAAAATAAGGAACGGTTATTTTATCTTAAGGTCATTGATAGATACAAGAATGACAAAACTTATGGGTAAAGAAAGTCCCAAAGAGTATACTTTTAAAAGGTTACTGAAAAGTTTAGTTAAAAAAGTGCTTATAAAAGTGGGTTAGTTCTTTGGATTTGATTGGTATAACTAGGTTTAAAATGTCATACACATGAAAAAGATGGCTTTGTGTTAATGGCAAGGGATAACTAGGCATAATAGTAATAAGAGTCCGTGATGGATTGTGATAAGGATGAACTATATGATAAAGATTGTTGGTTAAATGAATTTTTGTATGGTAATGACCACTTGCGAGTATCTAATGTTATGGTTTGCTATTATTTGGTGAGAAGTGTGGTGGCAAGGAAAGTTTTAGGATGTGTTGAAACACTGCCCGAATAGAATCTAAAGGATCTAGAGTCATAATAAAAAAACAATAAATTAGTGGGATATAGTCTAGCCTTCGTAAAGAGAAGAGAGTAAAAATATTTTCTTTGATTGCAAGAGCTAAGGATCTTTAGAGGGGTTGAGAATTGGTTTAAGAGATCTGTGGTTATGCTAATATATAGTGTCACAGGATTGTCAAATTTATTTAAAACTATTGGATAAAACTTGAGAAAGGAGTATACGGATATTAGCTGAAGTATGATGATTAGTTATTTTGTGATTTTGAGTTTGATAATGAGTATGGTAGGATTTTTGGCGAAATATATGATAAGGTCGATGGAGATACGACCAATAATAACCTAAGATACGTGAATTCATAAAAATCTTCAAGAGCTAATGTTGATAGACAAAAAGATTGGGTTATACAATTGGATTCAACATTCAAGTTTTTTGATGAGTTTAGGATTGTGGGAGTATGTTTTGTCAAGGTATGGACTGGTAAGGTAAGAAATGATTGATAGCGTTGAGTATGAAACATTTGGAAGTACCTAAAATTTGAGTAATAAACTTGGTTACTATAGATTGTTATAGCTAAGGGTTTTTTCACATAATGTTATGGTTTAGATGAAAAGGTAAAAATGTTGTGGGTTGTTGGCCAAAAATAAAATTGGTAAGTGAATCACCAAAGGGAACAAAAATTTGGTGTATTGAAGAGTTCAAGATATTTAGAATTTTGTATCACAATTTTTTTTTGAGAAAAGTTGAGGAATAAGACCTCTCGTATAAACTTTGAAATGGATTGTATTTTAAGGTTGTATTATTTATTTCCTTTGATTTTAGATATGACTATGGATGTGAATTGGTTCGGTATAGACTTACTAGGATTTTGTCATCGATTATAAATATTGAGTCTTGGTTTGGTTACATGTAATTATGTGTGGATGATTCTATGTTGTTATGTCGAGCTAGATTGTTTAAAAATGGTAGATGAATTATGGATGCACTATGATATGAACCTACAATTCTACTTGGTTATTGAGGATTTTTAAGAGGATTAAAAAAACTACTTTGTTGATGAAACTATATTGGCTCTTGTGATATGTTACATAGACACTAGATGGTAAATAAAGATTATTTGCTTATATATATATATATATATATATATATATATATATATATATATATATATATAGAATTATTAGGGTTACCAAGAATTTCTTAAGTGTTGGTATGAGGTATATGATGGTTTCAATAATAGTTGAAACATTGTTATGAGAAAGATTGCGTAGAGTTGACATTGGACATGATTCAATAGCTTCATCTCAATCAGAAAGTAATATAAGATTTGAAATTAATGCTATCGTCCTTGGATGAGACTTTTATTGATCATGTGATGCTTAAATGGAAAGATACACAGAATAATAGTTCATTTTTTTGTAGGCTATAATATGTTTTCTAAGAAGACTTTGATACTCGTGATGGATTTAGAGTAAGATAAAGTGATGGTGTGGTTATGATGTTTGTTTATATTAAGAGTGTTGTCTTAAATGGAGTACTTTGAGAAGTATGTTAGGTTTAATAAATCGAGTATGTGTGTAATGAGATCAGGCTAGTTGATTGTGGGTGGATAAAAATTGAGATATGGAGTAAGATAAATATAATTGTTTGTTATGTGACTATGGAAAGAGTATCTTATGTTATCCAAACTTTGGTTTGTAGTGTGATTCGTTGCACAGGCTCGTGTGTGTTTCTACATCAATGGGTAAATTTGTAATGGTGGATCGGATGGACCGATCCTCTTATGTCCTCTTTATAAGGTGGGATCCTTGGGAAAGGTTGGTCATTTCAGTTATGATAGATTTGGTCTTGTTTGAGATAGTTGAAGTATACTAATTATTCTACATGCACAACCTTGCTTATGAAGACTTATATAAGAGCTATGAAGAGTTACAATTGTGTAAGAGTGTAGTTAGATGTTCTATATTTTGAAGTGTATGGCTTGTTGAATGTTTACTTAATCATTTCCTTCTTTGGGTTAGATAAGTTTGATTATCCCGTGATGAGTGTTCGATGTCTAAATCTTAGACGGTTATAACTTAAGCTTGTGAAAAGATTATGCTATGAAAAGAAAATCTTGATAAGGTCTATGATGGTTTGTGCATTATGATTGTCTGCTGGTTTGTTGAGGCTCACTTCTGGTTGTAGTGAGTATTTTTTCAGAATGTTATCTTAGTTATGTGAGAAACGATTTGTCATGATATTTGTGTTGTGTTCCAATAGGTTGCACTTTAGATTGATTTCATGGGTAAGTCTGTGGCTTGATAATCAATCCTGATTTGTAGATATTCGGAAGTTTCATTCGAAAGTTAAGTTCTTAATAGTTGATCTTGATGTAATTGTCTTTAGAAGGATATCACTAGGAGACATGAACACCGACTAGTACGTCATAACCCAAGTGTTTGGTTACGTCGGTTATTCTTGTTTCTTCTTCCTTATGTTCGGGGAAGGTCATTTAAGGAAAAGTTTATAAAAGAAAATATTGTTTTACCCCTCTTGATAGTTTCCCTAAGTTATTTTTTAACAGTTGATGAAGTTGGTTGGAGTATTTTAAACTATTCGATAACTACGGTTATTTAGTTGAAAAATATTAATTAAATAATTAATTTTTATTAGTTGGTGGTTGATGGGTCAAGTGCATATATATTATAATTTAAGTTAATGTCCCATGTATTATAATTAGTTGGTAGGATTTTCACGTACATAATAAACTTAGAAACGGAAATAGGAAGAAATGTAGAAACAAACTGTGGCGGCGTCCAATAAAGTATGACTCTCTTAGGTAAAAATAAATCTCAAGCTGAGCTTCAAGGACTATATACTTAAATATATTCATATATGTATTTTTTAAAAAAATATACAACCCACTAATGTATGAATTAAATACAATTGTTGCCTCAATTTAGTGAGGAGACAAATATGATGGAGAAATTAATATATGGCCGTGTATATATATATATATGTGTGCGCGCTCGCGCGCGCGCGTGTGTGTAAATTTATTTTGGGTCTTATTTTATTGTGTGAGATGTTGAATATTGTTTTAAAGTAGTTAACTTCCAGACAAGGAGTTATTCTTTGTTTCACACTAAATTTCCACTGGTTTCGTAACTAGTGGTTCCTAGATTTATTAATTCTTATTTTACTATCAACATTGCAAATTAAGTTCTCATATGTTGGTATAGGTGATTAATTATCGGGTGTATTATATTGTATTAAAGATATTAGGATTGTAGTGTTTGGAAAAATTATGAGTTAACCCTAGGCTTGAGTTTGAGAAATATGACATTTGATCTATTTGTTAGAATCAAAATTATAAAAATATTATTATTAATTCGGGTGAGTTCTGGGTCTAAACTAGACATACAGTAATTGGTGTGTTATTAGTTTTGAAATCTTATTGTGCTCAATTATTTGGATAGATTGCTTTGAGTCGGAAGTTCAACGAAAGGAGATGACTGAAGTTCCAGAGTGAGTTCTTGATTCACTAAGGCAACTGAAATTCTAAACTCTTGTTAAGTGTATGGAATGCGTGTATGTCCTTGTGGTATGTGTTTGGGAGTAATGGGCCTTGGTGATGGGTTGATTGTCCACACTGATTAATTCTAATGATTAAAAAAAAGGGCAATAAAAGGCAATGTTATTAATTGTTTTTGTGTGATGTGTTTATAATGGAGTATGGTTTGAAGGCTTATTAAATAATTTATTGTTGTGAATTTTGCAATGTTATGAAAATTGTCATCTCCTCGTTATTTTTGTGAACGTGTCACTTGCATTTTTCAAAAATTTAGTTGTGACAAGTGTTATGTGCATTGAGAAAGATTAATAAATTAAAGCGGATGTACCATTTCGAGGGACGTATCACGCGGAGCGATGAATATTATATTTTGATTGACGTATCTCACGCCATGATGATTACTATTATCGAGGGTCGTATCGCACGTCACCATGGATGCATGGACAGATATGTCCCTCGTGTGTCTCGGACTGAGAGACATAGGTTGTGTATCACTAGGTCGGACATGCATCTTGCATTGCACGTATTTATCGTTAGTGAACTTGATATTGTGTTTTGCTGATCTTGTGAGTGCCTTTCTGTGGATTTTGATTGATGACTATTGAGCTTGTTGTTGTACATATGTAATTGTTAGAATGTTATTGTTGAGATATGCACTTGTGAATTGTGAACCGTAAGGTTGGGGTGATATTATGCAGGTTGTAGCTACGGAGTTTCGGTTGGGGTGTAAGGAGTACCCGTGTTATATTCCATTAACTCGTGTTTAGAGGTTTAGTTGTTGAGTACAGTGTGGTTTGGTACTCACCCCTTTGCTTCTACAATTTTCGTAGGTTACTAGCCCAAACCTTTGTGTTATATTCTCTTCTCTTTTGAGGCTTCATGGATGATTTGTGTGGTAGCTGTTCATTATCTCAGCAGACCTTCTTACTCATATTTATGTTATTGGTCTACTCTAGAAACAATGTCATATGAGACTTGTATTTTTCTTTGGATTCAATTGTAATACTTTAGAGGCATGTACACGTGATGTCACGACTGGAATCTAGACACCAGACCAGACCGGCGTCGTTGACCTCTCAGAGGTCGCAGACAAGCCTACTTACGTCATTCTTACTTCATCTAGGTTAATTTTAGAGGAAAATTTGAAACTTTTTGTTTCTTAACATGCATAAAGATCATTCTACTTACATTCATAATGTTCACAATCAACCATCTAACATTAAGATTATCAACATAAATGAATAGTTCAATACTGCATTAAATGTATAATTGCCAAAATGGCACCAATACAATGTCTGAAATAAAAATGGAAAGAAACACTAGTGGAAAATACTCCACTAGCTAAAGCCTATATCTAAGATAGATAGTAACGGTAGACATCCTCGAAAGCATGAGGGCCTACCAAGTCCGGATGATAGCTCCACGTCTCATCATTAGTATTAAGTATACATTATTGTCAATACTTTCATTAGAGTGTTCATAGATGTAACAACTCTAAAAATGGATATGATAAGTAATGCTTAATGTGTCAAGAATGCCTACGATTAGACAAGGGTTCACACGGATTGATGCGCGTAGAACCATACCTCAGAACCCTTTATACAACCAAGCCAACTAACTTGGGGAGTTATTTGAGCTTGGAAAGGTTGGGTCCAACCATGTAGGGCTCTCGAATACGAAGATTTACTCGAAGGAGTCTTTACCGGACTTAAAAAAGGGGAAATCTTAGGTTTGGAGGGTCTAGGGGTAAAATGGTCTTTTTACTGGATAAGGATAGTATCGTAATTACCCTAAATATGTAATTAATTATTTCATTAATAAGGTGGAGGGGCAATTTGGGGAGAGAGGGCCGAAAATGGTCTCTTGAAGTGAAGTCTTGCTCCACCCGGGTTCGAACCTCGGTGGAACCAATGAATTAAAGTGATTTTTGTTTAAGTTATTGAATTAATGTAATTAATTAATAATTATTATTCGTTAGCTGATATAAAATAAAATATAAATCAGATTTTTTTTAAATAAACAAAACCTTATTGACTAAGTCCTAAAACTAGACTCCTAAGCCTCCTACAACTCCCACTCTCTCACGTTTATCTCTCAACTCTAACGCTCAATATCTCTTCTTCTTTATTACCTATTCTCTCTGCCAAAATAAGATTCAAGAGCAAAAAAATAAACCAAGTTCTTCACACTTGAAGAACTCACACGAAATCACAAGAAAATAAACGTTAATCGCACATTAGGCTAAGGGAGGTTGTCCGTCGAGTGGTGTTGACATTGACGAGTCTTAGACGTGATCTTGGGCATCAAGTCAAGGGTTTAACGTCAAAAAGGTATGGGTTCTCTTCTCTCTTGGTCCCTTTTCCAAGAGACCCTTTAAGGTTCATATTATTCAATACGAAAACTAGGATTGTTCCCCTTTGCATGCCCCTGTCATTAGCTCCCAATGAATCGTAGGTTGGGTATGATTGATGGTAGATTAGTGTATGTTATGTTTTAGTGATGAATATGATTATGTTTGTGTATTTGAAATCGTATGAAATACAACCCATGTGTTCGAAATTACGTGCAAGTGTGTGTATGTGCAAGCATGTTACAGTGACTAAGGTTCTCGGATTAAGGCTCCAAAATTGATAATGCTATGGTTGTTATTTTACGGGCATAAACCAATGTAAATCGTGATGTTCATTAAAATGAAAGTGTGGCTGATTTGAGTACCAATCTTTTGGCTAAACGAATTTATGAAAAATGCACCCAAAACGTAATATATGATCTATGAATTTCCCTAAGAGTTCAAGTGAAAGTGTTGGTGAAAATGAGATCGAAAATAATTAAATTTCCAGCAAACTTACAAGTTTGGTTTAGGCTAAATAAAGATGAATAAATCTGGAAATTATTTGAGTGTAAAAGGGATGAGGTCACCAGGATTCGAACCCATGACCTCACCCGTGAACTGCCTTAAAAACGTGAAGAAAAAAGATTGGGGTCAGGGGACTCGATCCCGAGTACTGACTGTAAGGTGAAATACAAATAAAAAATTAAGAAATGAGAGGAGTGGGATTCGAACCCACAACCTCTCGATCATAAGTTAAGGAAGGCGAAATAAAAAAGAAAAGTGAGGCGTGGGAATCGAACCCACGACCTCTAGGCAAAAAGGGGAGAAACAAAAAGAAAATAAAGTGAGGCAGTGGGGGTTCGATCCCACAACCTCACTGCCAACGCAGAAATAGTCAACTTTTAAAAGAAATTAAAATAAGGAGGCTGTGGGGGTTCGACCCCACAACCTCTCAGTCCCAAACGAGTAAAGAAGAAATAAAAGAAAAATAAAGAGAGGCTGTGGGGGTTTGATCCCACAACCTCATGGACTATTTTAATTAGACAAGAAGAATTAAATGAAAAAAATAAAAGGGGCTGTGGGGGTTCGATCCCATAACCCCTCGGCCAAGTAAGAGGAGATTCCAAGGAGAAAAATAAAGAGGGAATGTTGATGTTGGGGCTGGATCTAGGGTCCCAATGTCATGTGGACCAAAAATAAAATAAATGAAAAATGTAAATTGTTGTCCAAGGGATTTAAAACCGGGTTCCCTTGCCCCAAATTCCGTATTGTTACATAGGTCATACGTGAATTAAATGTTCAAGAATAATACGCCTACTTAGATCAAAATTGAGATCTTGGCATAAATACAAGATGCATAAGTCTTGTACTACATAATCTTAGGAAGATATGAAACACTTAAACGAATTATTAATGAAGCCTCCTGGCTTGTATGTATAGACCCATAAGTATAGATTACGTTTAAAAATAAGTGAACCTAAGATGTATGTAATGAAATGATGTAACCCTAGAAGGGTTAAGTACGAGTGTAAAATACATTAAATGGCCAAGACCATTGGTATACAATGAAATGATTATTATGTAATGAAATGACGAAACGCTAGAAGGGTTAAGTAAGAGTGTGAAACACACAAATGGACAAGTATATTGGCATATGATGAAATGAACATTCACGTAAAATGGGGTGTGTAATTATGAAGAGCAAATGTGCTAATGTTAATGAATGTGGTGACAACATGATATGAGGCTAATGTAAAAGATGAGAATAATCTCAAATGAGCCTAAGTAAATGTTATCAAAACGTACTCACCTATGAGAGTGTAAATTTAATGAAGAGACCAGTCTTTATGAACACTCTAATAAAAGTATTGAGATTAACACACTTAATACTAATGATGAGATGAGAAATCATCTATTGAGCTATGATGTCCTCATACTAGAAGCCAGCTTCCATGACGTATTAGTTGAATGTAATGGAACCTTATACTGAGCACCGATAGACTAGATATGAGAGGTGATGCATTCTTTCGGGAAGGGCGGAGGTTCACGTAACTCTCATGAGATGAGACTGTCCGGCATGCCGGGTATGGGTCTCCTTATATCTGCTAGTCTTCGAACCTATACTGCCAATATAGGGATCTGGCGGGGTTAAATTCCCATGTACGCTAGCATGTTTTGGGTCACTTTGGCCAGTGATTCCACCTCTTTTCGGTGTGGGGGAGAAACTGGATTTCATGATGCTCAAATGATCTATGTCGATTAAAGTTAAAGTTCCCTATGAATGAATGAGGCCAACCTCAAATGATGCACATAATTAAATGAACGATACCAAAGGTGTAAGGATAGGATAATCAAGAGGTGAGCTAGACTCAAGTAATGACACTAGGTTATTCTTGATCATTGCACAGTAAACCAGATGAGAGTCTTAATATACATCCTAGGTATAGCTGGTGATTACACTAGCTTATGAATGAATGAAATGAAGTATGTATGAATGAATGAAGCAGACTCTGTGCTTGCTAAGGAAGACTCCCTAGTTGAGGTCTCATATGTTGAGCCCTCATTTTGGAAAGTCTTAATGTCAAGTCCATGATTCCAAGGTCTCATGGCATATGAATGAATGATATGAAATTTTTTATGTGCTATATGCAATATGATATGTGCTATGTGTAAGATGTTATGTGCTGTGTGCAATATGATAAGTATGATGATGCATGTTACTCTCCTGGGATGACTTTCCTAAACCAAATTTGGAAAGCTCACTGACTTTCTTAATCCAAATCTGGAAAGCTCACTGACTTTCCTAATCTAAATTTGGAAAACTCACTAACTTTCCTAATCCCAATTTGGGAAGTCCACTGACTTGACTTTCCATAATCATGTTGTTAGGAAAGAGCTATTCTTACTCATGCATGTCCGTGGTGTGTGCTTGCACATACCCATACTTAGTACAAGTGTGTACTAATCCCATACAACTCTATATTTTTAGGTGCACGCACAGGTGGACGCTAGAGCTTACAGGTTGATGTTGCAGCTATCCAGACGTGGAGCTTTCATCCGGACTTGGTAGGCCCTCATGCTTTCGTGGATGTCTACCGTTATTATCTAGCTTAGATGTAGGCTTTAGCTAGTGGAGCATGTTCCACTAGTGTTTCTTTTCACTTTCATTTCATACTTTGTATTGGTGCCGTTTTGGCAAAAATACGTTTAATGCAATTATGAACTGTTTCTTTCATTTGATTATCTCTATATTAGATTGTTGATTTGTGAACGCCTATGATGTGAAGTTTAAAATGTTTAGCATGAAATAAGAAAACAAAAAGTTCAAATTTTCCGCTAAAATTAACCTAGATGAAGTAAGAATGACGTATGTAGGCTTGTCTGGGACCTCTGAGAGGTCAACGACGCCGATCTCGTCTGGGGTCTAGATTCCGGTCGTGACAAAGTTGGTATCAGAGCACTAGGTTAAATTCCAAGGATAATAAGTTCACATGAACCACATTGAGTAGTTTCTAAGTCATGGTAGTGAAGTGCACCACTATCCTGAATTAGAGACTGCATGATGCGTAGGAAAATTTCCCTTCTTCTGATCTTATCATGCTTTTCCTAATGTCTACTTTCTTGGTGTTATGAGCGTGTCTAACATCAATCTTTGTTGTTTTCAGAGAATGAATACTAGGAGAACCATTGGTCAGAGGAGAGGAGGTGCAGCTGCTGGGGACAATCAGGTTCCACCCCAGGCTCCAGCTGAAGGAGTGGCTATGCCGGTTAACCAAGCTGGGTTGACTGATGCGGAGGTACGGGCATCTCTGGCCCAGATGGCAAAGGCCATCACTATGCAGGCCCAGGCTATGACTGCCCAGGTAAATCGGCAGGATGTTCAGAGGGAGAACCCACCGGTTCGTAGCATGGCTGACAGGTTGAGAGATTTCACGAGGATGAATCCTCCTATTTTCACAAGGTCTAAGACTTCAGAGGACCCCCAGGAGTTTGTGGACGAGGTGCATAAGATTTTGGTGGCTATGGGGGCCACAAATATTGAGAAGGCTGAGCTGGCTTCCTATCAGCTCAAGGATGTTGCACATACTTGGTGCAAGATGTGGTAGGATAGCCGAGCTTTGGGCGGAGTTCCGGTCACTTGGGAGCTGTTTAAGACAGCCTTCCTGGAGAGATTCTTTCCCAGGGAGATGAGGGAGGCAAAGGTTGAGGAGTTTATCAACCTTAACCAGGGATCAATGACAGTCAGGGAGTATTCCGTCAAGTTTGTTAAGATATCCAGGTATGCTACTTTCCTTAGTATTTAATAAAAAGGATGAGGTGAGTATTGAAGTTTGTTAAATTATCCAGGTATGCTACTTTCCTTGTGTGTAACAGCAGGGATGAGATGAGCAGGTTCCTCACAGGAATCAATGGAGATCTGGTGGAGGAGTGTCGGTCTGCGATGCCCCATGATAATATGGGCCTCTACAGGCTGATGGTGCATGTCCAGCACGTAGAGGACATCCGTAAAAAGAGGGGTGTTCATGATGCTAGGAGGCCTAAGCCTCAAGATCAGGCAGGTCCCAGCCATGGAGGCCACAGAAACAATTTTGGCATCCGTAAGCAACCCAGGTTCAAGAAGGGGCAACAGAGTTCTGGGAAATCATATTTTCAGAGGAGTACAACACCTAGAGGAGGGCGACCTGAGCCCAAGAAGGGCAATGGAGGTGAGATGCAGCGTCCTAAAAGAACTGTGCTAAGTGTGGCCGAACTCACAGTGGAGAGTGCAGACAGGGCACTAATGCCTGCTTCGGTTGTGGTAAGAGTGGGCACATGGTTAGAGACTGCCCACAGAACAGAGGTCAGGCTGGAGGTATTGCTCAGCCTAGGCCTAATCCAAAGGATGCAGCAGCAGCCGAGCCTCCTAAGAGGAAAGAATTCTATGCTATGAAGGGCAGGGAGGAGCAGGAGAAGTCCGCTGATGTGGTCACAGGTATGCTGCAAGTATTCTCAACTTCTATTTATGCTTTACTTGATCCAGGGTCTACACTTTCCTTTGTAACTCCTTTGCTTGCTCTCACTTTTGAGATATTGCCTGAAGTTCTGCATGATCCTATAGTGGTTAGTACACATTTAGGAGAAAATGTAAGAACTGATAGAGTATACAAGGGTTGCCCAATAGTGATAAGTGGTAAGACTATGTGTGCAGACTTGGTTGAGTTACCCATGCATGATTTTGATGTTATTCTTGGCATGGACTGGTTTCACAATTGTTATGCTTGCTTGGACTGTCGTAGTAGAGTGGTGAGATTTCGTTTCCCTAATGAAGAGGAGCTAGTCTGGGAGGGGTACAACTCGAGTCATCCTAACCTCTTGATTTCGAACCTTAAGGCCAATAAAATGATGTCCAAGGGGTTATTGTGTCATCTTGTGAGTGTTAATGATTTGGATCATGACATTCCTTACATAGACTCAGTGCCTGTAGTGTCACGACCGGAATCTAGACCCAGACGAGACCGGCGTCGTTGACCTCTCAGAGGTCGCAGACAAGCCTACTTACGTCATTCTTACTTCATCTAGGTTAATTTTAGCGGAAAATTTAAAACTTTTTGTTTCTTAACATACTTGTTAAACATTCTTATCATTTCATAATTGTTCACCATCAACCATCTAACATTAAGATCATCAAATAAAAGGAATAGTATAATATAGCAATAAAGATGTACTTGCCAAAATGGCACCAATACAATGTCTGAATAAAACAGGAAAGAAACGCTAGTGGAACATGCTCCACTAGTTCAACTCTAAAACTAAGCTAGAATGTAAAACAATAGCATCCTCGAAAGCATGAGGACCTACCAACTCCGGATGAATGTTGGACGTCCGGATAACTGCAACAATGATCCTGTAGCTCTATCGTCCACCTGTGCCTGCACCTAAAAATAGTATAGTTGTATAGGGTTAGTACACACTTGTAATAAGTATGGGTATATGCAAGCACACACCAAGGACATGCATGAGAAAGAATAGCTCTTTCTTAACAACATGATTATGGAATGTCAAGTCAGTAGACTTGCCAAATTTGGATTAGAAAAGTTGGTGAACTTTCCAAATTTGGATTAGGAAAGTCATGCCATGAGAGTAACATGCAACATCATAAACATCATATTGCACACAACACATAACATCTTACATATAGCACATATCATAGCACATAGCTTCTTTCATATCGTTCATTCATATGTCATGAGACCTTGGAATCATGGACTTGACATTAAGACTGTCTAAAATGAGGGCTCAACATATGGGACCTCAACTAGGGAGTCTTCATTAGCAAACACAGAGTCTGCTTCATTCATTCATACATACTTCATTTCATTTCGTTCATAGGCCAGTGTAAACACCAGCTATACCTAGGATGTAGTTTAAGACTTTCATCGGGTTCATTGTGCAATGACCAAGAATGACCTAATGTCATTACTTGAATCTAACTCACCTTTTGATTATCCCATCCTAACACCTTCGGTATCATTCATTTCATTATGTGCATCATTTGAGGCTGGCCTCATTCATTCATTGGGAACTTTAACTTTAACCGACATAGATCATGTGAGTATCATGAAATCCAGTGTCTCCCCCACACCGAAAAGAGGTGGAATCACCGGCCAAGGTGACCCAAAAACATGCTAGCGTACATGGGAATTTAACCCCGCCAGATCCCTATATTTGCAGTATAGGTTCAAAGACTAGGAGATATAAGGAGACCCATACCCGGCAAGCCATACAGTCTCATCTCATGCCTCCCTTCCCGAAAGAAGGCATCACCGCTCATAGCTAGCCTATCGGTGCTCAGTATAAAGTTCTATTTCATTCATCTCATACGTCATGGAAGCTGGCTTCTAGTATGAGGACATCATAGGTCATTAGATGATTTCTCATCTCATCATTAGTATTAAGTGTGTTAATCTCAATACTTTCATTAGAGTGTTCATAGAGACTGGTCTCTTCATTATCTTACACTCTCATTGGTGAGTACGTTTTGGTAACATTTACTTACGCTCATTTGAGATTTCTCTCATCATATACATTAGCCTCATATCATGTTGTCACCACATTTGCTAACATTAGCACATTTGCTCTTCATAATTACTCACCCCATTTTACGTGAATGTTCATTTCATCATATGCCAATATACTTGGCCATTTGTGTGTTTCACACTCTTACTTAACCCTTCTAGGGTTTCTTCATTTCATTACATACACCTTAGGTTCAATTCTTTAAAACGTATGCTAGACTTATGAGTCTATACACACAAGCCATGAGGCTTCATTCATAATTCGTTAAGTGATTCATACATTCCTAAGATTATGTAGTACAAGACTTATGTATCTCGTATACATGCAAAGATATCGATTTTGATCTAAGTAGGTGGCATTATTCCTGGATATTTTGTTCACGTATGACTTAAGTATCAATGCGGAAGATTGGGCAAGGAAACCCAAGTTTGAATCACTTGGATATCATTTATAGTTTTCATTGATTTTATTTCTAATATTCATAATATTAGAACTCTATATTAAATCCCAACATTAACATCGTATCATTAATTTCCTACTTTGTTTTTCTCTTAGGTTGGACGAAGGGTTGTGGGTTCGAACCCCCACAACCCCTTTTTATTTTTCCTTAAAGTTTCCTTGTCCCAATTCGCCTACACCAAGAGGTTGTGGGATCAAACCCCCACAGCCTCTTGTATTTTCCTTAACTTTTCGCTGGGATAGGGAGGTTGTGGGTTCGAAGCCCCACACCCTCCTTATTTTTAACTTAATTTCACTAGAGGCTTGGGAGGTTGTGGGTTCGAACCCCCACAACCTCCTAACTTTATTTTTTAGTTAATTTCGGCGAGTGGCAGTGAGGTTGGGGGATCGAACCCCCACAACCTCACTTTATTTCTTTAGTTAATTTCGCCTTATTCCTTTTCAGCTTTGAGGTCGTGGGTTCGACTCCCACGCCTCACATTTTCTTTTCTTTATTTTCTCCCATTTCGCGTGTGCCTGGAGGTCGTGGGTTCGAATCCCACGCCTCCCATTTATTTGTTTAATTATTTTTCTCTTCTTTCTCCTCCAGTTCGCAAGTTCGATTCCCCCTAGCCCCATTTTCTTTTTTCTTGGTCGCGAATTCCAGTAGCCAGGTTCGATTCCCCCCATCCCCATTTCTTTTTCTTTTCTCGCGAAACCAGTAGCTAAGGGGTTCGATTCCCCTTAGCCCCTTCACTTTTTTTTTCTTTTTCAGCCCCCTTAACATGTGAGGTCTTGGGTTCAATTCCCATTGACCTCACTTATTTTATTTTCCCTTTAAGAACCCAGATTTTAACCTCATTGTAGAGTGCACAAATCTGTGAATTTATTCATAGTTTTTACCTTCCTTAAATCAACTTTTCATGTTGGTTTCGTAGGGCATTTCACCAAACAATTAGTATCTAATTTAGGTGTAGTTTAGGGGTTACATTTAGTCAAGCGTTTTACTCAAAATTTGTAACTTCACACACCATATGAACATCACATTATGCACAACTTCAACACATGAAATACAAGAAGAAAACATGCCTTACACGCCTCCAAACAGTGGCTAAGACTCACTGCCAACGTACACACACACATATTCTTTTCGATTATACATTGGTTATCATTTTCGTGATTTCACGTACAAAAACATATTCACATTCAACATAAAACATCACACCTTGCCTAAATCTACCAACACACAATACCCAATCTACGAAATCGTTTGGGAGCTAGTGACAAGGACATGCAACGGGGAACAACCTTAGTTTCGGAGTGAATATCTTGAATCGTAAGGGGCCTCTTGGGAAAGGGACCAAGAGAGAAGAAACCCATACTTTTTGACGTTTAATGCACACACGACCTGCTGTCCAAAACCCTCTCCAATCACGTCCAACACCGAAACTTTCACCAATTCTCGACGGAACACCCCTCCCTTTTGCCTAACGTTTTTGGTTAACTTGTTTTCTTAGAATTTTCGTGTTTGTTCTTCAAGTGTGAAGAACTTTTGTTGTTAAACAGTTCTTGAGTTTTCTTTTCTTAGGCAGAACGTGAGAGAATGAGAGTTGAGAGACGTGAAAGAGAGTTGAGTGACGTGAAAGAGATTTATTAGGATTAGGAGTGTAGGTTTGAATTTAGTCTAAGTAAGGTTTAATTTAATTAATAAAAATCTGATTTATTTAGCTTAGGTAAAATGACCATTATGCCCTTACAAAAAAATCAGATTATAATTGATGATTAAATTATCAATTCGTTGCTTCAAGTGGGGCTCGAACCCGAGTGACACCCTTTTTGCGAAAATGGGTCACTATGGGTTGACCCACCCGAATTATTCTTTTAATTTAAATTAATTAATCAATTAATTAATTCCTCAGCGTAATTACAATATTACCCTTGGCCTGGAAAAGACAATTTTACCCCTGGACCCTCAAAACTTAAAATTTCTTCTTTAAGTCCGGTACAGACTCTTTTAATTAAATCTTCGTTTTCGTGAGCCTCACATGGTTGGTTCCAACCTTTCAAAGATCAATTAAATCCCCAATTTAGTTGGCTTGGTCGTAGTAAGGGTTCTGAGGTCTGGTTCTACGCGTATCAATCCTTGTGAACCTTGGTCTAATCGCAAGCATTCTCGACACCTTAAGTATTTATCTTATTCATTTTTAGGGTTGTTACATTATCCCCCCTTAGGAACATTCGTCCCCGAATGACACTACCACTACATATCGTAATGCCAGTCAGATCATAACAAAATCACTATGCACAGTCAAGTAATAGCAACAAAATACGGAGAGATAAGGAAACATAGACTTAAGAATAGGAAGTCTAACCTCAAGAGCTAAAAAGATGAGGGTAGCGAGATCTCATGTCGGCCTCAGCCTCCCACGTAGCACCCTCAACAAGATGATTTCTCCACAATACCTTCACTGTGGCAATCTCCTTGTTCCTCAGCCACTTGACCTGTCTGTCTAAGATCTCAATAGGTACCTCCTCATAAGACAAGTCTTCACCAACCCCAAAACCTTAAACAGGTAGAATCGATGCTAGATCACCTAGGCTCTTCTTCAACATAGAGACATTAAAGTCTTGATGAACAGAAGCTAGCTCCGCAGGCAATGCTAACTCATAGGCCACCTCACCCACACGCTGCAGGATCTCATATGGCCCAACATACCTCAGACTCAACTTCCCTTTTCTACCAAATCTCATCACCCCTTTCATGGTGATATCTTCAAGTAAACCTGGTCACCAACATCAAACTCTAAGGGCCATTTTCTGTTATCTGCATATGACTTCTACTGGCTGTAAGCAGTAGCCAACCTGTCCCTAATCACTCTGACCTTCTCCAAGGCCTTATGAATGATATCTGGACCCAAAATGGATGACTCTCCAACCTCGAACCACCTAACTGGAGATCTACACCTCCTACCATACAGTGCCTCAAACGGTGCCATCCCAATGCTAGAGTGATAGCTATTATTATACGAGAACTCTATCAAAGGCATATGGTCATCCCAGTTTCCTCAAAAGTCGATCACACACGCTCTCAACATGTCCTCCAATGTCTGAATGGTGCGCTCTGCCTGCCCATCTGTCTGAGGGTGAAAGGCAGTGCTAAGCTTTACCTGTGTGCCCAAGATCTTCTGGAAGGATCTCCAGAAATGTGAAGTAAACTGAGATCCTCTATCTGAAATGATAGACAAAGGAATACCATGCCATCTCACAATCTCATCAATGTAGAGTCTCGCATAATCCTCGACTCTGTAAGTAGACTTCACAGGGATAAAGTGGGCAGACTTAGTCAATCCGTCCACAATAACCCATATGGAGTCATGCTGCCTCCTAGTCCTCCGAAGACCAACCACGAATTCCTTATTAATGGCCTCCCACTTCCAAGTCGGAACCTCAATAATCTGAGTCAGACCGCCAGGCTTAAGATGCTCTGCCTTAACCTGCTGACAATTAGGACACTTGACCACATATTCTGCAATGTCCTTCTTCATGCCATCCCACCAATAAATCTGATTAAGATCATGATACATCTTGGTGGAACCTGGATGTATGGAATATCTAGAACTATAGTCTTCTGCAACAATCCTGGTCCGTAAATCATCCACATCTGGTACACACAGCCTGTCCTGATACCTAAGTATGTCATCACCTCCCAAAGAAAAAGACTCATTCCTATTCATCAGCACTGAGTCCTTCATCTCCATCAACACAGGATCTAAATGCTGACCCTGCTGAACTTCAACTACCAAGGATGATTCAGAACTAGGATGAACTGAAACATCCCCACTAGTAGAGTGAACCAATCGTACACCCAGTCTGGCCAATCTGTGTACCTCTTTCACCAGCTCCTTCTTCTCATCCTCAACGTGGGCTGTACTTCCCATGCTCATCCTGCTCAAAGCATCAGCTACAACATTAGCCTTACCTGGATGGTAGTGCACATTCATGTCATAATCCTTCAACAACTCCAACCATCTCCGCTGATGTAGATTCAACTCCCTTTTAGTGAACACATACTGGAGACTCTTGTGGTCTGTGAATACATCCACATGCACTCCATACAAGTAGTGCCTCCACAGCTTCAGTGCAAACACCACAGCTGCCAACTCCAGGTCATGAGTGGGAATATTCTTCTCATGAACCTTGAGCTATCTGGACGCATAGGCTATCACCTTACCAACCTGCATAAGAACACAACCCAAACCAACCCTAGATGCATCACAGTAAACAGTGTAATTCTCACCACACTTAGGCAAAGTAAGCACCGGGGCTGAAGTGAGTCTGTCCTTGAGCTCCTGGAAACTCCTCTCACAAGTCTCCGTCCACTCAAACTTGGCTTTCTTCTTAGTCAAAGCTGTCAATGGGGCAGCAATGGAAGAAAAGCCCTCCATAAACCTGCGGTAGTAACCAGCCAATCCCAAAAAGCTACGGATGTCAGTGGGAGTAAGAGGCTTTGGCCAGTTTTTCACAGCCTCAGTCTTCCTAGGATCCACCTCCACGCCCTGATCGAACACAACATAACCCAGGAAGGTCACTGATCTCAGCCAAAAATCACATTTGCTGAATTTGGAATACAACTGATGTTGTCTAAGTACCTGCAAGGTTAGTCTCAAATGCTGTTCATGCTCTTCCTTGGTCTTAGAGTAGATGAGAATGTCATCAATGAATACTATGACGAAAGAGTCAAGGTATTCACGGAAGACCCTGTTCATAAGATCCATAAATGCAGCAGGTGCATTCGTGAGACTAAATGACATGACTAGAAACTCATAGTGACCATAACGGGTACGAAAGGCTGTCTTTGGGATATCTCCATCCCTAACCCTAAGCTGATGGTACCCTGAATGAAGATCAATTTTTGAAAATAAACTAGACCCTTTGAGCTGATCGAACAAATCATTTATTCTGCGAAGTGGATACTTATTCTTTATAGTGACTTTGTTGAGCTGCCGATAATCGATACACATTCTAAGTGTTCCATCTTTCTTTTTCACAAACAACACTGGAGCTCCCCAAGGGGATATACTCGGCTGAATGAAACCCTTGTCAGTGAGATCTTTTAACTGCAGCTTCAACTCTTTGAGTTCAGCTGGAGCCATTCTGTAAGGAGAAATTGAAATTGGTTTAGTATCGGGTTCTAAGTCGATACGAAAATCAATCTCTCGAGGGGGATGGACTCCAGGCAAATCATCAGGAAATACATCTAGGAACTCATTCACTACAGGCACTGAGTCTATGGAAGGAATGTCATGATCTAAATCATTAACACTCACAAGATGACACAATAGCCCCTTGGACATCATTTTATTGGCCTTAAGGTTCAAAATCAAGAGGTTAGGACGACTTGAGTTGTACCCCTCCCAGACTAGCTCATCTTCATTAGAGAAACAAAATCTCACCACTCTACTACAACAGTCCAATCAAGCATAACAACTGTGAAGCCAGTCCATGCCAAGAATAACATCAAAATCATGCATGGGTAACTCAACTAAGTCTGCACACATAGTCTTACCACTTATCACTATTGGGCAACCCTTGTATACTCTATCAGTTCTTACATTTTCTCCTATAGGTGTACTAACCACTATAGGATCATGCAGAACTTCAGGCAATATATCAAAAGTGAGAGCAAGCAAAGGAGTTACAAAGGAAAGCGTAGACCCTGGATCAAGTAAAGCATAAACAGAAGTTGAGAATACTTGCAGCATACCTGTGACCACATCAGCGGACTTCTCCTGCTCCTCCCTGCCCTTCAGGGCATAGAATCTATTCCTCTTAGGAGGCTCGGCTACTGCTGCACCCTGTGGATTAGGCCTAGGCTGAGCATTACCTCCAGCCTGACCTCTGTTCTGTGGGCAGTCTCTAACCATGTGTCCACTCTTACCACAACCGAAGCAGGCATTAGTGCCCTATCTGCACTCTCCACTGTGATCTCGGCCACACTTAGCACAATTCTTTTTAGGACGCTGCATCTCACCTCCATAGCCCTTCTTGGGCTCACGTATACCTCCTCTAGGTGTTGTAATCCTCTGAAAATTTCAGTTCCCAGAACTCTGTTGCCCTTTCTTGAACCTGCGCTGCTCACGGACGCCAAAATTGTTTCTTTGCCCTCCATGGCTGGGACCTGCCTGATATTGAGGCTTAGGCCTCCTAGCATCACGAACACCCCTCTTTTTACGGCTGTCCTCTACCTGCTGGACATGCACCATCAGCCTAGAGAGGTCCATATTATCATGGAGCATCGCAGACCGACACTCCTCCTCCAGATCTCCATTGATTCCTATGAGGAACCTGCTCATCTCATCCCTGCTGTTAGACACAAGGGAAGTAACATACCTGGATAATTTAACAAACTTCAGTACTCACCTCATCATTGCTATTAAATGCTAAGGAAACTAGCATACCTGGATAGCTTAACAAACTTCAGGGAATATTCCCTGACTGTCATATATCCCTGCTTAAGGTTGATGAACTCCTCAACCTTGGCCTCCCTTATTTCTCTGGGAAAGAATCTATCCAGAAAGGCTATCTTAAACAGCTTCCAAGTGACTGGAACTCCGCCCAAAGCTCGGCTATCCTGCCACATCTTGGACCATGTTTGTGCAACATCGTTGAGCTGATAGGAAGTCAGCTTAGCCTTCTCAGTATCTGTGGCCTCCATAGCCACAAGAATCTTATGCACCTTATCCACAAACTCCATGGGGTCCTATGAAGTCTTAGACCCTATGAAAATATGAGGATTCATCCTCGTGAAGTCTCTCAGTCTGTCAGCCATGCTACGAACCAGTGGGTTCTCCCTCTGAACATCCTGCCGGTTGACTTGGGCAATCATAGCCTGGGACTGCATAGTAATGTCCTGTGCCATCTGGGCCAGAGATGCCCTCACCTCAGCATTAGTCAACCCAGCTGGGTTAACTGGCACAGCCACTCCTTCAACTGGAGCCTGGGGTGGAATCTGATTACCCCCAGCAGCTGCACCTCCTCTCCTCTGACCAATAGTCCTCCTAGTATTCATTCTCTGTAAACAACAAAGATTGATGTTAGAAACGCTCATAACACCAAGAAATTAAACTTTAGGAAAAGCACGATAAGATCAGAAAAAGGGAAGTTTTCCTATGCATCATGCAGTCTTTAATCCAGGATAGTGGTGCACTTCACTACCATGACTTAGAAACTACTCAATGTGGTTTATGTGAACTTATTATTATCGGAATTTAACCTAGTGCTCTGATACAAACTTTCTCACGACCAGAATCTAGCCCCCAGATGAGATCGGCGTCGTTGACCTCTAAGAGGTCGCAGACAAGCCTACTTACGTCATTCTTACTTCATCTAGGTTAATTTTAGCGTAAAATTTGAAACTTTTTATTTCTTAACATACTTGTTAAACATTCTTATCATTTCATAATTGTTCACCATCAACCATCTAACATTAATATCATCAAATGAAAGGAATAGTATAATATAGCAATAAAGATGTACTTGCCAAAATGGCACCAATACAATGTCTGAATAAAATAGGAATGAAACGCTAGTGGAACATGCTCCACTAGCTCAACTCTAAAACTAAGCTAGAATGTAAAACAGTAGCATCCTCGAAAGCATGAGGACCTACCAACTCCGGATGAATGCTGGTGTAACAACCCTAAAAATGAATAAGATAAATACTTAAGGTGTCAAGAATGCTTGTGATTAGACCAAGGTTCACATGGATTGATACGCGTAGAACCAGACCTCAGAACCCTTACTACGACCAAGCCAACTAACTTGGGGAGTTAATTGAGTTTGAAAAGGTTGGAACCAACCATGTGAGGCTCTTGAAAACGAAGATTTAATCGAAAGAGTCTTTACAGGACTTAAAAGAAGAAATTTTCGCAAATGGGGCTCACTAGAGGCGATGAATTAATGATTTAATCATCAATTAAAATCTGATTAATTAAGGGCAAAATGGTCCTTTCACGTATTAGTTGAAATAAATCAGATTTTGTTAATTTAATTAAACCCTATTTTAACTAAGTCTTGAGTTAAGACTCCTAAACCTAAGCTAACACTCTCCTAATCACGTCTATCACCTCACACGTTTAACAAACTCTCTCTCTCACGTTTTGCTCTCTGCCAAATATTGTTGAAGAACTGATAATATAACAAAAAAATTCTTCACACTTGAAGAACTCACTAAAAAGTCTAAGAAATCAAGTTAATCAAAAACTTTAAGGCAAAGGAGATTTCCGTCGAATTGGTGGTGAAGCTGTAGGTGAATTGGGCATTGTTTTGGAGACAAGTTTGGGCAGCAACCTCATGTTTGAACAACGTCAAAAAGGTATGGGTTTCTTCTCTCTTGGTCCCTTTCCCAAGAGGCCCCTTACGATTCAAGATATTCACTCCGAAACTAAGATTATTCCCCGTTGCATGTCCTTGTCACTAGCTCCCAAACGATTTCGTAGGTTGGGTACTGTGTGCTGGTAGATTTAGGCAAGGTGTGATGTTTTATGATGAATGTGAATATGTTTTTGTGCGTGAAATCACAAAAATGATAACTAATGTGTAATCGAAGAAAATGTGTGTGTGTGTGTGTGTTGGCAGTGAGTCTTAGCCACTGTTTGGAGGCGTGTAAGGCATGCTTTTCTTCTTGTATTTCATGTGTTAAAGTTGTGCATAACGTGATGTTCATATGGTGTGTGAAGTTACAAATTTTGAGTGAAAACGCTTGACTAAATGTAACCCCTAAACTACAGCTAAATTAGATACTAAGTGTTTGGTGAAGTGCCCTAAGAAACTAATATGAAAAGTTGTAAAGACTATGAATAAATTTCCAGATTTGTGCACTCTACAATGAGGTTAAAATATGGGTTTTTAAAGGGAAAATAAAATAAGTGAGGTCAATGGGAATTGAACCCAAGACCTCACCTGTTAAGGGGGCTGAAAAAGAAAAAAAAACGTGAAGGGGTTAAGGGGAATCGAACCCCTTAGCTATTGGTTTCGCGACAAAGAAAAAAGAAAATAGGGCTGGGGGGATTCGACCCTTGGCTACTGGATTTCGCGAAAAAAAGGGAAAAGAAAATGGGGCTGGGGGGGAATCAAACCTGGCTACTGGTTTCGCGAGAAGGGAAAAAGAAAATAGGGCTGGAGGGAATCGAACCTGGCTACTGGAGGAGAAAGAAGAGAAAAATAAATTAAGTAAATAAATGGGAGGCGTGGGATTCGAACCCACGACCTCCAGGCACGCGCGAAAGGGGAGAAAATAAAGAAAAGAAAACGTGAGGCGTGGGAATCGAACCCACGACCTAAAGACTAAAAAAGAATAAGGCAAAATTAACTAAAGATGGTTGATGGTGAACAATTATGAAATGATAAGAATTTTTAACGAGTATGTTAAGAAATAAAAAGTTTCAAATTTTCCGCTAAAATTGACCTAGATAAAGTAAGAATGACGTAAGTAGGCTTGTCTGCGACCTCTGAGAGGTCAACGACGCCAGTCTCGTCTCTAGTCTAGATTCCAGTCGTGACAAAGTTGGTATCAGAGCACTAGGTTAAATTCCGATAATAATTAGTTCACATCAACCACATTGAGTAGTTTGTACGTCATGGTAGTGAAGTGCACCACTATCCTGGATTAGAGACTGCATGATGCGTAGGAAAACTTCCCTTTTTCTGATCTTATTATGCCTTTTCTAAAGTTTAATTTCTTGGTGTTATGAGCGTGTCTAACATCAATCTTTATTGTTTTCAGAGAATGAATACTAGAAGGGCTATTGGTCAGAGGAGAGGAGGTGCAGCTGTTGGGGGCAATCAGGATCCACCCCAGGCTCCAGCTGAAGGAGTGGCTATGCCAATTAACCCAGCTGGGTTGACTGATGTTGAGGTGAGGGAATCTCTGGACTAGATGGCACATGCCATTACTATGCAGGCCCAGGCTATGACTGCTCAGGTCAACCGGCAGGATGTTCAAAGGGAGAACCCACTGGTTCGTAGCATGGCTGACAGACTGAGAGACTTCACGAGGATGAATCCTCCTACTTTCACAGGGTCTAGGACTGCAAAGGATCCCCAGGAGTTTGTGGATGAGGTGCATAAGATTCTGGTGGCTATGGGGGCCACAGATACTGAGAAGGCTGAGCTGACTTCCTATCAGCTCAAGGATGTTGCACAGACTTGGTGCAAGATGTGGCAGGATAGATGAGCTTCGGGAGGAGTTCCAGTCATTTGGGAGCTGTTTAAGACAACCTTTCTGGATAGATTCTTTCCCAGAGAAATGAGCGAGGCCAAGGTTGAGGAGTTCATCAACCTTAAGCAGGGATCTATGACAGTCAGGGAGTATTCCCTGAAGTTTGTTAAGCTATCCAGGTATGCTACTTCCATTAGTATTTAATAGCAAGGATGAGGTGAGTACTGAAGTTTATTAAATTATCCAGGTATGCTACTTCCCTTGTGTCTAACAGCAGGGATGAGATGAGCAGATTCCTCATAAGAATCAATGGAGATCTAGAGGAGGAGTATCGGTCTGCGATGCTCTATGATAAGATGGACCTCTACAGGCTAATGGTGCAGGTCCAGCAGGTAGAGGACATCCAGAAAAAAGAGGGGTGTTCGTGATGCTAGGAGGCCTAAGCCTCAAGATCAGGCAGGTCCCAGCCATGGAGGCCACAGAAACAATTTTGCCGTCCATAAGCAGCCCAGGTTCAAGAAGGGGCAACAAAGTTCTGGGAAATCAAATTTTTAGAGGAGTACAACACCTAGAGGAGGCAGACCTGAGCCCAAGAAGGGCAATGGAGGTGAGATGCAGCTTCCTAAAAAGAACTGTGCTAAGTGTGGCCGAGCTCACAGTGGAGAGTGCAGACAGGTCACTAATGCCTACTTCGGATGTGGTAAGAGTGGGCACATGGTTAGAGACTTCCCACAGAATAGAGGTCAGGATGGAGGTAATGCTCAGTGTAGGCCTAATACACAGGATGCAGCAGCAGCCGAGCCTCCTAAGAGGAATAGATTCTATGCCCTGAAGGGCAGGGAGGAGCAGGAGAAGTCCGCTGATGTGGTCACAGGTATGCTGCAAGTATTCTCAACTTTTGTTTATGCTTTACTTGATCCAGGGTCTACGGTTTCCTTTGTAACTCCTTTGCTTGCTCTCACTTTTGAGATATTGCCTGAAGTTCTGCATGATCCTATAGTGGTTAGTACACCTTTAGGAGATAATGTAAGAACTGATAGAGTATACAAGGGTTGCCCAATAGTGATAAGTGGTAAGACTATGTGTGCAGACTTGGTTGAGTTACCCATGCATGATTTTGATGTTATTCTTGGTATGGACTGGCTTCACAGTTGTTATACTTGCTTGGACTATCGTAGTAGAGTGGTGAGATTTTGTTTTCCTAATGAAGAGGAGCTACTCTGGGAGGGTTACAACTCGAGTCGTCCTAACCTCTTGATTTTGAACCTTAAGGCCAATAAAATGATGTCCAAGGGGTTATTGTGTCATCTTGTGAGTGTTAATGATTTGGATCATGATATTCCTTACATAGACTCAGTGCCTGTAGTGAATGAGTTCTTAGATGTGTGTCCTGATGATTTGCCAGGAGTCCCTCCCTCTCGAGAGATTGATTTTGGTATCGATTTAGAACCCGATATTAAACCAATTTCCATTCCTCCTTAAAGAATGGCTCCAGCTCAACTGAAAGTGTTGAAGCTGTAGTTAAAAGATCTCACTGATAAGGGTTTCATTCAGCCGAGCATATCCCCTTGGGGCGCTCCAGTGTTGTTTGTGAAAAAGAAAGATGGAACACTTAGCATGTGTATCGATTATCGGCAGCTCAACAAAGTCACTATAAAGAATAAGTATCCACTTCCCAGAATAGATGATTTGTTGGATCAGCTCCAAGGGTCTAGTTGCTTCTCTAAGATTGATCTTCGTTCAGGGTACCATCAGCTTAGGGTTAGGGATGGAGATATCCCAAAGACAGCCTTTCGTACCCGCTATGGTCACTATGAGTTTCTAGTCATGTCATTTGGTCTCACGAATGTACCTGCTGTATTTATGGATCTTATGAACAGGGTCTTCCGTGAATACCTTGACTCTTTCGTCATAGTATTCATTGATGACATTCTCATCTACTCTAAGACCAAGGAAGAGCATGAACAACATTTTAGACTAACCATGCAGGTACTTAGAAAGCATCAGTTGTATGCTAAATTCAGCAAATGTGAATTCTGGCTGAGATCAGTGACCTTCCTGGGTCATGTTGTGTCCGATCAGGGCGTGGAGGTGGATCCCAGGAAGACTGAGGCTGTGAAGAACTGGCCAAAGCCTCTTACTCCCACTGACATCCGTAGCTTTTTGGGATTGGCTGGTTACTACCGCAGGTTTGTGGAGGGCTTTTCTTCCATTGCTTCCCAATTGACAGCTTTGACCAAGAAGAAAGCCAAGTTTGAGTGGACGGAGACTTATGAGAGGAGTTTCCAGGAGCTCAAGGACAGACTCACTTCATCCCCGGTGCTTACTTTGCCTAAGTGTGGTGAGAATTACACTTCTTACTGTGATGCATCTAGGGTTGGCTTGGGTTGTGTTCTTATGCAGGTTGGTGAGGTGATTAGCCTATGCGTCCAAACAACTCAAGGTTCATGAGAAGAATTATCCCACTCATGACCTGGAGTTGGCAGTTGTTGTGTTTTGCACTGAAGCTGTGGAGGTACTACTTGTATGGAGTGCATGTGGATGTATTCAAGACCACAAGAGTCTCCAGTACGTGTTTACGTAGAGAGAGTTTAATCAACGTCAGCGGAGATGGTAGAGCTATTGAAGGATTATGACATGAATGTGCACTACCATCCAAGTAAGGCTAATGTTTTAGCTGATACTTTGAGCAGGATGAACATGGGAAGTACAACCCACGTTGAGGATGAGAAGAAGGAGCTGGTGAAAGAGGTACACAGACTGGCCAAATTGGGTGTATGATTGGTTGACTCTTCTAGTGGGGATGTTTCAGTTCATCCTAGTTCTGAATCATCCTTGGTAGTTGAAGTCAAGCAGGGTCAGCATTTAGATCCTGTGTTGATGGAGCTAAATGACTCAGTGCTGATGAAGATGAATGAGTCTTTCACTTTGGGAGGTGATGGCATACTTAGGTATCAGGACAGGTTGTGTGTACCAGATGTGGATGATTTGCGATCCAGGATTGTTGTAGAGGCCCATGGTTCCAGATATTCCATACATCCAGGTTCCACCAAGATGTATCATGATCTTAAGCAGATTTATTGGTGGGATGGCATGAAGAAAGACATTGCAGAATATGTGGCCAAGTTTCCTAATTGTTAGCAGGTCAAGGCAGAGCATCTTAAGCCTGGCGGTCTGACTCAGATTTTTGAGGTTCCGACTTGGAAGTGGGAGGCCATTAATATGGATTTCGTGGTAGGTCTTCCAAGGACTAGGAGGCAGCATGACTCCATATGGGTTATTGTGGACAGATTGACTAAGTCTGCCCACTTTATCCCTGTGAAGTCTACTTACAGAGCTGAGGATTATGCGAGACTCTACATTGATGAGATTGTGAGATGACATGGGATTCCTTTGTCTATCATTTCAGATAGAGGAGCTCAGTTTACTTCACATTTTTAGAGATCTTTCCAGAAGAGCTTGGGCACGCAGGTAAATCTTAGCACTACCTTTCACCCTCAGACAGATGGGCAGGCAGAGCGCACCATTCAGACATAGGAGGATATGTTGAGAGCGTGTGTGATTGACTTCAGAGGTAACTGGGATGACCATATGCCTTTGATATATTCTCGTATAATAATAGCTATCACTCCATCATTGGGATGACACTTGTTGAGGCATTGTATGGTAGGAGGTGTAGATCTCCAGTTGGGTGGTTCGAGGTTGGAGAGTCATCCATTTTAGGTCCAGAGATCATTCATGAGGCCTTAGAGAAGGTCAGAGTGATTAGGGACAGGTTGGCTACTGTTTAGAGTCGGCAGAAGTCATATGCAAATAACAGGAAGCGACCCTTAGAGTTTGATGTTGGTGACCAGGTTTACTTTAAGATATCACCTATGAAAGGGGTGATGAGATTTGGTATAAAAGGGAAGCTGAGTCCGAGGTATGTTGGGCCATATGAGATCATGCAGCGTGTGGGTGAGGTGGCCTATGAGTTAGCATTGCCTGCGGAGCTAGCTTCTGTTCATCCAGTCTTTCATGTCTCTATGTTGAAGAAGTGCCTAGGTGATCTAGCGATTCTACCTGTTGAAGGTTTGGGGGTTGGTGAAGACTTGTCTTTTGAGGAGGTACCTGTTGAGATCTTAGACAGACAGGTCAAGCGGCAGAGGAACAAGGAGATTGCCACAGTGAAGGTATTGTGGAGAAATCATCTTTTTGAGGGTGCTACGTGGGAGGCTGAGGCCGACATGAGATCCCGCTACCCTCATCTTTTCAGCTCTTGAGGTTAGACTTCCTATTCTTAAGTTTATGTTTCCTTATCTCTGCGTATTTAGTTACGATTGCTTGACTGTGCATAGAGATTTTTGTTGTGATCTAACTGGAACTATGATATGTAGTGGTAGTGTCATTCGGGGACGAATGTTCCTAAGGGGGGGGGGGGATAATGTAACAACCCTAAAAATGAATAAGATAAATACTTAAGGTGTCAAGAATGCTTGCGATTAGACCAAGGTTCATACGGATTGATACGCGTAGAACCAGACCTCAGAACCCTTACTACGACCAAGCCAACTAACTTGGGGAGTTAATTGAGCTTGGAAAGATTGGAACCAACCATGTGAGGCTCTCGAAAACGAAGATTTAATCAAAAGAGTCTTTGCCGAACTTAAAAGAAGAAATTTTAAGTTTTGAGGGTCCAGGGGTAAAATGGTCTTTTCTAGGCCAAGGGTAATATTGTAATTACCCTGAGGAATTAATTAATTAATTAATTAATTTAATTAAAAATAGCAATTCTGGTTGGGGCGACCCGAAATGACCCATTTTCGCAAATAAGGTGTCACTCGGGTTTGAGCCCCACTAGAGGCGATGAATTGATGATTTAATCATCAATTAAAATATGATTCATTAAGGGCAAAAGGGTCCTTTCACGTATTAGTTGAAATAAATCAGATTTTATTAATTTAATTAAACCCTATTTTGACTAAGTCTTGAGTTAAGACTCCTAAACCTAAGCTAACACTCTCCTAATCACGTCTATCACCTCACACGTTTAACAAACTCTCTCTCTCACGTTTTGCTCTCTGCCAAATATTGTTGAAGAACTGATAATATAACAAAAAAATTCTTCACACTTGAAGAACTCACTAAAAAGTCTAAGAAATCAAGTTAATCAAAAACTTTAAGGCAAAGGAGATTTCCGTCGAATTGGTGGTGAAGCTGTAGGTGAATTGGGCGTGGTTTTGGAGACAAGTTTGGGCAGCAACCTCATGTTTGAACAACGTCAAAAAGGTATGGGTTTCTTCTCTCTTGGTCCCTTTCCCAAGAGGCCCCTTATGATTCAAGATATTCACTCCGAAACTAAGATTATTCCCCATTGCATGTCCTTGTCACTAGCTCGCAAACGATTTCGTAGGTTGGGTATTGTGTGCTGGAAGATTTAGGCAAGGTGTGATGTTCTATGATGAATGTGAATATGTTTTTGTGCGTGAAATCACGAAAATGATAACCAATGTGTAATCGAAGAAAATGTGTGTGTGGGTGTGTGTTGGCAGTGAGTCTTAGCCACTGTTTGGAGGCGTGTAAGGCATGCTTTTCTTCTTGTATTTCATGTGTTAAAGTTGTGCATAACGTGATGTTCATATGGTGTGTGAAGTTACAAATTTTGAGTGAAAACGCATGACTAAATGTAACCCCTAAACTACAGCTAAATTAGATACTAAGTGTTTGGTGAAGTGCCCTAAGAAACTAATATGAAAAGTTGTAAAGACTATGAATAAATTTCCAGATTTGTGCACTCTACAATGAGGTTAAAATCTGGGTTTTTAAAGGGAAAATAAAATAAGTGAGGTCAATGGGAATTGAACCCAAGACCTCACCTGTTAAGGGGGCTGAAAAAGAAAAAAAAACGTGAAGGGGCTAAGGGGAATCGAACCCCTTAGCTATTGGTTTCACGACAAAGAAAAAAGAAAATAGGGCTGGGGGGATTCGACCCTTGGCTACTGGATTTCGCGAAAAAAGGGAAAAGAAAATGGGGCTGGGGGGAATCAAACCTGGTTATTGGTTTCGCGAGAAGGGAAAAAGAAAATGGGGCTGGAGGGAATCGAACCTGGCTACTGGAGGAGAAAGAAGAGAAAAATAAATTAAGTAAATAAATGGGAGGCGTGGGATTCGAACCCACGACCTCCAGGCACGCGCGAAATGGGAGAAAATAAAGAAAAGAAAACGTGAGGCGTGGGAATCTAACCCACGACCTCAAGGCTGAAAAAGAATAAGGCGAAATTTACTAAAGAAATAAAGTGACGCTGTGGGGGTTCGATCCCACAACCTCACTGCCACTCGCCGAAATTAAATTAAAAATAAGATAGAAGGCTGTGGGGGTTCGAACCCACAACCTCCCAAGCCCTTAGCGAAAATTAAATAAAAAAAATAGGAGGCTGTGGGGGTTTGAACCCACCACCTCACAGCCTCAGCGAAATTAAAGATTTAATAAGGAGGCTGTGGGGGTTCGAACCAACAACCTCCCTATCCCAGCGAAAATTTAAGGAAAATACAAGAGGCTGTGGGGATTTGATCCCACAACCTCTGGTTTAGGCGAATTGGAACAAGGAGAATTTAAGGAAAAATAAAAAGGGGTTGTGGGGGTTCGAACCCACAACCCTTCGGCCAACTTAAGAGAAAAAAATTAAGTAGAAAATTAATGATACGATATTAATATTGGGATTTAATCTAGAGTTAAAATGTTATGAATATTAAAAATAAAATCAATGAAAAATGTAAATGATATCCAAGTGATTCGAAATTGGGTTTCCTTGCCCAAATTTCCGTATTGATACATAAGTCATACGTGAACAAAATATTCAAGAATAATGCCACCTACTTAGATCGAAATCAAAATCTTGGCATATATACAAGATACATAAGTCTTGTATTACATAATCTTAGGAATGTATGACTCACTTAACGATATATGAATGAAGCCTCATGGCTTGTGTGTATGGACTCATAAGTCTAGCATACGTTTAAAAGTAAGTGAACCTAAGATGTATGTACTGAATGATGAAATGAACAATGAAATGATGAAACCCTAGAAGGGTTAATTAAGGGTATGAAACACACCAATGGCCAAATATATTGTAATATGATAAAATGAACATTCACGTAAAATGAGGTGAGTAAATATGAAGAGTAAATGTGCTAATGACAATGAATGTGGTAACAACATGATATGAGGCTAATGCTAATGATGAGAGCAATCTCAAATAAGCATAAGTAAATGTTACCAAAACGTACTCACCTATGAGAGTGTAAGATAATGAAGAGATCAGTCTCTATGAACACTCTAATGAAAGTATTCAGATTAACACACTTAATACTAATGATGAGATGAGAAATCATCTAATGAGCTATGATGTCCTCATACTAGAAGCCAGCTTCCATGACGTATGAGTTGAATGAAATGGAACTTTATACTGAGCACCGATAGACTAGTTATGAGCGGTGATGCCTTCTTTCGAGAAGGGCGGAGGTTCACGTAACTCTCATGAGATGAGACTGTCCGGCTTGCCGGGTATGGGTCTTCTTATATCTCCTGGTCTTCGAACCTATATTGCCAATATAGGGATCTGGCGGGGTTAAATTCCCATGTACGCTAGCATGTTTTGGATCACCTTGGCCGGTGACTCCACCTCTTTTCAGTGTGGGGGAGACACTGGATTTCATGATGCTCACATGATCTATGTCGGTTAAAGTTAAAGTTCCAATGAATGAGGCCAGCCTCAAATAAAGCACATAATGAAATGAATGATACCAAAGGTGTTAGGATAGGATAATCAAGAGGTGATCTAGACTCAGGTAATGACATTAGGTTATTCTTGATCATTGCACAGCAAACCCGATGAAAGTCTTAAACTACACCCTAGATATAGCTAGTGTCACACTGGCTTATGAATGAAATGAAATGAAGTACGTATGATTGCATGAAGTAGACTCTGTGTTTGCTAATGAAGACTCCCTAGTTGAGGTCCCATATGTTGAGCCCTCATTTTGGAAAGTCTTAATGTCAAGTCCATGATTCCAAGGTCTCATGGCACATGAATGAATGATATGAAAGAAGCTATGTGTTATATGTTATGTATTATGATATGTGTTATATGAAGATGTTATGTGCTGTGTGCAATATGATATTTATGATGATGCATGTTACTCTCATGGCATGACTTTCCTAATCCAAATTTGGAAAGTTCACTAACTTTCCTAATCCAAATTTGGCAAGTCCACTGACTTGACTTCCAAAAATCATGTTGTTAAGAAAGAGCCATTCTTTCTCATGCATGTCCTTGGTGTGTGATTGTATATACCCATACTTAGTACAAGTGTGTACTAACCCTATACAACTATACTGTTTTAGGTGCAGACACAGGTGGACGATAGAGCTAAAGGATCATTGTTGCATTTATCCGGACTTCCAGCATTCATCCAGAGTTGGTAGGTCCTCATGCTTTCGAGGATGCTACTGTTTTATATTCTAGCTTAGTTTTAGAGTTGAGCTAGTGGAGCATGTTCCACTAGCGTTTCTTTCCTGTTTTTATTCAGACTTTGTATTGGTGCCATTTTGGCAATTATACACTTAATACTTATTAGACTATTTCTTTCAGTTACTTATTTCTTAATGTTAGATGGTTGATGGTGAACAATTATGAAATGATAAGAATGTTTAACAAGTATGTTAAGAAATAAAAAGTTCCAAATTTTCCGCTAAAATTAACCTAGATGAAGTAAGAATGACGTAAGTAGGCTTGTCTGCGTCCTCTGAGAGGTCAACGACGCCGGTCTTGTCTGGGGTCTAGATTCCAGTCGTGAAAGCTGGACGTCCGGATAACTGCAACCATGATCCTGTAGCTCTATCGTCCACCTGTTCCTGCACCTAAATATAGTATAGTTGTATAGGGTTAGTACACACTTGTACTAAGTATGGGTATATGCAAGCACACACCAAGAACATGCATGAGAAAGAATAGCTCTTTCCTAACAACATGATTATGGAAGGTCAAGTTAGTAGACTTTCCAAATTTGGATTAGGAAAGTTGGTGAACTTTCCAAATTTGGATTAGGAAAGTCATGCCATGAGAGTAACATGCAACATCATAAACATCATATTGCACACAACACATAACATCTTACATATAGCACATATCATAGCACATAGCTTCTTTCATATCGTTCATTCATATGTCATGAGACCTTGGAATCATGGACTTGACATTAAGACTGTCTAAAATGAGGGCTCAACATATGGGACCTCAACTAGGGAGTCTTCATTAGCAAACACAGAGTCTGCTTCATTCATTCATACATACTTCATTTCATTTCGTTCATAGGCCAGTGTAAACACCAGCTATACCTAGGATGTAGTTTAAGACTTTCATCGGGTTCATTGTGCAATGACCAAGAATGACCTAATGTCATTACTTGAATCTAAATCACCTTTTGATTATCCCATCCTAACACCTTCGGTATCATTCATTTCATTATGTGCATCATTTGAGGATGGCCTCATTCATTCATTGGGAAATTTAACTTTAACCGACATAGATCATGTGAGCATCATGAAATCCAGTGTCTCCCCCACACCAAAAAGAGGTGGAATCACCGGCCATGGTGACCCAAAAACATGCTAGCGTACATCGGAATTTAACCCCGCCAGATCCCTATATTGGCAGTATAGGTTCGAAGATTAGGAGATATAAGGAAACCCATACCCAGCAAGCGGTACAGTCTCATCTCATGAGAGTTACGTGAACCTCCTCCCTTCCCGAAAGAAGGCATCACCGCTCATAGCTAGCCTATCGGTGCTCAGTATAAAGTTCCATTTCATTCAACTCATACGTCATGGAAGCTAGCTTCTAGTATGAGGACATCATAGCTCATTAGATGATTTCTCATCTCATAATTAGTATTAAGTGTGTTAATCTGAATACTTTCATTAGAGAGTTCATAGAGACTGGTCTCTTCATTATCTTACATTCTCATTGGTGAGTACGTTTTGGTAACATTTACTTAGGCTCATTTGATGTTGCTCTCATCATATACATTAGCCTCATATCATGTTGTCACCACATTTTCTAACATTAGCACATTTGCTCTTCATAATTACTCACCTCATTTTACGTGAATGTTCATTTCATCATATGCCAATATACTTGGCCATTTGTGTGTTTCACGCTCTTACTTAACCCTTCTAGTGTTTCGTCATTTCATTACATACACCTTAGGTTCAATTCTTTAAAACGTATGCTAGACTTATGAGTCTATACATACAAGCCATGAGGCTTCATTCATAATTCGTTAAGTGATTCATACATTCCTAAGATTATGTAGTACAAGACTTATGTATCTCGAATATATGCCAAGATCTTGATTTTGATCTAAATAGGTGGCATTATTCCTGGATATTTTGTTCACGTATGACTTATGTATCAATGCGGAAGATTGGGCAAGGAACCCCGAGTTTGAATCACTTGGATATCATTTATATTTTTCATTGATTTTATTTCTAATATTCATAACATTAGAACTCTAAATGAAATCCCAACATCAACATCGTATCACTAATTTCCTACTTTGTTTTTCTCTTAGGTTGGCCGAAGGGTTGTGGGTTCGAACCCCCACAACCCCTTTTTATTTTTCCTTAAATTCTCCTTGTCCCAATTCGCCTACACCAAGAGGTTGTGGGATCAAACCCCCACAGCCTCTTGTATTTTCCTTAAATTTTCACTGGGATAGGGAGGTTATGGGTTGGAACCCCCACAGCCTCCTTATTTTTAACTTAATTTCGCTAGAGGCTTGGGAGGTTGTGGGTTCGAACCCGCACAACCTCGTAACTTTATTTTTTATTTAATTTCGGCGAGTGGCAGTGAGGTTGTAAGATCGAACCCCCACAGCCTCACTTTATTTCTTTAGTTAATTTTGCCTTATTCTTTTTTAGCCTTTAGGTCGTGGGTTCGACTCCCACGCCTCACGTTTTCTTTTCTTTAGTTTCTCACCTTTCGCGCGTGCCTGGTGGTCGTGGGTTCAAATCCCATGCCTCCCATTTATTTGTTTAATTATTTTTCTCCTCTTTCTCCTATAGTTCGCGAGTTTGATTCCCCCAGCCCCATTTTCTTTTTTCTTGGTCGCGAATTCCAGTAGCCAGGTTCGATTCCCCCTAGCCCCATTTCTTTTTCTTTTCTCGCGAAACCAGTAGCTAAGGGGTTCGATTCCCCTTAGCCCCTTCATGTTTTTTTTCTTTTTCAACCACCTTAACATGTGAGGTCTTGGGTTCAATTCCCATTGACCTCACTTATTTTATTTTCCCTTTAAAAAAACAGATTTTAACCTCATTGTAGAGTGCACAAATCTGGAAATATATTCATAGTTTTTACCTTCCTTTAATCAACTTTTCATATTGGTTTCGTAGGGCATTTCACCAAACACTTAGTATCTAATTTAGGTGTAGTTTAGGGGTTACATTTAGTCAAGCGTTTTTACACAAAATTTGTAACTTCACACATCATATGAACATCACATTATGCACAACTTTAACACATGAAATACAAGAAGAAAACATGCCTTACACGCCTCCAAACAGTGGCTAAGACTCACTGCCAACGTACACACACACACACATTTTTTTTGATTACACATCGGTTATCATTTTCGTGATTTCACGCCCAAAAACATATTCACATTCACCATAAAACATCACACCTTTCCTAAATCTCCCAACACACAATACCCAACCTACGAAATCGTTTGGGAGCTAGTGACAAGGACATGCAACGGGGAACAACCTTAGTTTCGGAGTGAATATCTTGAATCGTAAGGGGTCTCTTGGGAAAGGGACCAATATAGAAGAAACCCATACTTTTTGACATTTAATCCACACACGACCTGCTGTCCAAAACCCTCTCCAATCACGTCCAACACCGAAACTTTCACCAATTCTCGATGGAACACCCCTGTCTTTTGCCTAACGTTTTTGGTTAACTTGTTTTCTTAGAATTTTCGTGTTTGTTCTTCAAGTGTGAAGAACTTTTGTTGTTAAACAGTTCTTGAGTTTTCTTTTGTTAGGCAGAACGTGAGAGAATGAGAGTTAAGAGACGTGAAAGAGAGTTGAGTGACGTGAAAGAGATTTATTAGGATCAGGAGTGTAGGTTTGAATTTAGTCAAAGTAAGGTTTAATTTAATTAATAAAAATCTGATTTATTTAGCTTAGGTGAAATGACCATTATGCCCTTACCAAAAAATCAGATTATAATTGATGATTAAATCATCAATTCGTTGCTTCAAGTGGGGCTCGAACCCGAGTGACACCATTTTTGCAAAAATGGGTCACTTCGGGTTGACCCACCCGAATTACTCTTTTAATTTAAATTAATTAATTAATTAATTCCTCAGGGTAATTACAATATTACCCTTGGCCTGGAAAAGACCATTTTACCCCTGGACCCTCAAAACTTAAAATTTCTTCTTTTAAGTCCGGTAAAGACTCTTTCGATTAAATCTTCATTTTCGTGAGCCTCACATGGTTGGTTCCAACCTTTCCAAGCTCAATTAACTCCCCAATTTAGTTGTCTTGGTCGTAGTAAGGGTTCTGAGGTCTTATTCTACGTATATCAATCCGTGTGAACCTTGGTCTAATTGCAAGCATTCTTGATCCCTACAGAATGGCTCCAGCTAAACTCAAGGAGTTGAAGTTGCAGTTAAAAGATCTCACTGATAAGGGTTTCGTTCAGCCGAGCATATCCCCTTGGGGCGCTCCTGTGTTGTTTGTGAAAAAGAAGGATGGAACCCTTAGAATGTGTATCGATTATCTGCAGCTCAACAAAGTCACTATAAAGAATAAGTATCCACTTCCCAGAATAGATGATTTGTTTGATCAGCTCCAAGGGTCTAGTTTCTTCTCTAAGATTGATCTTCGTTTAGGGCATCATCAGCTTATGGTTAGGGATGGAGATATACCAAAGACAACCTTTCATACCCGTTATGGTCATTATGAGTTATTAGTTATGTCATATGGTCTCACGAATGCACCTGCTGTGTTTATGGATCTCATGAACCGAGTCTTCCGTGAATACCTTGATTCTTTCGTCATAGTATTCATTGATGACATCCTCATCTACTCTAGGACCAAGGAAGAGCATGAACATCATTTGAGACTAACCTTGCAGGTACTTAGACAACATCAGTTGTATGCTAAATTCAGCAAGTGTGAATTCTGGCTTAGATCAGTAACCATCCTTGGTCATGTTGTGTCCGATCAGGGCATGGAGGTGGATCCCAGGAAGACTAAGGCTGTGAAGAACTGGCCAAAACCTCTTACTCCCACTAACATCCGTAGCTTTCTGGGATTGGCTGGTTACTACCGCAGGTTCGTGGAAGGCTTTTCTTCCATTGCTGCCCCACTGACAGCTTTGACTAAGAAGAAGGCCAAGTTTGAATGGACGGAGACTTGTGAGAAGAGTTTCCAGGATCTCAAGGACAGACTCACTTCAGCCCCGGTGCTTACTTTGCCTAAGTGTGGTGAGAATTACACTGTTTATTGTGATGCATCTAGGGTTGGTTTGGGTTGTGTTCTTATGCAGGTTGGTAAGGTGATAGATTATGCGTCCAGACATCTCAAGGTTCATGAGAAGAATTATCCCACTCATGACCTGGAGTTGGCAGCTGTGGTGTTTGCACTGAAGTTGTGGAGGCACTACTTGTTTGGAGTGCATATGGATGTGTTCACAGACCACAAGAGTCTCCAGTACGTGTTCACGTAGAGAGAGTTAAATCTACGTCAGCGGAGATGGTTGGAGCTATTGAAGGACTATGACATGAATGTTCACTACCATCCAGGTAAGGCTAATTTTGTAGCTGATGCTTTGAGCAGGATGAGCATGGGAAGTACAGCCCACGTTGAGGATGAGAAGAAGGAGTTGGCGAAAGATGTACATAGACTGGACAGACTGGGTGTGCGATTGGTTGACTCTACTAGTGGGGTTGTTTCAGTTCATCCTAGTTCTGAATCATCCTTGGTAGTTGAAGTCAAGCAGGGTCAGCATCTTGATCCGGTGTTACTGGAGCTGAAGGACTCAGTGTTGATAAAGATGAATGAGTCTTTCGCTTTGGGAGGTGACGACATACTTAGGTATCATGACAGGTTGTGTTTACCAGATGTGGATGATTTGCGGACCAGGATTGTTGCAAAGGCCCATGGTTCTAGATATTCCATACATCCAGGTTCCACTAAGATGTATCATGATCTTAAGCAGATTTATTGGTGGGATGGCATAAAGAAGGACTTTGCAGAATATGTGGCCAAGTGTCTTAATTGTCAGCAGGTTAAGGTAGAACATCTTAAGCCTGGCGTTCTTACTCTGATTATTGAGGTTCCGACTTGGAAGTGGGAGGCCATTAATATGGACTTCGTGGTTGGTCTTCCGAGGACTAGGAGGCAGCATGACTCCATATGGGTTATTGTGGACAGGATGACTAAGTCTGCCCACTTTGTCCCTGTGAAGTCTACTTACAGAGCCGAGGATTATGCGAGACTCTATATTGATGAGATTGTGAGATGGAATGGGATTCCTTTGTCTATCATTTTAGATAGAGGAGCTCAGTTTACTTCACATTTCTGGAGATCTTTCCAGAAGAGCTTGGGCATGCAGGTAAAGCTTAGTACTGCCTTTCATCCTCAGACTGATGGGCAGGCAGAGTGCACCATTCAGACATTGGAGGACATGTTGAGAGCGTGTGTGATTGACTTCAGGGGTAGCTGGGATGACCATCTTCCTTTGATAGAGTTATCGTATAATAATAACTTTCACTCCAGCATTAGGATTGCACCGTTTGAGGCACTCTATGGTAGGAGGTGTAGATTTCCTGTTGGGTGGTTCGAGGTTGGAGAGTCATCCATTTTGGGTCCAGAGATCATTCATGAGGCCTTAGAGAAGGTCAGGGTGATTAGGGACAGGTTGTCTACTGCTTACGGTTGGTAGAAGTCTTATGTAGATAACAGGAACGGCCCTTAGAGTTTGATGTTGGTGACCAGGTCTATCTGAAGATATCACCTATGAAGGGGGTGATGAGGTTTGGCAGGAAGGGAAAGTTGAGTCCGAGGTATGTTGGGCCATACGAGATCCTACAGCGTGTGGGTGAGGAGACCGATGAGTTGGCATTACCTGCAGAGCTAGCTTCTGTCCATCCAGTCTTTCATGTATCCATGTTAAAGAAGTGCCTAGGTCATCCAGCATCGATTCTACCTGTGGAAGGTTTGGGGGTCGATAAAGACTTGTCCTACGAGGAGGTACCTATTGAGATCTTAGACAGACAGATCAAGCGGCTGAGGAACAAGGAGATTGCCACAGTGAAGGTATTGTGGAGAAATCATCTTGTTGAGGGTGATACATGGGAGGCTGAGGCCGATATGAGATCCCGCTACCCTCATCTTTTCAGCTCTTGAGGTTAGACTTCGTACTCTTAAGTCTAAGTTTCCTTATCTCTCCATTTTTTATTGCTATTGCTTGACTGTGCATAGTGATTATGTTATGATCTAACTGGCATTTCGCTAGATAGTAGTAGTGCCATTCGGGGATGAATGTTCCTAAGGGGGGGATAATGTAACAACCCTAAAATGGATATGATAAGTAATGCTTAATGTGTCAAGAATGCCTACGATTAGACCAGGGTTCACACGGATTGATGCGCGTAAAACTAGACCTCGGAACCCTTGCTACAACCAACCCAACTAACTTGGGGAGTTAGTTGAGCTTGGAAAGGTTGGGTCCAACCATGTAGGGCTCTTGAATACGAAGATTTACTCGAAGGAGTCTTTACCGGACTTAAAAAGGGGAAATCTTAGGTTTGGAGGGTCTAGGGGTAAAATGTTCTTTTTCTTGGCTAAGGGTAGTATCGTAATTACCCTAAATATATAATTGATTATTTAAATAATAAGGTGGAGGGGTAATTTGGGGAGAGAGGGCTGAAAATGGGCTTTCGAAGTCAAGTCTTGCTTCACCCGGGTTTCAACCTAGGTGGAAGCAATGAATTAAAGTGATTTTTATTTAAGTTATTGAATTAATGTAATTAATAAATTATTATTATTCATTAGCTGATTTAAAATAAAATAGAAATCAAATTTTTTTAAATAAACAAAACCTTATTGACTAAGTCCTAAAACTAGACTCCTAAGCCTCCTACAACTCCCACTCTCTCACGTTTATCTCTCAACTCTCACGCTCAATCTCTCTTCTTCTTTCTCACGTATTCTCTCCACCAAAATAAGATTCAAGAGCAGAAAAATGAACCAAGTTCTTCACACTTGAAGAACTCACACGAAATCACAAGAAAACAAACGTTAATCGCACATTAGGCTAAGGGAGGTTATCCGTCGAGTGGTGTTGACATTGAGGAGGCTTAGACATGATCTTGGGTGGAGTTTTTGGGCATCAAGTTGAGGGTTTAACGTCAAAAAGGTATGGGTTCTCTTCTCTCTTGGTGCCTTTTCCAAGACACCCCTTAAGGTTCAGATTATTCAGTCCGAAAACTAGGATTGTTCCCCTTTGCATGCCCCTGTCACTAGCTCCCAATGAATCATAGGTTGGGTATGATTGCTGGTAGATTTAGGTGTATGTTATGTTTTCGTGATGAATATGATTATGTTTGTGTATTTGAAATCGTATGAAAGACAACCCATGTGTTCAAAATTACGTGCAAGTGTGTGTTTATTCAAGCATGTTACAGTGACTAAGGTTCTCGGGTTAAGGCTCCAAAATTGATAATGTTATAGTTGTCATTTTATGTGCATAAACCTACGTAAATCGTGTTGTTCACTAAAATGAAAGTGTGGCTGATTTGAGTACCAATCTTTTGGCTAAACGAATTTATGAAAAATGCACCCCAAAACGTAATATATGATCTATGAATTTCCCTAAGAGTTCAAGTGAAAGTGTTGGTGAAAATGAGATGAAAAATGACTAAATTTCCAGCAAACTTACAAGTTTGGTTTAGGCTAAATAAAGATGAATAAATCTGGAAATTATTTGAGTGTAAAAGGGATGAGGTCACCAGGATTCTAACCCACGACCTCACCCGTGAACTGCCTTAAAAACGTGAAGAAAAAAGATTAGGGGTCGGGGGACTCGATCTCGAGTACTGACTGTAAGGTGAAATACAAATAAAAAATTAAGAAATGCGAGGAGTGGGATTCGAACCCACAACCTCTTGATCATAAGTTAAGGAAGGTGAAATAAAAAAGAAAAGTGAGGCATGGGAATCGAACACACGACCTCTAGGCAAAAAGGGGCGAAATAAAAAGAAAATAAAGTGAGGCAGTGGTGGTTCGATCCCACAACCTCACTGCCAACGCAGAAATAGTCAACTTTTAAAAGAAATTAAAATAAGGAGGCTGTGGGGGTTCGACCCCACAACCTCTCAGTCCCAAACGAGTAAAGGAGAAATAAAAGAAATATAAAGAGAGGATGTGGGGGTTTGATCCCACAACCTCATGGTCTATTCGGATTAGACAAGGAGAATTAAATGAAAAAAATAAAAGGGGCTGTGGGGATTCAATCCCACAACCCCTCAGCCAAGTAAGAGGAGATTCGAAGGAGAAAAATAAAGAGGGAATGTTGATGTTGGGGCTCGATGTAGGGTCCCAATGTCATGTGGACCAAAAATAAAATAAATGAAAAATGTAAAGTGTTGTCCAAGGGATTTGAAACCGGGTTCCCTTGCCTCAAATTCCGTATTGATACATAGGTCATACGTGAATTAAATGTTCAAGAATAATACCGCCTACTTGATCGAAATCGAGATCTTGGCATACATACAAGATGAATAAGTCTTGTACTACATAATCTTAGAAAGATATGAAATACTTAAACGAATTATGAATGAAGCCTCATGGCTTGTATGTATAGACCCATAAGTCTAGCATACGTTTAAAAACAAGTGAACCTAAGATGTATGTAATGAAATGATGTAACCCTAGAAAGGTTAAGTACGAGTGTAAAATACACTAAATGGCCAAGATCATTGGTATACAATGAAATAATTATTATGTAATGAAATGATGAAACACTAGAAGGGTTAAGTAAGAGTGTGAAACACACAAATGGCCAAGTGCATTAGCATATGATGAAATGAACATTCACGTAAAATGGGGTGAGTAATTATGAAGAGCAAATGTGCTAATGTTAATGAATGTGGTGACAACATGATATGAGGCTAATGTAAAATATGAGAATAATCTCAAATGAGCCTAAGTAAATGTTACCAAAACGTACTCACCTATGAGAGTGTAAAGTTAATGAAGAGACCAGTCTCTATGAACACTCTAATGAAAGTATTGAGATTAACACACTTAATACAAATGATGAGATGAGAAATCATCTATTGAGCTATGATGTCCTCATACTAGAAGCCAGCTTCTATGACGTATGAGTTGAATGTAATGGAACTTTATACTGAGCACCGATAGACTAGATATGAGCAGTGATGCCTTCTTTTGGGAAGGGCAGAGGTTCACGTAACTCTCATGAGATGATACTGTCCGGCATGCCGGGTATAGGTCTCCTTATATCTCCTAGTCTTCGAACCTATACTGCCAATATAGGGATCTGGCGGTGTTAAATTCCCATGTACACTAGCATGTTTTGGGTCACTTTGGCCGGTGATTCCACCTCTTTTCGGTGTGGGGGAGACACTGGATTTCATGATGCTCACATGATCTATGTCGGTTCAAGTTAAAGTTCCCAATGAATGAATGAGGCCAGCCTCAAATGATGCACATAATGAAATGAACGATACCAAAGGTGTTAGGATAGGATAATCAAGAGGTGAGCTAGACTCAAGTAATGACACTAGGTTATTCTTGATCATTGCATAGTAAACCCGGTGAAAGTCTTAAACTACATCCTAGGTATACTTGGTGTTTACACTAGCTTATGAATGAATGAAATGAAGTACGTATGAATGAATGAAGCAAACTCTGTTTTTGCTAAGGAAGACTCCCTAGTTGAGGTCTCATTTGTTGAGCCCTCATTTTGGAAAGTCTTAATGTCGAGTCCATGATTCCAAGGTCTCATGACATATGAATGAATGATATGAAAGATGTTATGTGCTATATGCAATATGATCTGTGCTATGTGTAAGATGTTATGTGCTTTGTGCAATACTTATCATATTGCACACAGCACATAACATCTTACACATAGCACATATCATATTGCATATAGCACATAACATCTTTCATATCATTTATTCATATGCCATGGGACCTTGGAATCATGGGCTTGACATTAAGACTTCCCAAAATGAGGGCTCAACATATGGGACCTCAACTAGGGAGCCTTCTTTAGCAAACACAGAGTCTGCTTCATTCGTTCATACGTACTTCATTTCATTCATTCATAAGCTAGTGTAAACACCAGCTATACCTAGGATGTAGTTTAAGACTCTCATCGAGTTTGCTATGCAATGATCAAGAATAACCTAGTGTGATTACTTGAGTCTAGCTCACCTCTTGATTATCTTATCCTAACACCTTTGGTATCGTTCATTTCATTATGTGTATCATTTGAGGCTGGCCTCATTCCTTCATTGGGAACTTTAACCGACATAGATCATGTGAGCATCATGAAATCCAGTGTCCCCCACACACCGAAAAGAGGTGGAATCACCGGCCAAAGTGACCCAAAACATGCTAGCGTACATGGGAATTGAACCCCGACAGATCCCTATATTGGCAGTATAGGTTCGAAGACTAGCAGATATAAGTAGACCCATACCCAGCATGCCAGACAATCTCATCTCATGAGAGTTATGTGAACCTCCTCCCTTCCCGAAAAGAGGCATCACCGCTCATAACTAGTCTATCGGTGCTCAGTATAAAGTTCCATTTCATTCAACTCATACATTATGGAAGCTAACTTCTAGTATGAGGACATCATAGCTTAATAGATGATTCCTCATCTCATCATTAGTATTAAGTATACATTATTCTCAATACTTTCATTAGAGTGTTCATAGAGTTGGTCTCTTCATTAACTTTACACTCTCATAGGTGAGTACATTTTGGTAACATTTACTTAGGCTCAAGATTGCTCTCATCTTTTACATTAGCCTCTTATCATGTTGTCACAACATTCATTAACTTTAGCACATTGCTCTTCATAATTACTCACCCCTTATTACGTGAATGTTCATTTCATCATATGCCAATGCACTTGGCCATTTAGTGTGTTTCAAACTCTTACTTAACCCTTCTAGGGTTTCATCATTTCATTACATACATCTTAGGTTCACTTATTTTTAAACGTATGTTAGACTTATGGGTCTATACATAGTTCATTTAAGTGATTTATATCTTCCTAAGATTATGTGGTACAAGACTTATGCATCTTGTATGTATGCCAAGATCTCGATTTCGATCTAAGTAGGCAGCATTATTCTTGAATATTTAATTCACGTATGACTTATTTATCAATACGGAAATTTGGGCAAGGGAACCCGATTACGAATCCCTTGGACAACACTTTACATTTTTCTTTTTATTTAATTTTGGTCCACATGACATTAGGACCCTAGATCGAGCCCCAAAATCAACGTTTCCTTTTTATTTCTATCCTTTGAAAATTCTCTTCCTTGGCCGAGGGGTTCGAACCCCCACAGCCCCTTTTATTTTTATTTTTATTTTTACTTGACTATCTCGAGTTGACCATGTGGTTGTGGGATCGAACCCCCACAACCCCACTTTACTTTTCTTTTAATTATTCTTTACTGCCTAGAGGTCGTGGGTTCAATTCCCACGCCTCACATTTTTTTTCTTTTCAATCTTTCCTTAAGCTTAACCAAGAGGTTGTGGGTTCGAATCCCACTCCTCTCATTTCTTATTTTCATACATTATTTTCCATCCAAGACCATGGTTCGAATCCCACTCACCACAATACTTTTAACTCACCAAATTTCATGGTTTTTAACATGGTGAGGTCACGGGTTCGACCCTTAGTGACCTCACTTATTTTTTCTTCACTTTTCATGACATTTTAAACCACTTAACTTGGCTGAAATTAATCAACAAGGTGCTGGAAATTTTGAGTTATATTTTCAGCTTCTTTTTCATTACATTACACGTTAGTTCTTAGGGGAATTTCGTAGTGCATTTAGAACATTTTAGGTGCATTTTCATAGATTCATTTATCCAAGAGATTATCACTTAAATCAGCCACCTTTCATATCATATGAACATCACGATTTACATAAACATGTGTACATGAAATACATAGAACTATCATGCCATTTCAAGTCCTAAACCATGACCAACAACAACGGCAACACACTCAAACACACGTAGTTACATTTTTGAAAAACATCAACATAAGTCACATAATTCCGAACATACATATAAACACATAATCATCACGAAAACACGTTTCATCTCTAGTTTTCTACCAGCAAACATAACCAACCTATCATTCAATGGGAGCTAGTGACAGGGACATGCAATGGGGAACAACCCTAGTTTTCGTAATAGATTCGTCTGAACCTTAGGGGTCTCTTAGGAAAGGGACCAAGAGAAAAGAGAACTCGTACCTTTTTGACATTCAAACCTCGACTTGCTGCCCAAAAACTTCTCCAAACACACGTCCAAAAGCGAAAGTTCAACACCCCACTCGACGGAAAACCTTCTCTTTGCCTACGTGATTGATTAACGTTTGTTTTTCTTATATTTTCGTGTGAGTTCTTCAAGTGTGAAGAACCTTGGTAAATTTTCTGTTCTTGAATGTTATTTGGCATAGAGAAATGTGAATGGGAGAAGAGAGATTAAACATGAAAGTGAGATAGACGTGAGAGGAGAGAGTTACCTTAGGCTTAGGAGTCTAGTTTAGGACTTAGTCAAATAAGTTTTAGTTAATTATTAATAAAAATCTGATTTCCCTTTTATTTTAAATCAGCCAATAAATAATAAATATTAATTAATTACATTAATTTACCAACTTAAATAAAAACAACTTTAATTCATTGCTTCCACCTAGGTTCGAACCCGGGTGGAGCAAGACTTCACTTCAAGAGCCATTTTTGGCCCTCTCTCCCCAAAATGCCCCTCCACCTTATTAATTAAATAATTAATTATATATTTAGGGTAATTACGATACTACTCTTAGCCTGGAAAAAGACCATTTTACCCCTAGACCCTCCAAACCTAAGATTTTCCCTTTTTAAGTCCGGTAAAGACTCATTCGAGTAAATCTTCGTATTCGAGAGCCCAACATGGATGGACCCAACCTTTCCTAGCTCAACTAACTCCCCAAGTTAGTTGGCTTGGCTATAGCAAGGGTTCAGAGGTATGGTTCTATGCGCATCAATCCGTGTGAACCCGGTCTAATCGTAGGCGTTCTAGACACATTACGCATTACTTGTCATATCCATTTTTTAGGGCTGTTACATTATCCCCCACTTAGGAACATTCATCCCCGAATGACACTACTAACTAGCTTGCGTAATGCCAGTCAGATCATAACATAGTTACTATACATAATCAAGCAATAGCAACAAAGAATGGAGAGATAAGGAAACTTAGACTTAAGAGTAGGAAGATTAACGTCAAGAGCTGAAAAGATGAGGGTAGCAGGATCTCATATCGGCCTTGGCTTCCTACGTAGCACACTCAAAAAGATGATTCCTCCACAATACCTTCACTGTGGCAATCTCCTTGTTCCTCAGTCGCTTGACCTGTCTGTCTAAGATCTCAACAGGTACCACCTCGAAGGACAAGTCTTCATCGACCCCCAAACCTTCCACAGGTAGAATCGATGCTGGATCACCTAGGCACTTCTTTAACTTGGATACATGAAAGACTGGATGGACAGAAGCTAGCTCCGTAGGCAATACCAACTCATAGGCCACCTCACCCACACGCTGTAGGATCTCATATGGCCCAACATACCTCGGACTAAACTTCCCCTTCCTGCCAAACCTCATCACCCCCTTCATAGGCGATATCTTTAAATAGACCTGGTCAACAACATCAAACTCTAAGGGCCGTTTTCTGTTATCTGCATATGACTTCTGCCGACTGTAAGCAGTAGCCAACATGTCCCTAATCACCCTGATCTTCTCTAAGGCCTCATGAATGATCTCTGGACCCAAAATAGATGACTCTCCAACCTCGAACCACCCAACTGGAGATCTACACCTCCTACCATATAGTGTCACAAGCGGTGCCATCCCAATGCTGGAGTGATAGCTATTATTATACGAGAACTCTATCAAAGGCAGATGGTCATCCCAGTTACCCCTAAAGTCAATCACACACACTCTCAACATGTCCTCCAATGTCTGAATTGTGCGCTCTGCCTGCCCCATCAGTCTGAGGATGAAAGGCAGTACTAAGATTTACCTGCGTGTCTAAGCCCTTCTTCATGCCATCCCACCAATAAATCTGCTTAAGATCATGATACATCTTGGTGGAACCTAGATGTATGAAATATCTGGAACCATGGGCCTCTGCAACAATCCTGGTCCACAAATCATCCACATCTAATACACACAGACTGTCCTGGTACCTAAGTATGCTGTCACCTCCCAAAGCAAAAGACTCACTCATCTTTATCAACACTGAGTCCTTCATCTCCATCAACACAGGATCGCGATGCTGACCCTGGTTTACTTCAACTACCAAGGTTGGTTCAGAACTAGGATGAACTGAAATACCCCCACTAGTAGAGTCAACCAACCGCACACCCAGTCTAGCCAGTTTGTGTACATCTTTCACCAACTCCTTCTTCTCATCCGCAACATGGGATGTACTTCCCACGCTCATCCTGCTCAAAGCATCAGCAACAACATTAGCCTTACTTGGATGGTAGTGGACATTCATATCATAGTCCTTCAACAGCTCCAACCATCTTCGCTGACGTAGACTCAACTCTCTCTGCATGAACACGTACTGGAGACTCTTGTTGTCTGTGAACACATCCACATAAACTCCATACAAGTAGTGCCTACACAGCTTCATTGCAAACACCACAGCTGCCAACTCCAGGTCATGAGTGGGATAATTCTTCTCACGAACCTTGAGTTGTCTGTACGCATAAGCTATCACCTTACCAACCTGCATAAGAACACAACCCAAACAACCTAGATGCATCACAATAAACCGTGTAATTCTCACCATAGTTAGGCAAAGTAAGCACCGGGGCTGAAGTGAGTGTGTCCTTGAGCTCCTGGAAACTCTTCTCACAAGTCTCGGTCCACTCGAACTTGGCCTTCTACTTAGTCAAAGCTGTTAGTGGGGCATCAATGGAAGAAAAACCCTCCACAAACCTGCGGTAGTAACCAGCCAATCCCAGAAAGCTATGACTGTCAGTGGGAGTAAGAGGTTCTGGCCAGTTCTTAATAGCCTCAGTCTTCTTGGGGTCCACCTCCACACCCTGATCGGACACAACATGACCCAGGAAAGTTAATCTAAGCCAAGATTAACACTTGCTAAATTTGGCATACAGCTGATGTTGTCTAAGTACCTGCAAGGTTAGTCTCCAATGCTGTTCATGCTCTTCCTTGGTCCTAGAGTAGATGAGAATGTCATCAATGAATACTATGACGAAAGAGTCAAGGTAATCACGTAAGACCCTGTTCATGAGATCCATAAATGCAGCAGGTGCATTCGTCAGACCAAATGACATAACTAAGAACATATAATGACCATAACGGGTACGAAAGGCTGTCTTTGGGATATCTCCATCCCTAACCCTAAGCTGATGATACCCTGAATGAAGATCAATCTTAGATAAGAAACTAGACCCTTGAAGTTGATCGAACAAATCATCTATTCTGGGAAGTGGATACTTATTCTTTATAGTGACTTTGTTGAGCTGCCGATAATCGATACACATTCTAAGGGTTCCATCCTTCTTTTTCACAAACAACACTGGAGCGCCCCAAGGGGATATGCTCGGCTGAATGAAACCCTTATCAGTGAGATCTTTTAACTGCAGCTTTAACTCGTTGAGTTCAGCTGGAGCCATTCTGTAGGGAGGAATTGTAATTCATTTAGTATCGGGTTCTAAGTCGATACCAAAGTCAATCTCTCGAGGGGGGGAGACTCCATGCAAATCATCAGGAAATACATCTAGGAACTCATTCACTACAGGCACTGAGTCTATGGAAGGAATGTCATGATCTAAATCATTAACACTCACAAGATGACACAATAACCCCTTGGACATCATTTTATTGGCCTTAAGGTTCGAAATCAAGGGATTAGGATGACTCGAGTTGTACCCCTCCCAGACCAGCTCTACCTCATTAGGGAAACAAAATCTCACAACCCTACTACGGCAATCCACACAAGCATAACAACTATGAAGCCAGTCCATGCCAAGAATGATGTCAAAATTGTTCATAGGTAACTCAACCAATTCTGCACACATAGTCATACCACATACAACTATTGGGCAATCCTTGTACACTCTATCAGCTCTTACATTTTCTCCTAAGGGTGTACTAACCACTATAGGATCATGCAAAACTTCAGGCAATATCTCAAAAGTAAGAGCAAGCAAAGAAGTTACAAAGGAAAGCGTAGACCCTGGATCAAGTAAAGCATAAACAGAAGTTGAGAATACTTGCAGCATACCTGTGACCACATCAGCGGAGTTCTCTTGCTCCTCCCTGCCCTTCAGGGCATAGAACCTGTTCCTCTTAGGAGGCTCGGCTGCTGCTGCACCCTGTGGATTAGGCCTAGGCTGGGCATTACCTCCAGCCTGACCTCTGTTCTGTGGGCAGTCTCTAACCATGTTCCCACTCTTACCGCAACCGAACTAGGCATTAGTTCCTTGTCTGCACTCTCCACTGTGAGCACGACCACACTTAGCATAGTCATTTCTGGGATGCTGCATCTCACCTCCATTACCCTTCTTGGGCTCAAGTCTGCCTCCTCTAGGTGTTGTATTCCTGTGAGAATCAGAGTTCCCAGAACTTTGTTGCCCTTTTTTGAACCTGGGCTGCTCATGGACGCCAAAATTGTTTCTGTGGCCTCCATGGCTGGGACCTGCCTAATCTTGAGGCTTAGGCCTCCTAGCATCATGAACGCCCCACTTTTTACGGCTGTCCTCTACCTGCTGGACATGCACCATCAACCTGGAGAGGTACATGTTATCATGGAGCATCGCAGACCGACACTCCTCCTCCAGATCTCCGATGATTCCTGTGAGGAACGTGCTTATCTCATCTCTGCGGTTAGATACAAGGGAAGTAGCATACCTGGATAGTTTAACAAACTTCAGTACTCATCTCATCCTTGTTGTTAGATACAAGAGAAAGTAGCATACCTGGATAGTTTAACAAACTTCAGGGAATACTTCCTGACTGTCATTGATCCCTGCTTAAGGTTGATAAACTCCTCAACCTTTGCCTCCCTCATATCCCTGGGAAAGAATCTCTCCAGGAAGGCTGTCTTAAACAGCTCCCAAGTGACCGGAACTTCGCCCAAAGCTCGGCTATCCTGCCACATCTTGCACCAAGTCTGAAGCCAGCTCAACCTTCTCAGTATCTGTGGCCCCCATAGTTACCAAAATCTTATGCACCTCATCCACAAACTCCCGGGGATCCTCTGAAGTCTTAGACTCCGTGAAAATAGGAGGATTCATCCTCTTGAAGTCTCTCAGCCTGTTAGCCATGCTACGAACCGGTTGGTTCTCCCTCAGAACATTCTGCCCGTTAACCTGGGCAGTCATTGCCTAGGCCTGTATAGTGATGGCCTGTGCCATATGTCCAGAGATGCCCGCTCCTCCGCATCAGTCAAGCCAGCTCGGTTAACCGGCATAGCCACTCCTTCAGCTGGAGCCTGGGGTGGAACCTGATTGCCCCTAGCAGCTGCTCCTCCTCTCCTCTGACCAATGTTCCTCCTAATATTCATTCTCTGAAAACAATAAGAATTGATGTTAGACACGCTCATAACACCAAGAAATCAGACATTAGGAAAAGCATAATAAGATCAGAAGAAGGGAAATTTTCCTATGCATCATGCAGTCTCTAATTCAGGATAGTGGTGCACTTCACTACCATGACTTAGAAACAACTCAATGTGGTTGATGTAAACTTATTATTCTCGGAATTTAACCTTGTGCTCTGATACCAACTTTGTCACGACTGGAATCAAGAACCCAGACGAGACCGGCGTCATTGACTTCTCAGAAGTCACAGACAAGCCTACTTACGTCATTCTTACTTCATCTAGGTTAATTTTAGCGGAAAATTTAAAACTTTTTGTTTCTTAACATGCATAAAGATCATTCTACTTACATTCATAATGTTCATAATCAACCATCTAACATTAAGATTATCAACTGAAATAAATAGTTCAATACTGCATTAAATGTATAATTGCCAAAATGGCACCAATACAATGTCTGAAATAAAAACGGAAAGAAACACTAGTGGAACATACTCCACTAGCTAAAGCCTATATCTAAGCTAGATATTAACGGTAGACATCCTCAAAAGCATGAGGGCCTACAAAGTCAGGATGAAAGCTCCACGTCCGGATAGTTGCAACGTCAACCTGTAAGCTCTAGCGTCCACCTGTGCCTGCACCTAAAAATATAGAGTTGTATGTGATTATTACACACTTGTACTAAGTATGTGTATATGCAAGCACACACCAACGACATGCATGAGTAAGAATAGCTCTTTTCTAACAACATGATTATGGAAAGTCAAGTCAGTGGACTTGCCAAATTGGGATTTGGAAAGTTAGTGAGCTTTCCAAATTTGGATTAGAAAAGTTAGTGAGCTTTCCAAATTTGGATTAGGAAAGTCATGCCATGAGAGTAACATGCATCATCATACTTATCATATTTCACACAACACATAACATCTTACACATAGCACATATCATATTGCATATAGAACATAACATCTTTCATATCATTCATTCATATGCCATGGGACCTTGGAATCATGGGCTTGACATTATGACTTCCCAAAATGAGGGCTCAACATATGGGACCTCAACTAGGGAGCCTTCTTTAGCAAACACAGAGTCTGCTTCATTCATTCGTACGCACTTTATTTCATTTATTCATAAGCTAGTGTAAACACCAGCTATACCTAGGATGTAGTTTAAGACTCTCATCGGGTTTGCTGTGCAATGATCAAGTATAACCTAGTGTTATTACTTGAGTCTAGCTCACCTCTTGATTATCCTATCCTAACACCTTTGGTATGGTTCATTTCATTATGTGTATCATTTAAGGCTGGGCTCATTCATTCATTGGGAACTTTAACTTTAACCGACATAGATCATGTGAGCATCATGAAATCCAGTGTTTCCCCCACACCTAAAAGAGGTGGAATCACCCGCCAAAGTGACCCAAAACATGCTAGCATACATGGGAATTAAACCCCGCGAGATCCCTATATTGGCAGTATAGGTTTGAAGACTAGGAGATATAAGGAGACCCATACCCTGCATGCCGGACAATCTCATCTCATGAGAGTTACGTGAACCTCCGCCCTTCCCGAAATAAGGTATCACCACTCATAGCTAGTCTATCGGTCCTCAGTATAAAGTTCCATTTCATTCAACACATACGTCATGAAAGCTGGATTCTAGTATGAGGACATCATAGCTTAATAGATGATTTCTCATCTCATCATTAGTATTAAGTATACATTATTCTTAATACTTTCATTAGAGTGTTCATAGAGACTGGTCTCTTTATTAACATTACACTCTCATAGGTGAGTACATTTTGGAAACATTTACTTAGGCTCATTTGAGATTGCTCTCATCTTTTACATTAGCCTCTTATAATGTTTTCACCACATTCATTAACTTTAGCACATTGCTCTTCATAATTACTCACCCCTTATTACGTGAATGTTCATTTAATCATATGCCAATGCACTTGGCCATCTAGTGTATTTCACACTCTTACTTAACCCTTCTAGGGTTTCATCATTTCATTACATACATCTTAGGTTCACTTATTCTTAAACGTATGTTAGACTTATGGGTCTATACATACAAGTCATGAGGCTTCATTGATAGTTCGTTTAAGTGATTTATATCTTCCTAAGATTATGTGGTACAAGACTTATACATGTTGTATGTATGCCAAGATCTCGATTTCGATCTAAGTAGGCAGCATTATATTTGAATATTTAATTCACGTATGACTTATGTATCAATACGAAATTTGGGCAAGGGAACCCGGTTTCGAATCCCTTGGACAACACTTTACATTTTTCTTTTTATTTAATTTCGGTCCACATGACATTGGGACCCTAGATCGAGCCCCAACATCAACGTTTCCTTTTTATTTCTATCCTTTGAAAATTCTCTTAATAGGCCGAGGGGTTGTGGGATCGAACCCCCACAGCCCCTTTTATTTTTTTATTTATTTTTCCTTGAGTATCTCGAGTTGACCATGAGGTTGTGGGATCGAACCCCCACATCCCCACTTTACTTTTCTTTTAATTATTCTTTACTACCTAGAAGTTGTGGGTTCAATTCCCATGCCTCACATTTCTTTTATTTTCTTTCTTTCCTTAAGCTTGACCAAGAGGTTATGGGTTCCAATCCCACTCCTCTCATTTCTTATTTTCATACATTATTTTCCAGCCAAGACCATTGTTCGAATCCCACTCACCACAATACTTTTAACTCACCAAATTTCATGGTTTTGAACATGGTGAGGTCACGGGTTCGACCCTTAGTGACCTCACTTATTTTTTCTTCACTTTTCATGAAAATTTAAACCACTAACTTGGCTAAAATTAATCACCAAGGTGCTGGAAATTTTGAGTTATATTTTCAGCTTCTTTTTCATTACATTACACGTTAGTTCTTAGGGGAATTTCGTAGTGCATTTAGAACATTTTAGGTGCATTTTCATAGATTCGTTTAGCCAAGAGATTATCACTTAAATTAGACACGTTTCATCTCATATGAACATCACAATTTACATAAACATGTGTACATGAAATACATAGAACTATCATGCCATTTCAAGTCCTAAACCATGACCAATAGCCACGGCAACACACCCAAACACACGTAGTTACATTTTTGGAAAACATCAACATAAGTCACATAATTTTGAACATACATATAAACACATAATCATCACGAAAACACATTTCATCTCTAGTTTTCTACCAGCAAACATAACCAACCTATGATTCAATGGGAACTAGTGACAGGGACATGCAACGGGGAACAACCCTAGTTTTCGGAATAGATTCGTCTGAACCTTAGGGGTCTCTTGGGAAAGGGACCAAGATATAAGAGAAGCCATACCTTTTTGACGTTCAAATCTTGACTTGCTGCCCAAAACTTCTCCAAACACATGTCCAACACCGAAATTTCAACACCCCACTCGACGGAAAACCTTCTATTTACCTACGTGATTGATTAATGTTTGTTTTTCTTATATTTTCGTGAGTTCTTCAAGTGTGAAGAACCTTGGTAAATTTTCTGTTCTTGACTGTTATTTGGCAGAGAGAAACGTGAATGGGAGAAGAGAGATTGAACATGAAAGTGAGATAGACGTGAGAGGAGAGAGTTACCTTAGGCTTAGGAGTCTAGTTTAGGACTTAGTCAAATAAGTTTTAGTAAATTATTAATAAAAATCTGATTTCCCTTTTATTTTAAATCAGCCAATAAAAAATAAATATTAATTAATTACATGAATTTACCAACTTAAATAAAAACAACTTTAATTCATTGTTTCCACCTAGGTTCGAACCCGGGTGGAGCAAGACTTCACTTCAAGAGGCAATTTTTGGCCCTCACTCCCCAAAATGCCCCTCCACCTTATTAATTAAATAATTAATTATATATTTAGGGTAATTACGATACTACCCTTATACTAGAAAAAGACCATTTTACCCCTAGACCCTCCAAACCTAAGATTTTCCCTTTTTAAGTCCGGTAAAGAGTTATTCGAGTAAATCATTGGATTCGAGAGCCCTACATGGCTGGACCCAACCTTTCCTAGGTCAACTAACTCCCCAAGTTAGTTGGTTTGGCTGTAGCAATGGTTCATAGGTCTGGTTCTACGCGCATCAATCCGTGTGAACCCGGTCTAATCGTAGGCATTCTAGACACATTACGCATTACTTATCATATCCATTTTTAGGGTTGTTACACGTGACAACCAGGATTTGGAGTATTTTAAATTTAATTGTAAAATTTACTCATTTTTATTGTAATGGTTGAGTTTCAGACTCACTTGTCTTGGTTGGATAAAACGAGTGTCATCACGCCCATTTTTGGATCGTGACATCATTACACTTCTATAAGCCTCTTTTTGTTTGATATTAATTGTAGCTCTTCACAACGTTATGAACATCCTGATATGGTATGGGCTAATAAAATCAATATACTTTGGTTATTTTTCGGGATCGTTGATTGTGTACTTTAACATGAGATAAGTAACAAGACACTAAAATTGATATCACTTCTATTCTGGGGACATATCAGCAAATGACACCATTAGTACATACCCTAAATAGGTATGACTTTTTTAAAAAGAGTTTCTTAGATTTGACAAGAAATTTCTTTTGCTGGTGCGAATGAGGGCTCCAAACATGACCTTACTTGCTATGAAATAATATACATAAGAACACTGTGGCATTAAATCATGAGGCTAAGATACAATTTAACACCATAGATTCTAGAAAATAGAAAAGAGATTCGAGAAAATAGAAAAATGTAGTTTTCTTGGACCTGGTGCTAGAAAAATGGAAGTCACAAATGGTCCGTGGCCTGCCACACAATCCATAGGTGGGGTTTGTGATTGGCGTCCAAAAATTTGATGGTCTCTGATCCCACCCACCGTCGACCAATACGCTTCGTTGTTGGACCTATAGACACAAACTGAACATTATAAATCAGATGTTATATTATTATATATTTTCATAATTTTATATGTGTATACTGAAAACAAGTGTTGCAATATGCATTCACACATCATACTATAATAAGTAATGCAAAACATGTACTCCATCAGGTTGTATTATAACATTCAAACAGAAGATGCATCTAAATTCCAAATCTAGCTTCGAATTACATTTAATTGAAGGTAGGTTATTTCAATGTTGAAAATACTTACTTTTTAAAGCAGGAAAAAGATTCAGACACACAGATGTACATCAAAGTTAAAAAAAGAAAAAGAAAAATATAATAAGGGAAACAGGAATATTACCTCTTTTTAAGTAGTGAGCTGATGTGTATATATCATTTATAGTTATTACACCCGCTTATTAGTTTGCAACTTCTTCCTTGTCATAGCTTATTTGTAGACCAAGTATCCATACGATTCATGTCTGCCCTCCCTTTTGGGGCGTGCCAAGCTTGGTATCAGAGCCTAGGTTCAGTTGTCCGAGGGAGTCTATGAAGCCGTGTCTAGTATTTTTTACTTATCAATGTGTTGCACACCACATTTATAATTAAGGAACTACAAGGGTATTTAGGAAAAAATTCTTTTTGTATTCTAGATCGTGCAATAGAGCTGATCATAGAAACTTACTTGATTCATATTTTACTTTTCTATGATAGAGATAATGTTTACTACATGTAAGGATAAAGTTGTCCAGGTGGAAATTACTGATAACCCACCCGCCACAACAGAGTATTCTCCAATGCCAGTTGACTAGAGTATATCTCAAGAAGGTTTGTCAAGTCCTACGATTTTAAGGCCTCATACGCTAAAGACAGAAGAACATGTAAGGGTTTTCGCACCTCCAATAATTCCATAAATAGTTCCTATACTTCCACCAGATTCATCAGAGCAGGATATTAGAGAAGCGATACAATTGCTCACTCAGTTGGTATCTCATTAAGGATATTAGAGGTACCTAATGCTACTCAGAAAGACGTATCCGGATCTAGGATTCGATATTTTCTTCGTATGAATTCCTCAATATTTACAAGCTCCAGCTTGGCGGAGTAACCTCAACGGTTTATTCACGAGACTCGTAGAATATGCAAGGTGATGCAGGTATCAGAGAAACGATGTCGCTATAGCTTGGTATCAGATGTGGGAAGCTTTGAGGGGCAAAAATGCTCCCCTGGCGATCTAGGAAGACTTTTCAAAGGCCTTCATAGATTCCCCTGGCGATCTGGAAAGACTTTTAAAAGTCCTTCATAAATCATTTATTTCCATTAGAGCTCAGAGAGGTAAGAGTAGATGAATTTCTAAATTTAATGCAACGTGATCTTAGTGTCAGAAAGTATAGCTTACATTTACGTAATTATCTAGGTTTGCTTAGGAGTTGGTTAATTCCCAGACATCAAGGATTCATTGTTTTGTAGGTTGCCTCGGGGATCGCTTGAAGGATATTCTCTCGGTTGCCTCCCTAAATAGGTATATGGATATAGCAAGGATTATGTCATATGCTCAGCAGTTAGAAAAGGATTAACATAATTGTAAAGTAGAGAGAGACATCAAAGTAAGAGGGCTAGGATGGCGGGCCAGGGAGGTGATGGAGCTTCCACCAGCAGAGGACCATCTAGGAAGACTCAATCAACAACACGCTCCACATATAGTGCTCAAACTCGATTCTCAAGAATTCCATGTGAGCAGGGCCAGACTTCAAGGGCACCATACCTCTAACCTCAGAGAGGTACTATTCGAGGATTACCACCCCGACCTACATGCAGACACTGTGGACGAGCACATGGAGGGGAGAGTCGACGTGGTTCAAATGCATGTTATTGGTGTGGAGTAGAAGCTCATTTGGTGTGAGATTGTCTGTAACTCAGAGATAGAAATAAGGGTGATAGATCAAAGTCTACAGCGTCATCAACAACCTCTTTCTCATCAATAACTTCCACTTTCCGTAGTCCTCATGCACCGTCAAATAGAGGATCTGGTAGAGGCATTTGGACTAGTTCAAGTGCCGGTCCAAACCATATGTATGGACTAACCGGTAATTAAGATTCTGAGGCGTTTCTAGACGTGGTTAGAGGTACCTAATCTGTTTTCTCACGGTATGTATATTACTTGATAAACCTAGGATCTACTCTATCATATATTACTCCATTTATTGCTAAAAAGTTTGAAATATAGCTTGAGTTGTTATGTGAACCATTTGTAGTATCTAATCCAATAGGAGAATCTATCATAGCTAGGCAGGTCTATCATGATTGTGTAGTGACAGTATGTGGCCGAGATACATTTGCCAATATGATTGAGCTAGAAATGATTGACTTTGATGTTATCATGGGCATGGATTGGTTGTCCTCTTGTTATGCCGTGATAAGGTTTCCCAATTTTATTTTCCAGGAGAGTCGGTCCTAGAGTGGAAGGTTAATGCCATGAGGCCTAGAGAGAGTTTATTTCTTTTCTTAAGGCACAAAAGCTTATTTCAAAGGGTTGTTTAGATCTCCTAGTTCGAGTAACAGACCTTGAGGTTAAGAAACATATGTTGACTTGTCACAACTGGGAGCACCCTCCAGACTTAACCGGTGTCGTTGTCCTCAGAGAGGACTAATACTAGCCTCTTAGCTTTCATCATTACTTTCATAGGTTAAAATTTGGAAAATTTAAAACTTTTAATCTAAACTTACTTCATGAGGTTTACTTAGATATCTCGCTTACAGATAATATATTCATAGCGAGTTTAAATTGACTCCTCGTATAAGAAGATTACATAGTATTCTACTTTTATTTCACACATATATATATATAAATGATACACAATATATTCTTAAAAGGGATGTCTCATATTAAACCATCTAATCGGAATAAAACAATATAGGCATAGCCCTTACACAATTGTATAAATGCCATTTAGGGCTTAAAACATTATCTTGAAACAACTAGAGTGAAATGATCGTCTTTAGACTATAACAAAGAAACATAGAAAGAGTAAGAATAAGGCATCATCCTTAGAACTTAAGGACATACCCACACTTGGAGAAATGATTTCGAAGACATCGTTGCAAATGGACACAATCTCCTCAACTGCACGAACCTAAAATGTTGGGGAAAAGGGAGAAATGGGATTAGCACATCACTTGTACTAAGTATGGAAACATATGCAAACACAAAATAGAAATCATGATAAAAAGCAACATTTGTTGAAAAACGTGGAAAGTCACTTTGAAAAGCCTTATGAACCATTAAGAACCAATACAAGTCAATAAAAACATATTCCTTAAGTCAAGATCATGTATAACACAAGACCAACAATACTAAGTCTAGTCAAGACAACATGCATATCAACATAATTGAGCACATAATTAAAAGAACTTAATCAACAAGCATGCATAAGAGTTCATGACATCATAACCTAAGCAAGACCCTTATTCACAAACACTATTAACTTCACTAGTGCAATGACAAAGTAAGGCCTCATAACCTCACTTAACCAAGTAAACCATACAAGGACCATAAGAAATGCCTAAGATTACATACCTTATCATCAAGAGTAGACATCATCATACTTAGCAATAGATACCAACAATATATTCATAAGTGAAACTAATATCATATAGTATCATCAATATGTAAGATCAAAACTTGAGCCACATTTACATTTACAAGCACATAATAACATGAGAATATCCTTCTAAGATTTCCCTCAAGGCTAACTAGTGCAATTCATAGGTAGAGTCTCATACCCCTACCTAGACAAAGTCAAACCCCTTAAGTTGTCCTCATTAGAGTTCACTTTATTACTTCGTTTTACTTTTGAGAACATCTTGCATTAAGAGACATAGACCACATGAGATAATGTGGAATCCGGTGTCATGGAACCCTACACCAAAAGAAGGTGGAGTACTTGCTAAGGTAGTACCAAAACATGAACATAGCATCAATGTGGATCCACTAGCTAGTATTCCTATGGGGCAACATAGTTCAAGAACTAGGAGATGTATTTGGGACCCTCTTTGTGCTCCATGCATTATAGTCTCCAATCTCATGAGTAGAATAGTGAACCTACCTTCCCTATGTGGGAAGGGACACTCCTCACTTCTAGTTCACTCGATGCTAAGCTAGAGTCCCTGTTGAAATGTCTTCTTTAAAAATCATATATTAGTTAGGTCATAGGGGTATACCCCTTATATATTTATAGTCATTAGCTCCGTAGGAATATCATGAGCATGTTCTTTCAATACAATTCACACATGTGACGTTAGCACATTTACTTCACCATATCATAAAAAGGCACATAGGCAATTTATCACCAACTATATATCATTACATCCTAGCCGACAACTCACGATCTATATAATCAAGACATTTCAATTAAACATCACTGCAACCCTAATAAATCTTATCATAAGGTGTACTTCAATCGAACTTCATCACTAAACACAAGTAATCATAATTGAAGTAACTGTTTGAGATTACAAAGATTTACCCAATCTACTTCATAATCCATCATCTACTTTTTACAATCAACAATCAATTCCACCCAACAATAGGTGTAATAACATCATACAATAGTATTTTATAGAATACTAAGCCAATTGTATCATCACTATCCCAATCAACTTCAATTCATAACCTAGGGTTTAAGGGAGAAGGGTTCATCATAATTTCTTCAAGAACTAAGTTTAATCCCAACAATACATGTCCTTAGGAAGTTCATAGATTGAATAGGATAGTTACAACAATCAACACTTTCATAATTACCCTTCAATTGATAAGTATGAACCAGGATTCGGGGAAATTAGGGAAAGGATATGATCTATGAAAAATTTCCACAATTAACATCAATTACACAACAATATACACTAGATTAGTCATAGGCAATCATAATTCAACATAATTAATCATCAATTTCAAATTTAGAAGAAAACCCATTTGTAGAGAAAAAACCTAAGAATTTGGGTAATTGAAATTCAACTTTGAGACGAACTCTTGGGTAAAGGAATCCCATGAGAGAAGAACCCATACCTTTATGAAGATTTGTCCACAAAAAATTAAATTAAGACCTTGGAGACTTTGTCTTCTTCCTCAAGCTTCTTGTTCATAAATGGAGGATGAATGGAGAAAAAGAAAGTAGAGAGAAGTGGGAGCAATTTGGGTTTGTGATTTGGAGTGGGAAATGAATGATTTTTGACCTAAAGTCAATATATAGTCCATCACAAAAATACCCAAACTACCCCTCATTAAGTTGGACTTCCAATAGTAAAGTCTAACTTAACTTCACGATCGCTTCATCATTTTTGAAAATTTTTCGCTCTCTAAAATTTTCTCTCTATAAAATTCTCTCAAGCAATCTCGCAAGAATTAGCTGTCTCAGCTAATTTTCAAGGAATTTTGTAGTATTGTGATGACTGGAGTGCCGGCAGACGAATGTTTCAGGCCACCGGATCTAGATACAGTGGTGCAAAATCCTAATATTCAAGCCACAATAGATGATTTGACTGTAGAATCATTTTCAACTTCCTCGCAGTTGAGGGAAGAAGCGATCCATAATGGTAAGGCGGAGGAGGAATTGGATGAATCACGTCACATTTACGAAGCGAGTCAAAAAATTGGAGGTAAGGAAGGTGAAATTCTGACGCTAGATACGCAGGCAAGTCAAAAAACGGTTGGGTCTGAATCGTGCAGCTCACAGGCTATGGAGGCGATAAAATCGCCTCAAAATAACGCTTAAAATCGATTGCAATCGGAGGGGATTCGAAAAGGATCTGGTACTGGGAACCTTCCCATGTTCTTGATGAACATAATCAACAAACATTGGAGGAGACGGGAGATTAAAATATCAAATCGAAAAAGCCTTGTGAGCTCATCGAATCGCAGATGAGGATTCATGAACAAGAAATTCGATTTGCCCAGCAACAACAACAAGTTGTCAGTTCAAAAGCTGTTGGTGAGCTCGTCGAAGAACAAGAAAATCGATTTGCCCAGCAATAACAATAAATTAACAGTTCAAACAGGGAAAAGGAAGGAAATTTTGAGTCTCAACGACCTGGAAATTTTTCCACTGATTCGAGGTATTTGAGAGAATAAACGCATGATTTCACTCAAGATAAAGAAGTTCCAAATCAAGGTTCAAAGGATTCTTCAGTGTATAGGCAGGTTGGTGAGTCTTCTAAATCTGATTTGCACAACATTAGATTAGAAAATGTACAAGGTAACATCACTCTCATTACTTTTATATACAATATTGAAAGAAGGATGAAAGAAACTGATAGGAATGATAATGAATCTGATAAGCATCAGGAAGTAGATTCAATCTAATTTACCAAAGATTTGTAGTAATTTTGATCGCCCTATTCCTAAATTGCATACTGGAAAAATTGATCAACCTTTGGGAAATCCTAATAATTTTCCTAAGAAGGATCAAGTATCAGAACCTGCACCATACACTTTAATACAAACCTATGCTGATAGGTTGAGATATAATCAAGCTAAGAGGGGTGTTAGTATCAAATTAACTGATCCAGAAATCACTACTTAATAGGGGCTACCTGTTGTTCTTTATGTGAAAGATGAAGTGATTAAGGATTTGGCATCTGCTTGTAAATTCACTCTTATCGGAAAATTTGTTTATACTATGCCTAGAGTTGAAATGATTAGGAAGAACTTTATACTTCAAACTCAATTATCAGGGGGAGTTAAGATTGCACACATTAATTCTTGACATGTTTATATAGACCTTGATAATGAATTAGATTACAACATGGTATTGACTAAACAACGTATGACCATAGCTGGACAGGTTATGAGGATTCAAGCTTGGACACCTACCTTTAAACTGGATGAAGAAACTCCATTAATACCAATTTGGATTTCTCTGGAATTACCTTGGCATTGTTATAATAAGGAGTTCATTACTAGTTTATTATCTCCTATTGGTAGAGTGTTGTATTTAGATTCAGCTTTCATTAAAAAAACTAGGGGAAGTCAAGCTCGTCTTAAGGTTCAAGTAGATCTCACTAAAGATAGACCTCCACATATTTGGATGGGTTATATTGGGGAGGATATTACAGATGGTAGGTGGAAAAAAATTGAGTATGATAATATCCCTAATTATTGTTTTTACTGTAAATATCAAGGTCATAGAGAAACTGATTGTTTTATTAAACAAAGAGATGAGGAGAGTAAAAAAAAGAAAATATTTGGATAAAAATAAGCCCAAGAAAGACACTGCTCACAATGTTAAAAAAGAATTGCAGATTTATGATAACATGGAAACAGGCAGAAGGGAAGAGGATATCAATCAACAAGGTTATCAAGGTGAAAAAAATAAAAGAAATATGCAGCAACAATAATGGCAGACTCAAAAGAGAAGGAATAATAATCAACAACAATTAAGCTACAACACAGACAGAGCAGCAGTTCAGAAACAACATGAACAAACATGTATTGCTTCTATTCCTACAAAAAATACATATATTTATTTGGAAGTGCATGAAGTGACAACAGGTGTAGAGGAAAGGGGGAAGTATACAAATAATTCACAAGAGCAAAGGCATCAGGTTACTTCAACTGGTAATAAACAACAACATAAAAATAGAGCACAGACACATGTTGAAGAAACCAGAATTAACAGGGAACAAATCAATATACAACAAAGGAAGGAAGGGCAGGTAAGTAGGAAGGATTCAGAGTTGGATAAAGACAGAGGAAGTCATCAACAAGTTGTTGTAAACAGACCAAGTATTGACTCAATGCTCCCCCTCCCTACACCCCTTAATACTTGTAATATTACAAATGTTTGTATAGCTATTGGAGGTATGGAAGGGGAGGCACAGGATATACCTATAAATTTGCAAGAAGGGGTGTCCAAAGGGAGGGGGGAAGTGAATAAATCTAGACCCCAGGATACCCCTATTTTAGGTCACGAACAATCCATAAAACAAATTGATCCTGATACAGGGCAACTATTGAAAGGTTTAATAACAAATCAGGAAGCAGATTGATTAAAAAGAAAAGAGATAATATTAAAAAAAACAGCATCAAAGTGGTACAGAAAAAGGTAAAGAAACTGCAGAACAGGACGACTATGGGGTTGTTAATTCTGAGGATGAATGGGATCCTAATAATCAATCCATAGATGAGTCTGATGAAGAAGGAACACAAATCAGTAATCCACAGGGTACATAATTTGGTTCCAATTTTTAGAATATATGGTCACAATAAGTTCAGGAAATTACATCAAAACAAGGTTTGTCACCTAGAGGTAGCAAGCAAGGCAAACAAACCACTCAACATATTACCAGTACTTCTGAAACCTCTAGCAGGCCCATGACAAGATCTAAATCCAAAGGTTTTTACTGATTAGGGCCATATGTTGGAATGCTCAGAGTATCAATACCAAAAGCTCTTTGGAAAGACTTCAAACACTTTAAAAATGCATCAATTATCTATGATTGTTATTCTAGAACCATTTACTGATAAGTCTCAACTCAACACTGTGAGGATTCAACTTCAAATAGATCAGGCAATTAGTAATTCTAATAGGAAAATTTGGTTGCTTTGGTCTAATGTACTCACTGTTAACATCCTTGAGATTAATGAGCAACATATTACATGGGAATTTGAGCTGTCAGATTTCACTGATAAATTCTTGTTGTCATGTATTTATGCTAAATGTAAAGATCATCTCAGGAGACCTTTGTGAGACAGACTGCTGCACTTTTCTAATATGAATATCCCTTGGTGTACGATTGGTGATTTCAATGTTATCACTTCTATAGAGGAAAAGATAGGGGGAATTCCTTACAACATGAACAAGAGCTTTTAATTTATTAGTGTGATAGAAGCATGTCGTTTAAGTGATTTAGGTTACACAGGGATTTCATTCACTTGGTGTAATCAAAGGGAAGCACAGGCAAGATTTTGGAAGAGGTTAGATAGGGCTATGGTAAATGATCAATGGCTGGAAATCATGCCTCAAACCACAATTGAACATCTTTCTTCTGTAGGTTCAGATTATAGTCCTCTTTTGTTGGAAATGGTTCAGAAAGATGAGCATCATATCAACTACTTTAAATTCTTATATTGTTGGGTAGACAATCCAAGTTTTATGGATACTGTCCAAAAGTGTTGGGATATGAGGGTCACTGGTAACCCTTTCTGGCAATTACATAAGAGATTGAAGAGGTTAACATCTACTTTCAGCACCTGGTCAAAGAACGAGTATGGAGACATATTTGCTAAAGTCAAAGAGTTTGAAGAACCAATTAACAAGGCTGAAGAGGAACTTATTACTCATAAAACAGATGCACGTAGACAAGAATTACAGTTGTTGAATGCAAAGAATATTAGATATTTGAAATTGGAGGAATCTGTTCTAAAGCAGAAGACTCAATTAGAGTGGTTTAAGGAAGGAGACACTAATTCTAAATATTTCCATGCATTAATGTGGGGAAGGAGAAGAAGATTATTTCTTCATAAAATTTGCACTAGTAATGATGAATGGATACAAGGTGACGAATAGATTGCACATGCAGCTTGCGAATATTATCAAAATATATTTACTGGTCAGACTTGCAGCATTGATGAAAGGATTCTTCAACACATACCTACAATAGTTACTCCAGAACAAAATCAGATGCTACAAGATATGCCTAATATGTAAGAATAAAGGCAAGTAGTATTTGCTATGAATGCAAATTCAGCTCCGGGTCCGGATGGTATTGGTGGTAAATTTTATCAAACATGTTGGAATATCATTAAAAAAGATCTACTGGCAGTAGTTCAGACCTTTTTCTGTGGTCATTTTATGCCTAAGTTCATGTCACATGCATGTTTGGTCTTACTTCCCAAAATTGAACAACCCAAAAAATTTACTGATCTTAGACCTATTAGTCTCATCAATTTTACTAATAAGATTATCTCCAAATTACTAAGTATGAGACTGTCCAATATTCTTCCATTACTAATATCAGACAATCAGTCAAGTTTTGTAAGGGGGAGGAGCATTACAGAAAACATTATGCTTGCACAAGAAATTATTCATGACATTAAGAAACCCCATGTAGGTCACAATGTAGTTATTAAACTGGATATGACAAAGGTATATGATAGAGTGTCTTGGTCATTTACCTGTTTAGTATTGAGGAGATTTGGATTTGAGAAAGTATTCATTAATTTGGTATGGAGAATCATGAGTAACAATTGGTAATTCAGTCATTATTAATGGTCATAGGCATGGTTTATTTCATTCAACAAAGGTCTTAAGCATGGTGATCCTCAGCCCTATTTATTTTAGGTGCTAAAGTATTGACTAGGATGCTTAATCATGTACATAATAATCCATTTTACAAAGGATTTTATATGGAACCTAAAGGTCCTCAAATTAACCATTTAAGCTTTGCGGATGATGTGATTATTTTTACATCCACTAATAGAGAGTCTATGCAGCTTGTTATGGACATTTTGGGGGAGTATGAGCATACATCTCACCAGCTTATTAACAAGAAGAAGAGTTATTTTATGGTTCCAGATTAAACATCACAAGATATTATCAATAATATTCAAGAAGTCACTGGTTTCTCTCAGAAGGACGGTCCAATTATATATTAGGTTGCCCACTTTATGTTGGGAGGCAAAATATTATATACTACTCCCATCTAGTAGAGGAAATTTCTAAAAAGATCTTTGGCTGGCAAACAAGAATACTCAGTTTTGGAGGCAAAGTCACCTTGATCAAACATGCTTTGCATTCAATTCCATTCACACTATGGCTGCAATATCACCTCCTAGTACTACTACCAAGTATATAGAGTCTATTATTGCAAAATTTTTCTGGGGAAGAGATCAGGATAAAAGGAAATATCATTGGGCATCAATTGATACCATGAGTTTACCCTGTGCAGAAGGGGGAGTATGGATTAGAAGACTTACAGATGTATGTACTGCCCTAGAATATAAACAATGGTGGATTTTCAGATCTAAATCATCCATATGGAGTCAATTCCGTAAATCCAAATATTGTCAAAGAGCCAATCCAGTTGCAAAGAAGTTTGATACTGGTCAATATTTGGTATGGAAATACATGATGACTAATAAACACAAATTTGAAGAATATATTAGTTGGCAAGTAAAGTCTTACAGTTGTTCTTTTTGGTGGGATAATTGGTTAGGAGTTGGAGCTCTGGCTAAGTACACTGATACAATTTCAAGTCTAAATAATGATACTATTGTTGGTTTTCTTGTTAATGGTAAATGGAATGAAAGGAAGTTGAGGCAGCACGTTCCATCATTAATGATTCCAGTTATTTTGAACACCAAGTTTCACTATCAAGTGAGTCAATGATATTGCAGTCTGGAAGCCTACGGAATCTGGCAACTTCACATGTGCTTCAGCCTGGGAAGTTTGCAGATATAGAGGTACTGTAGAAATGGTTAATTCTCTTATTTGGCATAAAAATGTTCCTTTTAAAATGTCATTTCTACTATGGAGAGCATTAAGGTTTAAACTGCCAAGCAATGAAAATTTGGCAAATTTTAGGGTGGAACCTGTGAAATGTCATTGCTGCATTAGGCAAGGTTGGGATGAAGTGGATCACATCTTCATTCAAGGACACTTTGCAACACATATCTCAAAGTATTATTCCAGCACAATGGTAATTACAGTCCAGCAATCCTCATTGAGTAGTTATTTAATAGAATGTGTGATACTCAAGGGAAAAATGATGCGCATAGATCCATTATTAAAATATTACCCATTATCATTTGTATGAACTTGTGGAACAATAGATGTTTAGTTAAATATGGTGGAAAGAAATCCAGTAGTTTTGAGAGTAAAATACTTTATTCTTAAAGATATTCTTCATTTTCTATATTCTGTTTTTCCTCATATACAATGGTCTGGGAAGTGGACAGATGTGGTGGACTTACTGGAAAAATGTAAACATTATGTAAAGGTCAATTTAGTCATCTGCAAAACACCACTTACTACAAAATATAAGCTTAACACGGATTGTAGTGCACTGACTAATCCGGGAAAGATTGGAGGGGTGGAATTCTTCGAAATGAATATGGTAACATCGTTTATGCATTTGCTATACCTCTTGGGGAAGGTACCAATAATCAGGCAGAGGTGCAGGCTACTAGTTAAGGATTACATTGGTGTATTCAACATGGATATAAGAACATTATTCTTGAAGTGGATTCGTAATTATTAACTAAGTGGTTATTACAAAGTTCTAAACCTCCTTGGAGAATACAAAGGTTTGTACAGGAATTACATATGATGGCTAATCAATGTTTTTTCTTTAAATGTGTCCATACTTACAGGGAGGCCAACAATACAGCAGATATTCTATCCAAACATAGTCATAGACAAGACATCATACAATACTTTTATACTCATAATCAATTACCTCATGCAGCAAAACGTTGTTATATTCTTGAGAAAATGGGAGTACAAAACTTTAGACGCAAGAAGTTGAGAAGGATTAAACAGACTCCTTGACTTGTTCACACTACAATATATTTACCTTATAACATTGATTATGTCTTGTATAGGTATAGATATTTAGTTGATTCTTGTAACTGTGTATTTGGAGGAGTCCTCCCCTGGATGTTTAGTTCTAGGATTACATGTCAAGTCTATGTCTTGCATGGTATAATTGTTGTTGCAGGTAAATAAATATTGTGGGATGTTGATCATGATGCATTCTACAACATTTAGGACTTCAACAAATGTTACAAAGGAATCTAGAAAGCTGCAACAATGAGAAAGAAGGAAGTTGCATTCCTACACAGAAGATATCATCATATACAGTTCTAGAAAATATGTATCAGTATGCACAATTGGAATTGACTATACAGCTGGAAATTATAATAAGACTGTTCAATTTGACTATGTCTATTAGGTATATTTGTTTGAATAGGTTTACCCTCTTTTAACTTTGCTTGTAAAGGGAGAGTCTCCCAAATTTATGTATTCTTAGAAACTTTTTATTATGAGAGGAGCCCTCTCTAGGTGCTTAGTTTTTCTTTAGATTACAACTCAATGTATGAGGTTGAGTTGACTAACCTTAGTAGGTAAGTCAAATCTTTACCCACCATAGGACCGGAGGTAAGGTATATGCCCCCCTTCATGTATAACTTTGTTTTTTTAATAAATGATAAGGCCTGGGAGTGTTGCTCAGCCCCTGACCCACCACAAGGGTCGATTACAAGTGAGCCCCCTCCATTTTTCCCACCAAATCAATTCCACGAGACACCTTACTCCCTTCCCTGAATATGCAACACGGTCCATCAAGTGGCTCGTGGTTCTCTTAGGAAGTAGCTCGCCAACGGCCCACCAAATTTACCCAATTTGGCTAAGGAATTTTCACGGTTGCCCTTCTCCTTCCGTCAAATGCAGCACGAGTTGTGAAGTGGCTCCTGGTTTCTTGGACAGTATCTAGGCCTAGAGGCCTCTTCTCCCCCATGGCAAAGTAATCTTACCGAGATCCCCACCTTGGTTGTGGTCATGACCACGATCCGTGGTCATGCTCGTGAAGAGGCAGTAGCCTCCTTTCATGGGCAGCCTTGGCCTCTTGGCTTTGGCTTGCCCTTGAAGGTTTGAACTCCTCACTTGGCCTTGCTTACTTATACCCCCTCTTAGGCATATATGTCAAACCTCATCACCTCACCTTGACTAACCCTTAAACACTTCCTTAAAACCATCAAAGCACTACACTAGGCCAAGTTACAAGTTCACCGGATGTCGTGGACGTTCCTTGATGTTTTCACTCTAACACCCCCTAAATGACTTCTATTAATCATTACAGGCCTTATAACAGTTTTGCATAACTTAGACCAACATCTGATGCTCTAGATAGTGTCTTACACGTCCTCAGTTTTACATTATCCCCCCTTAGGAACATTTGTCCCCGAATGACACTAAAATCATTTGGAGGGAAAGGATAGACTCAATACTAGCAGCCCAATTAACAACACACAAAATCATAATTATATAAAACTCAAACCAACATAATCAACATGGCATATACTCATAGCAATTCAAAACTTCAACTTCTACACATAAGATCTCAAAATCACAACATGAGGAATTTCCTTCTCACAACAACATGAGCTCAACATATCATTAAAGAGTCAATTATGCCAAAATTCTACCTATCAATATGCTCAATATGATTTCATGAAAGCAAAAAACATACCAAGTACACAATAAGTGCTAAAAAAGCAAAAGATTATTTTTTCATAAGATTTCATTTTAGCAAAACACGTTTTTACCATAATATACATATTCTTTCAAAACAAGTCAAATTCAAATCAACTCATTATTTTAATTATTAATAGGAACAACTAACCTTAATTATAAAAGAGATGAGGTTAACGGGACTTCATGTCAGTGTCTGCCTCCTATGTTGCTCCCTCAACTAGGTGGTTTCTCCATAGGACTTTTACGGAGGCCACCTCTTTATTCCTTAATTTCTTAACTTGACGATCAAGGATTTCCACCGGAAACTCTTCATAGGAGACATTCTCTTCCACACCTAGACCTTCAATAGGAAGAATGGATTCGGGATCGCCAATGCGCTTCTTAAGCATCGATACATGGAACACCGGATGAACCGAAACTAGTTAACTAGGTAGCCTCAACTCATATGCAACATTACCAACACTTTGCACAATTTCATATGGACCCACATAACGAGGATTGAACTTCCTTTTCTAGCCAAATCTCACCACCCTTTTCATGGGTGAGATTTTAGATACACCTTATCACCTTCTTCAAATTCTAAGTCCCTCTTCCTATTGTCGGCATAAGACTTTTGCCGGATATAGGCTGTTATCAATTGGTTCCTTATCATATGAACTTTCTCTATAGTTTTATAAATCAAGTCGGGACAAAAAAAGTGAAGGCTCGCCCACTTCAAACCATCCAATTAGAGATCTACATCTCCTACCATACAAGGCCTCAAAAGGAGCCATGGATATAGTTGAATGGTAACTACTGTTATAAGAGAACTCAACCAAATGAAAGTGTTTATTCCAATTCCTACTGAAATCAATTACACAAGCTCGAAGCATATATTCAAGGGTTTGAATAGTACGCTCCGCTTGACCATCCGTTTGGGGATGAAAAGCGGTTCTTAACTTTACCTTTTTACCCAACCCTTTTTGGAATGACCTCCAAAATCTCTATGTGAATTGTGCACCCCTATCAAATATGATGGATAACGGAATACCATGATGACACAAAATCTCATCTATGAACATCCTTGAAAAATCCTCCACCGAGTAAGTGGACTTGACGGGAATAAAATCAGCGGATTCGGTCAAAAAATACATAATTACCCATATATAGTCATTTTGACTTTGAGTCCGAGGAAAACCTACCACGAATTCCATATTAGTGTCTTCCCTTCCAAGTGGGAACTTGAATTTCTTGAAAGTAAGCCACCCGACTTTGGGTGTTCGACTTTCACTTGTTGGCAATTCGGACACTTTGCAACATATTCTGCTATGTCGCTCTTTAAGCCATCCCACCAAAATACTTCTCTAAGGTCATGATACATCTTAGTAGAACTCGGATGAATAGAATAACGTGAACCATGAGCTTTCTTAAGAATCCGGTTTCTCAAATCATCAACATTGGGAATGCACAACCTTCCTTGATACCTCAAAACACCATCCCCCCCCCCCCAAGGAGAATGACTCTTTTAGCTTACCAAGAACCGATTATTCAACTCCATCAATGATTTATCAAAGTGTTGTTTAGACTTCACCTCAACCACCAAAGACGATTTGGAGTTATGATGTACCATAAAACTATAATTTGGAGAACCTTCCAATCTAACACCCAAATGAGCCAACCTCTGAACATCTTTCACTAGGTCTTTCTTGTCTTCTTCCATATGAGACAAAGTACCAATGGTCATACAATTTAGATCATCCGCAACCACATTGGCCTTGTCGGGGTGGTAAAGGACACTCATGTCATAATATTTCAACAACTCCAACCACCTTCTTTGTCAGAGATTTAACTCCTTTTGAGTAAACAGATATTGAAGACTCTTATTGTCGGTATACACATCGACATGAACACCATACAAGTAATGCATCCATATTTTCAAGGTGAATACCACGACCCTTAATTCAAGATCATGAGTTGGACAATTCTTCTCATGCACCTTAAGTTGTCTAGAGGTATAGGCTACTACTTTCCCAGGTTGCATAATAACATACCCCAAGCCAACTCAATATGCATCACAATATACCACAAAAACCTTAGTACCTTCGGGTAAAGTCAATATCGGAGCGGAAGTAAGCCTATCTTTCAAAATTATGGATGCTTCTTTCATATGCCTCAAACCACTCAAATTTTACACTCTTTTGGGTCAAGGTAGTCATGAGAGAAGCAATGGATGCAAAACCATCCACAAACCTCCTATAATAACCCGCTAGACTCAAGAAACCCCTATTGTCGGTTGGAGTCAATAGTCTCGTCCAATTCTTGACCGCCGCAGTTTTCCTTGGATCAACCTCAACTCCCTCGCTAGAGATGATATGACCAAGAAACGCCACCGGCCTCAACCAAAACGCACATTTGCTATACTTGGCAAATGGTTGGTGTTCCTTAAGCACTTGTAATACCACTCTCAAATGGTCCATGTGTTCACCCTTATTTTTTGAATATACCAAGATTTCGTCAATGAAGACAATGACAAATAAATCTAGGTAACTTCAAAACACCCTATAAATTAAGTCCATAAACATCGCCCGGGCATTAGTGAGACCAAAGGACATTACTAGATACTCATAGTGAACATATCTAGTTCGAAATGTCGTTTTTGGTATATCCTCACCTCTCTCCCTAAGTTGGTGATACCCCGATCTCAAGTCAATCTTAGAAAAGTAGCTTGCCCCTAGGAGTTGATCAAACTAGTCGTAAATCCCAGGGTGAGGATACTTATTCTTAATAGTGACCTATTGAGTTGGCGATAATCAATGCACATTCTAAGGTACCCATCCATCTTCTTCATAAACAATACCGGTGCACCCCTTGGAGAAATACTAGGTCTAATGAAGTCTTTGTCTATTAAGTCATTGAGTTGAGTCTTTAAATCTTTCAATTCGGCCAGACCCATCCGATAGGGAGGAATTATAATGGGGTTGGTATTCGGTTAGCAAGTTAATACCAAAATTAATTTCCCGTTCGGGAGGGATTCCGGGAAGATCATTAGAAAAGACCTCGAGAAATTCCCTCACTACGGGGACTAACTCAATGGGAGGATTTTTAGAGTCTAAATCTTTGACTCTTACAATGTGATATGAACACCCTTTTGAGATCATTTTACAAGCCTTGAGAGAAGAGATGATACGACCTCTAGGAATAGAATTTCCCCCTCCAATCTAAGACGGGTTTATTTGAAAAATTGAACTTGACAATGCTTGTTCTACAATCAATGGAAGCAAAACAATCATGCAACCAATCCATCCCCGAAATGACATAAAATCAACCATATCACGTTCTACTAATTCAACGTGAGTAACTCTTTTAGGCAACTATATAGGACAATTTCAATATACCCTCTTTGCAACCACCGGATCACCTACCGGAGTAGTTACCATAAAAGGATCATTTAGGACATCGGGCAAAATATCAAACTTTATAAGTACCAAAGGAGTAACAAAAGATAATATAGCACCCAGATCAAGTTAAGCATATGCATCAATAGAGAATACTTGTAACATACATGTCACCACATCGCGAGAACTCTCTTATTCACCACTAGAGAGAAGGGCATAAAATCGATTCTTTCTTGGAACATCCACATTAGAACCACTAGCTTGAGCTAGCCAACTTCCTTTGTCTTGCCCCTTCAAATTAGTGAAATCCCTAACCTTGTGGCCGCTCTTATCACACCCAAAACAATTTTCCATCCCAACAAGGCAATAACCATTATGTTTCTTGCCACACTTTCCACAAGTTGGCTTCTTGCTCGGTCACCTAGTACCTCTTACCTTTTGAAACTTAGGATTAGACACCCTATCATCACGATCCTTGGGAAATTTGGAAGGAACATGATTAGAAAACCTCTGGTTGAACCTAATTTTGTCTTGAATGTCAAGCCTACCCTTTGAAGAACCACCTTCATAAGAACTTGCCTTCTTGGACTCCCTATTCTTCTTTCATAGCCTACTTTCTTCCACTTGTTGAGCATGAACCATGAGACGAGAGATATTCATATTATCATGAAGCATAGCTGAACGACATTTTTTAAACCAATTCTTCGGACACCCCCGTAAGAAAGCGACTCATCCCATCCCTTGGGTTAGACACCAAGGATGGAGCATACACGGACAATTTAGTGAATTTCAAAGAATAGTAAGTACACTGATGCGTCCCTTAACTCTCTAGAAAAGAATCTATAAATAAATGCCTTTTTTAAGATCTCCCAAGTCACCGACTACTTCTTAGTGCCCTATTATCCCTCCATTGCACTTACCAAGTTTGGGCCACATCTTTGAGTTAATAGTCCGCCAACTCAGCCTTCTCAATTGAGGTCACACCCATAGCATAGAGAATCTTATAGACCTCATCGAGGATATCTTTAGGGTCTTCATCAGCTTTCAAATTGAAGAACATAGGTGGGCTCATTCTAGTATAGTCTCTCAAATGAGATGCCATGTTATTAGCATGCTGAGCCAATCGGAGTCCAAACTCCCTATTCACTTAAGTTGTCATGGCTTGGACTTGAGAAGTGACAGCATTTTCTTGAGTGGTCATGGCTTGGGCGAAATTGAGAAAAGTTGTCCTTATCTCTCCACCGATTATCGGTGGAGGAACAACTGGAACTTAATCACCCATAGGAACTTATTCAAGTGGAGGCACTTGGTTGTCTTGTGGAGGAGCTTGGTTGTCATTAGCTCCCACATTATCAATGCCTTCTTTGGCCTTTCTTGCCGCAACACTTTTAGTATTCATACCTATAACCATGATACCAGGTTTAGGGGAAAGCACATTCTAAGACTCTAGAGGCATGACATAGGAATGCAAGAAGATGAGAGTTTTCTAAGCATCACATAGTCGTTCATTCATAAGTATGTCGCACTTCACAATTAGGAATAAGAATCTACTTAGACGTGGTTTAATAAGATATGATTCTAGGTATATTCAACCTCATGCTCTAATACTATGTTTGTCACATTCGGGGAGCACCCCCACACGTAACTGGCATCGTCGTCCTCAGACAGGACTATGACTAGCCTTTTAGCATTCATCATTACTTTCATAGGTTACAATGCGGTAAATTTAAAACTTTTCATCTACAATTACTTCATGAGGTTTACTTAGACCTCTCGCTTACACATAATATATTCATCGAGAGTTTACATAGACTCCTTGTATAAGAAGATTACATAGTCTTCTACTTTTATGTAACATATATATATAAGATACATAATGTATTCTTAAAAGGGATGTCTCATATTAAACCATCTAAACGAAATTGAACAATATGGGCATAGCCCTTACAAAATTATATAAATGCCACTTAGGGCTTACAATAATATCTTGAACAACTAGAATGAAATGATCATCTTTAGACTATAACAAAGAAACATAGCAACAGTAAGAATAAGACATCATCCTCGGAACTTGAGGACATACCCACACTTGGAGAAATGATTTCCAAGCCTTCCTTGTAAATGGCCACAATGTCCTCAACGGCCGGAACCTAAAATATTGGGGAAAATGAGTAAAATGGGATTAACACATCATTTGTCCTAAGTATGGAAACATATGCACACACTATATAGAAATTCTGCTAAAAAGGGACATTTGTTCAAAAACATATAAAGTTACTTTGAAAAGCCTTATGAACCATTAAGAACAAATACAAGTCAATAAGAACATATTCTATAAGTAAAGACCGTGTACAAAAGAAGACCAACAATATTAAGTCTAGTCAAGTCAACATAAGTATCAATATAATTGAGCACATAATCAAAAGAACTCTATCATCAAGTTATAACATCAACAAGCACGCATAAGAGTTCATGACATCATAACCTAAGCAAGACCCTTACTCACAACCCCTATTAAGTTCACTAGTGCAATGACTAAGTAAGGCCCCATAACCTCACTCAACCAAGTAAACCAAACAAGGACCATAAAAAATGCCTAATTTTACATACCATATAATAAATAGTAGACATCATCATACTTAGCAATATAGACCAATAACATGTTCAAAAGTGAAACTAATATCATATAGTATCATCCACTTGTAAGATCATCATATGCGTATCATTTACATTTACAAGCACATAATAACATAAGAACATCCTTTAAGATTTCCCTCAAGGATAACTAGTGCAATGTATAGGTAGAGTCCCATACCCCTACCTAGACTAAGTCAAACCCCTTAAGTCATCCTAGTTATAGTTCAATTTATTAGTTCATTTTACTTTTGGGAACATCTTGCCTTAACCGACATAGACCTCATGAGATAATGTGGAATCCGGTGTCATGGAACCCTACATCGAAAGAAGGTGGACTACTTGCCAAGGTAGTACCAAAACTTGAACATAGAATCTACGTGGATCCACTAGCTAGTATTCCTATCGAGGCAACATAGTTTAAGAATTAGGAGATGTATTTGGGACCCTCTTTATTCTTCATCATTATAGACTCCAATGTCATGAGTACAATAGTGAACCTACCTTCCTTATGTGGGAAGGCACACTTCTCACTTTTAGCTCACTCGGTGCTAAGATAGAGTCCCTTTTCAAATGTCTTCTTTAAGAATCATATATTAGTTAGGTCATAGGGGTCTACCTCTTATACAACCATAGTCATTAGCTCCATAGGAATTGCATGAGTATGTCCTTTTAATACAATTCACACATGTGATGTTAGCACATTTACATCACCATATCATAATAAGGCACATAGGCAATTCATCACCAACCTTATATAATTACATCCTAGCCAACAAATCACAAGCCATATAATAAAGAAATTAAAATTCAACATCATACCAACCCTAATCAATCTACTTCAATCGAACTTCATCACGAAACAAAAGTAATCATAATTGAAGTAAAGGTTTGAGATTACAAAGACTTACCCAATCTAATTCATAATCCATCATCCATGGTTTTCCATCAACCAATCAATTCCACCCAACAATAGGTGTAACAACATCATATAATAGTAATCTATACAATATTAAGACAATTGTATCATCACTTGTAAGACCCACAAAATGAGTTAGGGTGTCAAGAGCATCACATGTGCCTATAACTTAACATTTTAATTAATTATTTTAAAGTATCCATGATTGATTTGAAGTAACTTGGAAGTCAAACGTCACGGGACGACCAAGACGTTCGACGATTAGTCATTAAGGGAGCCTTAAGTGCTTTATGTACTTATGTGTGGTCATGGGATTAGGAAGTACTTATATGAGTAATAATGATTTTTATTGGTAGTGTGTTATATTTCACGAGGTTTGGAGGTTAAACGTTCAAGAACACCCAAGGACCAATCAAGGGGTCCATTAGGAGGACCCAACTTTTAGGCAAAAGTTGTCCCAAGTTGGCAGCTTACTGCCTTGGTGTTCACGGATGACTTCACGGCTAGTGGAGTGGACCACGGTCCGTGAAGTTGGTTGTGGAACTTTCTTAGCCATTTTGAGGCAAGGAAATGCAATGGAGACACTGGACACTGCTTAAACGACCACGGACCGTCATAAGGGTTGTGAACCACCTTCACGGTCCGTGAAGGTGGCCGTGGTCCCTGGGCGGGCTAGTCATGTTTTGGTTTCCAAATAAATTCCATTCGATTATTTAGTAATTGGTATTTATTTTAAAGGGTTTATAAATTAAATATAAATAGTTTAAGGTCTTTTCCCAAGTCAAAAAACCCCAACACCCATTAAGAAATAAAAATCCCAAATCTCTCTTCTCTTCCAAAATTCTCTCAAACCTCCATTGGAGGAAAAACTCACGTTCAATCTAGCGGTTGGAATTTCATGGTTTATTCTTTAATTTATTGGGGGATTATCATGTATAAAGTTATGGAGATCCTTCATCTTTAGATAACCTCTCATCTAAAGAGTTCCTTCAAAGCTTTTCAATGAATATTCATGATCAAATCTTCAATCTTCCAATCTAGCCATGGGTTTTTTGTCAAATTGATTTCAAAAGCATGCTTATGATGAATTTTAGTTTATGTACTTAGTTTAAAGTGAATTTTAATCCAATTTCATGATGAACCTATGTTCCCTCCAATTCTCAAATTAGCCTATATTATGGGCATTGTGATCTTCACTTTATATTGATTGAATTATGATTCTAGCATGTTGAATTGGTTGTATCTACTGCCTATTATGTATATTAATGTTCAATTATGCATAGTAAATCCAATGTGGATCAAGGATTGATTGTTTGAATGAGATTAACCTAAAATCCCTCTATCTTCTACAAATTGCTAATGTTGTTTCAATGTGATCTCAGTTCTATGGTTAATTAAAGTATGACTTCGTTTATGTAATGATCTATTAGCTACTGCCCTCTATGTATTTTGTTAATGAATTGTGATTGAAGATCAAAGAAAGGGAAATTGGTAAGTGATCTAAGTCTCCCTATTTTTTCAAATGAATTGGTGATGTAGTGTACTTGTTAGTAGCATGATCTTGTGGTAGTTTATACATGATTTCGTTTATGTTAAGATACATTTAGCTACTGACATATATTGGTAAATATTGATGGATTTTAAGTTTTGATCAAAGATGATCAAAGGTTGATGAATTAGTAAGCTCTACTCTTATTCTCTACATTTCTATAGAATGATAGTTAATGTGGCCTTGTATGGCATTGTGTGGTATGGTCCACTTATGGTGGTTGTGCTTACTTCTTGTGAATATATATATATATATATGTTGATTATGGCCTTAAAGGCAACTTTATGTTAAATGAGGGTGTGGTTATGATGATCACACTATGTGAACTTCATGTCTAGTTTTCTATTCTAGTTGTGATCTAGGTTATGTTGATAATGTATGTGAATGACTATGTTAGGGAAAGGTTTGGTGTTGCCATTGATGACTTGTGCTGGTTGATGTCCCATTACCTATGTACCCCTATATGAATGTGTGATTAGCTATGGTTCGGAGTCTTGAATGTAAGTATTGAAGTTAGCTTGTCTCCTATGCTAGTTTGTGTTGTGTGATCTATGCTTGGTTGTGCATTGTGTCCCTAAGAGGATGGCTGCCTCAATGTGTTGTTGGTATCCATTAGGTGATCATGTTGACCAATGTACACACAATCACACTTCATGCATGTTTATAAGTAGTACAGGTTCATTGTGTTTAAATGAAAGGGTATTCTCATGTGCACTAATGTCTACTACTATGCCTGCAAAGCTTATGTCTATGAAATTATGTTATGTATCCTTTAAGTAGGATGAATTTATAGGTGTACTAGAATAAGCAAGCGTATGGGACCTTGTCTATGCATTGCACATGTGTGCCTTGATAGGATAGTTCCTAGGTTTGGTTTCCTATGAACGTGAATATGAATGCATGGTTATGTTATGAATGTGCATAATGTCCTAATGTGTTTAATATGAAAGGATTTCTCATAAATACACTTCTGCATTAATGTATGAACATGTGTGCCTTAATGTGTTATGTGAAAGGATTGCTCACATATATGTATAAACACACATGTATGATGATCTAGTCAATAAAGGGGTGCACTTGGAAGATGTTTCCAATAGTACCCTACAACTAGATGGTGCTTGAATATGCTTTGTCCATCTAAAAGGGTTTCTCACATGACTTAGGTTGATGAACACTCATCAATAACCTATGAACTGTGTATTTGAGGGGTTAACTCTCCTAAGACAATATTTTATAAAGTAATGTTAATAATGGCTTTTCAATATACACACACATGTATGATGATCTAGTCAATAAAGGGGGGTCACTTGGAAGGTGTTCCCAATAGTACCCTACAACTAGATGGTGCTTGAATATGCTTTGTCCATGTGACAGGGTTTCTCACATGACATAGGTTGATGAACTCTCATATATAACCTATGAGCTAAGTATATGAGGGATTAACTCTCCTAAGCCTATATTTTGTAAAGTAATGTTAATAATGGCTTTTCAATAAAGGGAACTTAGCTTAGCACCGAGTGCACTTGACAATGAGAGGTGTTGCCTTCCCTTGGAGGAATATTCAGCATTGGTCTCTCACAAAGTGTTAACTTCCCTTGAAGGAACATTCACCTATGGTTTCCCCATTAGGTGTTGACTTCCCTTGAGGAACTTATGGTTTCTCATGAGATGAGGCTCCAATGCTAAAGAGCATGTAGAGGATTATATATATATCTTAGTTCATTACTATTCTTTCCACATAGGTTCTAGCAAGTGAATTCACCCAATATGCTAGCATATATGTTAATGTTCTACTTTGGCTAAGTGGAGCACCTTACATTGGTGTAAGGATCTACAACACCAAATTCCATGTTTAGCACCCATGGTCGTAGTGTCCGTTAAAGCTATAGTTTCCCTAAAGTAAAATGGACAATGAAAGTAAATGACTGGGACTCTAACTAGGATAACCTAAGGGTAGTTTCTTAGTGTAAGTGGAGGTATGAGACTTCACCTATGCATTGCACAAGTGGCTCTTGAGGGAAGTTCTAGGAAGGAGTTCAAAATGCATGTGACTACGTTTATGTTCCTTATGCATGACATTGTAGTGTAGCCTACTTGTTGTGATGATGTGCATGGTATGAGTCCTAATGGGTCTACTTGATGAAGGTATTGATTGATTTGTGTGAAATGCCTATACTTGCTATGTTGGTGTATGAAGTGAATTATGGTGCTTGTGGTCTTATGATAGGTTTACTATGTATGTGTGAGGTTTTGGGGCTTCACATGTGCATTGCACTAGTAGACTTAGATTGGGATTGTGAGTAAAGTATTATAGTTTCATATGTGAAATGAAGATAGCATATATGTATTGTTACTATATCTTACTGTAAATGTGTTGGGTGTCTTGACTTGAAAGTGCCTTAAGGTTTGCTATACTTCTATGACGTATGTGTTGGCTTATGTAGGTTGTATATATGATTTTCTTGTAACCTTAAGGTGATGCATTGAACCAAGCATCACTAGAGGGTTATTATGGAATCTAAGAGATTATGAAGAAAAGGGTTCACTGTAAAGAGAAAAGAGCTCACTGTAACACTTACTGTAAAGTGGTCTAAAATGCCTTAAATGCAATGTGTGGTTTTATATGATGTATGACCATTGAATATGCCTATATTAAATATGTGAATTGTATAGTGCTTATGTATCAATGTTTTATGAAGTTTTCACAAAAAGGCATGATGCATGGTTTCAAGTAAAATGCCCCTTTTAAATGCATGTTTTTGCATGGTTGCCATAATTAGTGCATTCTTGTAGTAACATCATTCTTCTCTACCTTTTGACACAAAGTGTACGTTATGGATGCTTAAAGGTTGTCTCTATTGTGAGGAGCCTGTTATGTTCTTCCCAATCTCGAGAAAAAAGGGATCCTTAAGTTCAAGGATTTCCTATGTCATTGTTTTAAGTAAAGTTTGTAGTATCTTAGTTAATGAATTATGTTATAAGGTTCGTGTCGCTAATGTACTCTAATGATGTTGAGTCTAACATGCCAAAGAGACTTAGAGTCTAACTATGTATTATGACTTATTATAAATATATATATATATATATATATATATATATATATATATATATGAAAGTGATGTTCTAGCATATGATGTGCTAAGAAATTTTTAAATTTTCCGCTAAATTTACCTATGATAATGCGATAAATGATAGCTATGGGCTTGTATAAGACCTCCGAGAGGTCAAGTACGTCATGTTACTTCTAGGGGGTGCTCCCCGCTTGTGACAAATGTGGTATCAGAGCATGAGTGTATAAAAATGTTTTTAGGTTCCAAAAAGTATCATATTGCCACATCTAGTAGAGTCTCGATTCATCAGTGGTGAGTCGCGACACATCCATGATGCGGGAGACTATAGGACTAGAGTTTCCCTTGTTCATTATCCTCATATCGTGCCATGGAACTTAACTCTATAAGATCTATCTTTTATGTTTTCTTGTACGGTAGTCTTTTAGATGTGATTTCTTAGATGAGATGGTACTTAATGCTTGAGGGAGAAAATGTGAGTTTTGATTCTTATCTTGGTTTTATGGTTTGATGAGTATGTGTAAAGGTGAATTTAGCATGTGTATGTTGATATGATGCTCTTTGTGGCTATATATTAGAGATATGTGAAATGACATGTTATGTTAAGAAATGTATGTCATGATATGGGTAAAGCATGTTAGAAGTGTTATGGTTAAAATGAGTTTTTTTTTTTGGAATGGTGTGTTGCTATATGGTTTTGTATGAGAATAGTCTCATGGTATGTTTTAGACTTGAAATACTTTATGAAGTGTAGTAAATGGCCAAAAGTATATGTTGCCTATATATGTATGTTTAATAGTCTAAATGTTGCCCTTGTATATGAGTGGTTCTTCATAATTGCTTTGTATGGATTGAAGACTTTTGTGTTAGCTTGGTCCTAGAAGTGAGGGTAGCATGCTTGTCTTGGTAGGGTGATGATGTGGGTTTGATTGACCTAGAAGTTGCCTTACTTTAAAGTAGAAATAAAGGAAAGAGTCCTTATGGTTAAGTCACCTTGTTGTTTTCCCCTAATGTTGTATGACCTTGGTGTGTATGGTATTGTTGAAAAGCTTATGTTGTTGGGTAGTATGACCTAACTATATGATCGGGGATAATTGGCTTAGGAGATAAGGTTTAGAATGCCTTTGATGTTCCTATGATGTGTTACTGTATTTCCTTTTTAGGTTGGTAAATTACTTTTAGGTGATGATGTTGGAATTAGTTAAGATAAAGATCCTCTTGAGGTTGGGTTAAGTTGCTCTTAATTGGGTTTACCCAAAGTGGGGGATGGTGATGGCGTAGTAAGGTTGTAGATATTTCTATCTTGTCCTTCTATTCTTACTTGAACTTGAAACTAATGAATTCTTAGTAAGCTTATTCATGATAGGAGTCTTGTATAAAGGTATTAATTTCAAGACCTCCATATGTTTGGTATGTTTTGCTTGACCATTAAGATTGTAAAGTACACGAAAAATAATTTTGATGAAATTCATGTTTTCTATGTTGATTGTACCTCTTGATATGCTAGTTGTGCATTTAACTTCATGAGATAAGGTAAGAAACATGGTTGTAGTCACTTTTTATGTGTAATGTTTAGCCTTATAATGAGAAACTGAGTCTCTTGAAAATTGTCTGACTTTTATGGTTTGGAAAGCATGTTTGTAGGCTCAAGTGAAGGAATGTTTAGCTAAGTGTCCTAGTGTGTGCCTATAAATTGTGTTATTTTCCCGAATTGATACTTGCTTATCAAGGCTAGTGATATGCTAAAATTTGAAATTTTGTGAAATGGCTTCCTATTGTTGTGATGTGTGTGGTGTGAAGTACCATTTTGAATTCACTAGGAAGAAGTATGAGCATGCTTTGGTTTAAAAGTTTGAGAACTTCTCATTTAAAATGAATCGACCTTTGTACATTGCTTGGGTATGAACTCATGAGACATGTAAGTGTGTTGAGGAGAAGGACATTCCTTCCTAAACACAACTAAACATTGTATGGTTGAGTATGACCTTCATGACACTAGGTCTAATTAATAAATATCCATTGTTGATCTACTTGACTTACATTTATGCGCATTGAAGCACGAGTGCCTAATTGCTTCTTGAGTATTGTTGAATCTACCTAAGTGTGACTTAAATATGGTTGCATGATGATCTCTTAATGAAATGAAGTGAAAAGACCATGTTATGATTAGGAGAAGGATTTTCCTCCTATGAACATGACAAGAGCCTAAGTATTTGATGCATTAAGCATGAGTGAGTGAATTTGTGGCTTGCTTGTGTTGAATTGAGTGCTAAATGATTTGAAGTTTGTGTTCCTTGTACCTTTGGTGCATTGAATTCTATATGATGATGTTATGAATATCGTGAGATGCTCTTTGATTCATTGATGTCCTTGTTGTGATTAAATTGTTCTATGTGTCATTCGAGGACGAATGTTGCCAAGTGGGGAATATTGTAAGACCCCCAAAAAGAGTTAGGGTTTCTAGAGCCTCACATGTGCCTATAAGCTTTTTAACATGTTAAATAAGTGTTTTAAAGTATGCATGATTGATTTGAAGTCATTTGGAAGTCAAACGTCAAGGGACGACCAAGACATTCGACGATTAGTCACTAATAGAGCCTTAAGTGCTTTTATGTAATTATGTGTGTGTAATGGGCTTATGAAGTACTTATATGATTAATAATGATGTTTCTATGAAGGGTGTTAAGTTTCACGAGGTTTGGAGGTTAAACGTCAAAGAACGCCCAAGACGTTCAAAAGTTAGCCCTTGGACGTACTTGTGAGTGCCTTGCATGTTTTGATGTGTTGCGTGAGTTGTTTGAAGCTCAAACTGGTATGGAAGGTCCTTTACTTGTATATGAGTGCATTTACATTGGATACAACCGGGAAAAACTCCCCAAGGACCAACCAAAGGGTCCTTGAGTTGTACACAACTTTAAGGCAAAAGCTGTCCCAAGTTGGCAGCTTACTGCCTTGGTGTTCACGGACGACTTCACGTCCAATGAGGTGGACCACGGTACGTGATTTTGGTCGTGGAGCTTCCTTAGCCATTTGGAGTCAAGAAAAGGCAATGGATACACTGCCTCAAGGACCATGGACTGTCATAAGGGTCATGAACCACCTTCACGGTCCGTGAAGGTGGCCATGGTCCCTAGGCGGGCTGGTCAAGTTTTGGTTTCCAAATAAATTCCATTCGGTTATTTAGTAATTGGGATTTGATTTTAAAGGGTTTATACATAAAATACAAATAGTTTAAGGTCTTTTCCCAAGTTAAAAAATCCCAACACCCATTAAGAAATCAAAATCCCAAATCACTCTTCTCTTCTGAAATTCTCTCAAACCTCCATTGGAGGAAAAACACAAGTTAAAGCTAGAGGTTGGACTTTCATGGTTTCTTATTCAATTTATTTTGGGTTTATCATGTATAAAGGTATGGTGATCCTTCATCTTTAGATAAACTCTCATCTAAAGAGTTCCTTCAAACCTTTAAAATAAAAATTCATGATCAAATCTTCAATCTTCCAATCTAGCCATGGGCCCTTTCTCAAATTGATTTCAAAAGCATGCTTATGATGAATTTATGTTTATCTACTGAGTTTAAAGTTAATTTAAATCCAATTTCATGATGAACCAATGTTCCATCCAATTCTCAAATTAGCCTATATTATGGACATTGTGATCTTGACTTTATATTGATTGAATTATGATTTTAGCATGTTGAATTGCTTGTATCTACTGCCTATTATGTATATTAATGTTGAATTATGTATATTAGATCCAATTTGGACTAAGGATTGATGTTTTGAATGAGATTAACCTATAATTTCTCTATCTTCTATAAATTTCTAATGTAGTTTCAATGCGATCTCGATACTGTGGTTAATTGAAGTATGATTTCGTTTAAGTAATGATCTCTTTAGATACTGCCCTACATGTATTTTTTTAATGAATTGTGACTGAATATCAAAGCAAGGGAAATTGTTAAGTTATCTAAGTCTCCCTATTTTCTAATAAATTGGTGATGTATTGTACTTCTTAGTAGCATGATCTTGTGGTAGTTTATACATGATATCATTTATGTTAAGCTACATTTAGCTTCTGACCTATATTGGTAATATTGATGGATTTTAAGTTTTGATCAAAGATGATCAAATGTGGATGAAGTGGTAAGGTCTACTCTTATTCTCTACTTTTCTATAGAATCGATAGTTAATGTGGCCTTGTATGACATGTGTTGTATGATCCACTTATGGTGGCGGTGTTTACTTCTTGTCAATGTATATATATATATATATATATATATATATATATATATATGTGTGTGTGTGTGTGTGTGTGTGTGTGTTGATTATGGTCTTTGAAGCAAACTTTATATTAAATTAGGGCGTGGTTATGTTGATCAAATTATGTGAACTTCATAAATAGTTTCCTATTCTAGTTGTGATCTAGGTCATGTTGATAATGTATAAGCTTGTGAATGACTATGTTAAGGAAAGGTTAGGTGATGACATTGATAACTTGTGATGTTTGATGTCCCCTTACCTATGTACACCTATATGAATGTGTGATTAGCTATGGTTCGGAGTCTTGAATGCAAGTATTGAAGTTAGCTTGTCTCCTATGCTAGTTTATGTTGTGCGATCTATGCTTGGTTGTGCATTGTGGCCCTAAGAGGGTGGCTGCCTCAATGTGTTTTTGATATCAAATAGGTGATCATGTTGACCAATGTACACACACTCACACTTCTTGCATGGTTACAAGTAGTATAGGTTTATTATGTTTAAATGAAATGGTATTCTCATGTGCACTAATGTCTACTACTATGCATGTAAAGCTTATGTGTATGAAAGTATGTTATATATCCCTTATATTGGATGACTTGATATATGTACTAGCATGGTAAAGGGTATGGGACCTTGTCTATGCATTGCACATGTGTTCCTTGATAGGATAGTTCCTTGGTTTGGTTTCCTATGAACATGAGTATGAGTGCATGGTTATGTTATGAAAGTCCATAATGTCTTAATGTGTTTAATATGAAAGGATTTCTCATAAATATACGTAGGCATTAATGTATGAACATATGTGGCCTTAATGTGTTATGTGAAACGAGTGCCCACATATATGTATACACACAAATATATGTGATCTAGTCAATAAGGGGGGGGGGGGGACTTGGAGGTGTTCCCAATACCGCCCTACAACTAGATGATGTTTGAATATGCTATGTCCATGTGAAAGGGTTTCTCACATGACTTAGGTTCATGAACTCTTATCTATAACCTATGAGCAAAGTATATGAGGGGTTAACTCTCCTAAGCCTATATTTTATAACGTAATGTTGATAATGGCTTTTTCAATATACGCACACATGTATGATGATCTAGTCAATAAGGGGGGGGGGGGCAATTGGAAGGTGTTCCCAATAGTACCCTACAACTAGATGGTGCTTGAATATGCTATGTCCATGTGAAAGGGTTTCTCATATGACTTAGGTTGATGAACTCTCATCTATAACCTATGAGCTAAGTATAGGAGGGGTTAACTCTCTTAAGCATATGTTTTATAAAATAATATTAATAATGGATTTCAATAAAGGGAACTTAGCTTAGCACCGACTGAACTTGACAACGAGAGGTGTTGGATTCCCTTGGAGGAAGATTCACCATTGGTATCTCATAAGGTGTCGACTTCCCTTGGAGGAACATTCACCTATGGTTTCCCTATGAGGTGTTGACTTCCCTTGAGGAAGATTCACTCATAGTTTCTCATGAGATGAGGCTCCAATGCTAATGAGCATGTAGAGGGTTATATATATATTTCATAGTTCCATAACTATTCTTGCCATATAGGATCTAGCAAGTGAATTCACCTAATATGCTAGCATATATGTTAATATTCTACTTTGGCTAAGTGGAGCATTTCCATTGGTGTAAGGCTCTACAACACCAAATTCCATGTTTAGCACCCATGGTCTTAGTGTCGGTTAAGGCTATAATTTCCCTAATGTAAATGTAAAATGGAAGTAAATGACTAGGACTCTAACTAGGATAACCTAAGGGTAGTTGTTATTGCAAGTGAAGGTATGTGACTTCACCTATGCATTGCACAAGTCACTCTTGTGGGAAGTTCTAGGAAGGTGTTCTAAATGCATGTGATTATGTTTATGTTCCCTATGCATGACATTGTAGTGTAGCCTACTTGTTGTGATGATGTGTATGGTATGAGTCCTAATGGGTCTACATGATGAAGGTATTGCTTGATTTGTGTGAAGTGACTATACTTGCTATGTTGGTGTATGAAGTGAATTTTTGTGCTTGTGGTCTTATTATAGGTTTAATAAGTATGTGTGAGGTTATGGGGCTTCACATGCACATTGCGCTAGTAGACTTAGATTGGGATTGTGAGTAAAGTATTATAGTGTCCTATGTGAAATTAAGATAGCATAAATGCAATGTGACTATGTCTTACTGTAAATGTGTTGGGTGTCTTGACTTGAAAGTGCCTTAAGGTGTGCTATACTTCTATGATTGTATGTCTTGGCTTATGTAGGTTGTATGATTGATTTCCTTGTTGCCGTAAGGTGATGCATTGAACCCAGCATCATTAGAGAGTTATTTGGAAAGCTAGGAGATTATGAAGAAAAGGGTTCACTGTAAAGAGAAAAGAGCTCACTGTAACGCTTACTGTAAAGTGGTCTAAAATGCCTTAAATGCAATGTGTGGTTTTATATGATGTATGACCATTGAATATTCCTATATTAAGTATGTGAATTTTATAATTCTTATGTATCAAAGTTTTATGAAATTTTCACAAAAAGGCGTGATGCATGGTTTCAAGTAAAATGTCCCTTTTAAATGCATGTTTTTGCATGGTTGCCATAATTAGTGCATTCTTGTACTAACACCATTCTTCTCTACCTTTTTACATAAAATGTATGTTATGGATGCATAAATTATTTCTCTATAGTGAGGAGTTTGTTATGTACTTCCCAAGCTCAAGGAAAAAGGGATCCTTAAGTTCAATGATTTCCTATGTCATTGTTTTAAGTAAAGTTTGTAATAGCTTAGTTAATGAATTATGTTATAAGGGTTGTTTCCCTAATGTACTCTAGTGATGTTGAGTCTAAGATGGAAAAGGGACTTAGAGTCTAACTATGTATTATGATTTATATTTTATTATATATGGAAGTGATGTTCTAGCATATGATATGCTCCAAAGTTTTAAATTTTCCGCTAAAAAAACCTATGACAATGCGATGAATGATAACTATTAGTTTTTTATACCTCCGAGAGGTCAAGTACGGCATGTTACTTCTAGGGGGTGATCCCCAGTCGTGATATCAATATCCCAATCAACTTCAATTCATAACCTAGGGTTTAAGGGAGAAGGGTTCATCATGTATTCTTCAAGAAAAAGGTATAATCCCAACAATACATGTCTCTAGGAAGTCCACAGATTGAATAGGTTACAACAATCAACACATTTATAATTCCCCTTCAATTCACAAGTAAGAACCATGATTTGGGGAAATTGGGGAAAGGATATGATCTATAAAAAATTCCCACAATTAACATTAATTACACAACAATCTACATTAGATTAGTCATAGGCAATTATAATTCAACATCATTAATCATAAAATTCGAATTTACAAGAAAACCCATTTGTATAGAAAAACCCTTAGAATTTGGGTAATTGAAATTCAACTTTGAGAGGAACTCTTAGGTAAAGGAATCCCATGAGTAAAGAACCCATACCTTAATGAAGATTTGTCAACAAAAAAATTGAGTGAAAACCTTGAAGACTTTGTTTTCTTCCTCAAGCTTTTTGTTCTTCAATGGAGGATGAATGGAGAGAGAGAAGTAGAGAGAAGTTGGAGCAATTTGGGTTTGTGTTTTGGAGTGGGAAATGAATGATTTTTGACCTAAAGTCAATATATAGTCAATCGCCAAAATACCCAAAATATCCCTTATTAAGTTGGACTTCAAAAAGTGAAGTCGAACTTAATTTCACTATGAGCTCCCCGTCCATCTTCACGCCCCACTTCACGGTCCGTAAAGTGCATAACAGACCGTGATGGTGGTCGTGGAGTGGTGAGGCAGTAGCTCCTCCAAGTGAGTCCCCTCCAATTTTCCCACCAAGTAAATTCAACGAGACACCTTGCTCCCGTCCGTGAAGATGTACCACGGCCCTTCAAGTGGCTCATGGTGCTCTTAGGCAGTAGCTCGCAACCGCCCCACCAAATTCAACCAATTTTGCTAAGGCATTTTCACGGCTTCCCCTCTCCTTCCGTCAAGTGCACCACGAGTCGTGAAGTGTATTGTTGTGTCTTGGAAAGTACCTAGGCCTAGAGGCCTCTTCTCCCCCATGGACAAGTAATTTCACAAGCTCCCCACCTTGGTCGTGGTCATGCTCGTGAAGAGTGTGGCAATAGCCTTCTTTCTTGGGAATCCTTGGCCTCTTTGCTTTGGCTTGACCTTGAAGGTTGGCACTCCTAACTTGGCCTTTATTCCTTATACCCCCTCTTAGGCATATATGTCCACCCTTAAAACCATCAAGGCACTACACTAGTCCAAGTTACAATTTCACCGGACATCATGGACGTTCCTTGACATTTTAACTCTAACACCCCCTAAATGACTTCTATTCATCATTATAGTCCTTAAAATAGTGTTACACATCTTAGACCAACATGTGAGGCTCTAGAAAAGTTCTTAGACTTCTGGAGTGTTACACGACAGTTCAGTCGGTACCAGTGGTGAATGAATATCCTGATGTGTTTCTTAAGGAACTTCCAGGATTACCTCCTATTAGAGAAATTGACTTTGGTATTTATGTGGATCGTGATAGTCGGACAATATCAATTCCACCTTATAGAATGGGACAGGCTAAGTTAAAGGAATTAAAAGAACAACTAGAAGACTTTCTTGATAATGGTTTTATCCGACCCAATATAGCTCCTTGGGGTGCCCCAGTGCTTTTTGTGCGTAAGAAAGATGGTACATTGTGAATCTGTATGGAGTATAGGCAACTAAATAAAGTGACTGTAAAGAACAAGTATCCTCTCCCTCGAATAGATGATTTGTTTTATCAATTACAAGGAGATAGATGTTCTTAAAAAAATAATTTAATGTCCGGTTATCACAAGCTAAGGATTGGTGATGTAGACATTCCCAAGTCAACTTTTTGAACAAGATATGGGCATTTGAGTTCCTGGTTATGTCATTTGGACTGACAAATACCCCAGCAGCCTTCATGGAAATGATGAATAGAATTTTGAAGCACTTTCTGGATATGTACGTGATTGTATTTATAGATTATATCTTGGTGTATTCATGAGATTAATCAGATCATGTGAATAATTTGAGGTCACTGCTACAGACCCCCAGTGAAAATCGATTATATGCTAAATTTTCTAAGTGTGAATTTTGGATGAGCTCAGTAGTTGTATTAGGCCATGTGGTTTCTGGAGAAGGCATTAGGATGGATTTTCAAAAGATAGAAGTTGTGAAGAATTGGCCCCGACCTACAACTCCTACTGAGGTACGTAGTTTTTTGGGACTAGCCGGCTATTATAGGAGATTTGTGGAGGGGTTTTCCTTTATTTCTGCTCTATTGACTAAACTGACACAAAAAGCTGCTAGGTTCCAATTGTCAAACATTTGTGAAAAAAACTTTCAGGAGTTAAAGGATAGATAGATTGACTATAGCGCCAGTGCTAGCTCTACCAGAAGGCACAGAAGGATATGTGGTGTATTATGATGCTTCAGGTGTGGGCTTAGGTTGTGTCTTGATGCCGCATGGGAAGGTTATATCTTATGCCTCTTGGCAGTTAAAGAAGCACAAAAAGAATTATCCCACTCATGACTTAGAACTTGCAGGTTTGATATTTGCTCTTAAAATATGGAGACACTACTTGTATGGTGTACATGTTGATATTTTTACAGATCATAAGATCCTCCAATATTTATTTAAGCAGAAAGATTTGAACCTTAGGCATAAGAGGTGGCTAGAATTGTTAAAGGACTACGGTGTTGACATTCTCTACCATCCAGGTAAAGGTAATGTAGTAGAATATGCTCTAAGTCGATTATCCATGGGTAGCTTGGCATATATGTGATCTACTCAGCGTGAAGTGGCCTGAGATGTCCATAAATTAGCCAGCCTAGGGGTTCAACTTATGGATTCTGAGGAAGGGAGCATCGTGGTATTGGAAACGACCGAGTCTTCTTTGGTGGAATTGGTAAAAGAGAGACAATATAATGATCCCCTACTGTTTAAGTATAAAGAGGGAATTCGGAAGCATCGGGTTACACCATTTGAGCTAGAGGGTGATGGCACCTTACGATGTCGAGGTAGATAATATGTTTCGGATGTAGATGGGCTGAGACAAAAATTTATGGATGAAGCACATTGCTCCCGTTATTCCATTCATCCTGGCTCTACGAAGATGTATCATGACCTGAAAGAGGTATACTGGTGGAATGATATGAACAAAGATATTGTGGAGTATGTGGCAAAATGCTCCAACTACCTGCAAGTGAAAGCAGAGAAATGAAGACCTGGTAGTCTTGCTCAGACCATAAGTATTCCCGTATGGAAATGGGAAGCCATTAATCTGGACTTCGTCACAGGTTTGCCTTCTTCTTTTCATAAACATGACTCTATATAGGTGATAATCGATTGTCTGAAAAAATCAGCCCATTTCTGACCTATTAAGTCCACCAGCACAGCAGAAGACTATGCCAAGTTATATATAAGAGAGATTGTACGCTTGCACGCGACACATGTGTCCATTATTTCAGATAGAGGTGCCCAATTTACAACTCTCTTTTGGAGATCATTTGAAAGAAGCTTAGGCACACAAATAAATCTTAGCACTGCATTTCATCCACAAACAATAACCGAGAGCACTATTCAAACTCTTGAAGACATGTTGAGAGCATGTGTTCTAGACTTTAAAGCAACTGGGACAATCATTTACCCTTAATAGATTTTCTTATAATAACAATAATAATACAAGTATTGGTATGGCTCCATTTGAAGGTCTATATGGGAGGCGATGCAGATCACCTATTGGTTGGTTTGAATCAGGCGATGCACAAATACTAGGACCAGGTCTAGTAAACCAAGTTGTTGAGAAGGTTAAGTTAATACAAGAGCGGTTGAAGACTACTCAAAGTCGACAAAAGTCATATACGGATGTACGATGTAGGGATCTAGAGTTTCAGGTTGATGACTTTGTATTTTTGAAGGTGTCACCTACGAAAGAGTTTTATGCAATTTGGAAAGAAAGGTAAGTTGAGTCCTAGGTATATTGGTCCATATAGAATTATATGCCGAATTGGCCAGGTAGCCTATGAGGTATAGTTACCTCCTGAGTTAGCTGTAGTGCACCCAGTCTTCCATGTATCTATGCTACGCAAATGTTTAGAAGAACCATCCCATGTAATCCAAACAGAAGATATCAAACCTACACAAGACCTATCATTTGAGGAAGTCCCGGTGGCTATACTTGACCAACAAGTTAGGAAGTTAAGGAATAGAGACATGACTTCGGTCAAAGTACTTTGGAGGAACCAGAACATAGAAAAGGCTACATGGGAAGAGGAAGAAGACTTGCGAGCTAAATATCCTTACCTATTCCAAGGGCAATCAGAAGGTTTTTATACTATGTGTCCCTTCATACAACTATTGGCCTATGCAATATTTACCATTGTATTCTGATTTCGCATGATATGTTTAGGTACATGATATATGTTTAAGATATCAAAGTCTTTCATGGATGTGGCTTCCAGTTGTAAAGTATAAGGTAAACTTCAATATTTGTTCTACTGTTGTGCAAGTATAAGGCCAAGTGGAGCCTTGTTTATAATCATTGAGTATTGTAACTATCGTGACACTCCGTGAAGCGTATGTATATGTACTTTGGCTAACTGACAGGTTCCTGACAGGTTCCTGACAGTCCTAATTACAGAGGAAACTATGTCAATTATTTTTTTGGAAATTCGAAAAGTCAGCCAAATTTCAAGGCCTAGTGGTGGATAAAATAGGTGATCTTACAATTGTCTGGGATAGTTAGAAATTCTATTAAGCTAATAGTGACATTGGAGGACGAATGATCCTTTGTGGGGGAGAATGTAGCATCTCGGAATTTGAAGTATGTTTACTACTGAGTAAAAATCTAACCCTTAAGCCATAAAGGGTCATATGGATAAGTATATACAAATTTAAGGATGTTAAGTGTGCTATAAATTTTAGTTTTTATGAAATTCCGTCGGAAGAGTTACAAATAGTATTTGGAAAGTATAATGAAGCGTTACTCGCTGCCAAGTCATATGAAGATCCAGTTGTATCTTATAAAAGATGTGGTGCTTTTGTTAAAGTCGTTAAAATGGATATATATATATGTATATATATATGTATATATATATATATGTATGTATGTATATATTTGTCTGCTGTCAGCTAAAAGGAATGTCAAGGGAGCATTTCTTATCCTTAAGGTAGCATCTCATCAAAAAAGGAGAAGATAATTCCCAGTTAAGGTTAATTGGCTATTTTATAAGCCAAAACGCAGCAGGTATATTTAATTTTTTTTGACATTTTGTTTTCATAAAGAAAGGTAATTATGGATATAGACATGGGTAGATTAATTACTCTCTATTTGGTGGGGTTCATTTGATTCTTTGAAGAAAGGAAAGTTAAATACCTTTGAGTCATTTATGTGAAGCACTGGACAGTGGGTTCTTGCAATTAATTTCAGCCGCTAGTTTTTTATTGGGTTATTATTACTATTGATATATTTGAGTATTACTTCAGCCCTTATATTGTTCTAAATGCTGGTTTTATAAGGTTAATCTGGAGGAGAATAATAAAAAAAGAAATCAAAGAGCCAACCTCCTAAAGAAAGAGATATCTGGAACTTGCCGAAGTTTCTTCAGGGGAAGGAAATTAACTATCTGCTACTATAGACCTCTAGAAGCACGAGAGATTTGGAAAACTTTGCGTGAGAAAATCCAATCCTTGCTAGACCCAAAGGATCTAAGAGTTTTAGTATTCGACAACAAAAGTTGTGAAAACCTCCCTAGTATTAAGTCCAGATTTAGTTGTTTCTTTCGATTGGGTCTCCAGGAACTACCTTTAGCCTAGGAAGCAACAAGGTATGTGAAGCAAAACTTCTTTCGCTTTAATTTGGGGCATCATCCGCGTCATGCGATTCTTATATAAAGGTAAAGTTAGTTCCCTTAACACACGAATGTAAAACCTTTATATTAGCTAATTACTTGATTAGTTGAACGACTGTTAGCATAACTACTATGTTATAGATCGTATAACATTATTCAATAAAGTATAGTGACAGGCGGGTATTCATAGTTTCTACTTGACATGTTTGCGCAATGTGATTCTGTGCACGGGAATGAGACCACACAACTATAGTGAGCCTGATAATTGAGGCGTACCGCATTGTGGCATCATTTGCATTTGGAGTCATTCGAAAACCTCATATACTATTTCCCCTGACTCATGCCAATACATGACACATATGCCTGCGGGGAGACCCTCATAGTGAGCCCACGATGGGTGCACCTCATACCAGACCGCAATTGTGACATATGCATAAGAATAGAGATGGACTTCTAAGAAAATCATGGCATACAGTTAATGTGAGTTGCCTTGATTGGCCATTACGTGAACATTTTTAATAAAAATATTTAATGTACACCACCTGGGAAAACTATGGGTATGATGATTTATTGATCATTGCTTGAGATTTTATATTATGGGACAATTAAGTCAGCACGTAGGATACATTTGTATACCTTACGTTTACTCCTAATACACTCTTAGTTCTCTCTATTTAATATCTAATTCATATGATCTTTCTTCTCTGTTGATTTATTATTTTGTTTGCTCTTCCTGCCAGTACATGTTTTATATGTTCTGACGTCCCTGTATATGGGGCGCTACATTTCCTTGTAAATGCAGGATCAGGTTCTCAGGGAAGCGATCATCCACATTAGGTTGCATTGTTGACCTCATTTGATGTTTTGGTGAGCTTCATATCTATCCGGATCCAGCTTGTATCTAGTACCTTTGACATATGCACAAGTTGCTAGTTGTATATGCCGAGGTCTGTCTCGGCAAATTATTAGCAATTTGATGTTGCACATATCTTAGAGGCTTCTTACACATCTTAATGTATTAGGTTCTGTAGTTTTTCTCATATAACTTCGTGGGTTGTATATATATATATATATATATATATATATATATATATATATATATATCATGTATAGTCATTCCACTCGCTTATTAGCTTTCAACATGTCATAGCATATTTATAGACCAAGTATCCATACGGTTCATGTCTACCCTCCCTTTTGGGGATTTACAGGATAATACCGGTATTCCATGTTAATCTCTCATGGTCTATCTCGGTTAAAGCTCACCCCCACAAAAGAATGGAATGAACTAGGTCTTCCTTAGGGTGTACTACTTAGGGTAGGCGGTGGAATGGGACGCCGTCTGTCACGACCCGCATGTATACCCTAGAAGTTATGATATCCTTAGGTCTTGATGCGGCGTACTTGACTTCTCGGAGATCTTGTACAAGCTCTTTCGTATCATTCATCGCATATACATATATGAAAAGTAGTTCGAAATTAAAATATTTCACAACATTCGAATAGTCTTTCAAAATATTTTTCATAGAAAACTAAGTAAATACTAAGTATCATGTCATCAAATATTAGACTCAAAAATACTTGGGACACGACCAATTCAATCGAAATATAATACTACTAAGTCTGTTACAATGCTTTAATAAAAGAACTCTAAGATAGTGATGCCCTCGAGTTAAATGAGGACATACTTCAACCTTGCTTGAAAGACCTATAATCCAAGCTTTGCTCCCAAAATTCCCTTCACCTATGAACACTTTAGAGATAGATAAAAGTATGCAACTAGTACAAACACATGTACTAAGTATGACATAATGCATAAAATCATGATAACAGACATATAATGGAAATATGCTCTTTTTGATTAAAACATCATAGTATAAGTATAAGGACAACATTTAACACCTTAAAAACACATAAGACATCACATAAACATTTTACCCCATTTTAAGAAACATCACAGTGAACTAAGTCACTTTACAGTGAACTAAACCCAACATTACAATGAACCCATTTTGCATGCAACCCTCTCACTAAAAGTTATCCTAAGACTAACTTAAGTAAGACAAAGAGAGAACGTGTATACACCCTCTCTAAGCACACCTAAATGATCCTTATGACTACCTATAATGAGATAAATACACTTACAACTCACCAATACACATAACATGAGATCCTCCTATCAAAGGTGATTCTAAGGCTCACTTGAGTGAGTTGTGAAGCGACCGCCCATACAATCCCTTCACACACACCTAGGAGATCCTTTAGACTACCAAAGATAATATCATTCTCACTTCATTAATAAACTTTCCTATCTATGCTCATCCTTAAGACTTCCCTGGGTAAGACATGAAGAGACCATCCTTTATGCTCCCTTCACACTTTAACTAGGCAATCCTTAAAGTTACTCGGGACTAGGTACTTATTCAATAACACGCCTTCTAAAATAAGTCATTATCTTCATTAGTCCTCTTAAGAGACATTCAACACATATAAGGACATTCAAGTAATGGTCTTGGAAAGACCTAGGGACTCACTTACTAATATCTTTAAAGCCTAATCGTGCAATGTCTGGATAGCGTCCCATACCACTACCTAAACTTCATAGAACTTCTCCAATACTAATTGGTATACAACATGATGATAATAGGCAATAACTGACATAGACCATGGTAGATAAGAATGAAATCCGGAGTTGTAACCTACTCCGATGGGGGGTGTTCTACTTGCCAATGGTAGAACTTGGACACATCCCTTGTAGGCACATGGTTCGGGAGTATCAAGGGTTCCTTCGTACTCTAGCTATCTATTTATGTAGAGCTACTACCCAACAATATTCACTCGGTGCTAGCCCTTGTTCTCATACAGTAATTCAATAAAGGAGCATATGAAGAGGTACCATTTCATGTTCATAACCCAATCACATTACACCTTACCAAAGAGGGTCCACTAAGGCTACCTACAATGGTTAAGAGGATAGCTCAATGATTATCCAAAGAATGATTTTATGCCGTTCCATCCAACCATTCCTAAGTCAATCAGTCATACAAGAAGGATACCATTATGACTATTGACTTAATGGATATCATAACCTCTCAACTAGGTTGAGGGATCCACATAATTAGACCTTCTCACTATGTCCAAGGCCACATGTACATCACATATACAAGACTAAGAAGCTTTAGCATACTAAGTCAAGAATCTCATATTTACATTCAATAGGTATTAAGTAAGGGACACAAGTCTACCAAAACAAGATACATCATTACTTCACTTTATCACAAATAGAATATCACATCAAGAAGCACATAAATACAACTCAGTTAACCATAGGCCACCCTATGGACAACTATAGAACCTACAATATAAACATCATAAGACTCAGATAGCCAAGTAGGAAGAATCATGCATCAATCCTAAGACTACTCACATAATGACATAGTCATAGTCTAACATGATCACCTAATGTCAATAGAAGAACTTATAATTTCACCTTAATCACATGTAGATATATAGATATGATCATACTTCACATAATCAACTACATAACAATTCATAATATATCAAATAGTGTCGACAAGTCCATGATCATCATAGTACATAAAGTAACACCGACGAGGCCACATAATTCACCATTATAACACATAACACTGCCACCATAACGAGGCCACATAATTCACCATTTTAACACATAACACTGCCACCATAAGTGTACCATACAAATCATAAAATAATTCAAGACCTAATTTACATAATAAAAAGAGAATTAGGGCAGCGTACCACCAATCCACTTCAATCCATAGCTAAATCATCCAACACAATACCCAAAGGCCCTTACCCATGTCTATGATCATCAATTCAATACAAAAATCATAATACTCAATGAATCTAAAACAATTTAATATGCATTCATCAATCTAAGACAGCCTATAAATCAATCCAATACAATTTTACATCATTCAATAGCCCAAAGTATACTACAGAAGAAAACACTGGAATAGAGATATGATCACTTAACCCAAATTATAGCCAAATTTAAGAGTTTATGTTTTGAATGGGTTCATTAAGGTTTTAGGTTAAAATCATCAAACTAATAAATTCAATCAATATTCAATGATTAAAAATGTTTATGCAAGAACCCATGGCAAGATCACAAGTTAGAAATCTATCTTTCGAAAAGCACATTGAAACTTGGATCCTTGATGAAAAGAGTTTCAAGCATGGAAACCATACCTTAACTGATGTTAATCCACGAAAATTGAGATAAATTGGTGGACAAATCAACCTTCAAGCTTCAATGGAGTTCCAGGGAGCTCTTTAGAGGTTTTGGGTTTTGATTTTAGAATAATGAATTCATCTAGGTGTTTAGGACTTATAAAACTATTTATAATACCCAATATACCCCTAATTAACCTCCCATTTAGTTATTTGAATGTGAGGTGAAATTCACCCCTTCACTTAACAGTGAACTACGCAGGTTGCAGACCCAACCCACGACTGCCCATCGACGGGGAGTCAGCCAGACGACGGACCGTCCTGTATGGACGTCATTTGGTAAGATCCCTAGGCTATGTATTTACCCACGCCCTCCATCGAAGGGGCCTCGACCATCCTACTACGTCGTTTGCCTTTGTCGTTTGGGCTGGTCTAGACAGACTTTGGATCAATGATGGGTCCTTCCTCATGGACCCTTGGTTTTATCCTTGGGGAATTTTGCCCATACGTTTCTAACTCCAATATGCTCATATACGAGCTTACGACCTCTCATATCAATTTCATCCAAAACGAACACATAAAACTCGACGAAACATGCTAAGCCACACAAGGTCGTTCCAAGGCAAACCTTTCGAACGTCATGGAAGTTCTTGGACGTTTGACCTCCAAACTTCATGAAACATAAAAAACTGCTTATACACACTATTATTACTCATATAAGGACCCCATAAGCTCATGACACACATATAAGCATATAAAAACACATAAGGCATATAGGTGACTAGTCGTCGAACGTCTTGGTCATCCCTTGACGTTTGACTTCCAATTCACCTAAATCATTAGACACTGCCTCATTAACACATTATGAACCATTTTAGTACCTTATAATCTCATGACAAACATGTTAGTCTCTAGTTTCACCTAAGTCATTTTAGAGGTCTCACACCGTCTATGCATTGCACAAGTAGGCATTTGAATGATGTCTTGGTGTGTCCTTGTAATGTCAATGAATGAATGGGTGACTATGTGATGTTAATGAAGCATATGGGTTGTATGTCTAATGTCAATGATGTATATGGGTGGTATGTCTAATGTTAATGAAGCATGTTAGTCTTATCTCTAATGATAATGAAGGTTTTATGATTTGTTGAATGTGATGTTCCTCGTCTAGGGTGATTCTAAAGGAGCACTAAGTGGGAGTAGTAGAATATGATAATATTTTCACATTGCACTAGTGTAACTTAGAGTTATCCTAAGGGATGATCCTTAAATGCATTAATGTTTCTCTATTATCTCTAGTAATGAATGTTGATTTGTTTAGTTGTGATGGAAAGGAGGTATCCTTATCTTTTGTAGTCTTAAGGAACACTTAGGTGTGTATTGAAGAGGTTGTATGGGCGGTCTCTTGATGTCTTACATTGCTGGGTCTTAGCATAACCTTTGATTGGGGTTCTTAATCGTTAAATGGGTTGCTTAATGAATATAGTCATATCTTGTGGATTATTTGAGTATTACCTTGTATGTTGATGATTGACTTATATGATGTCTTTTACACTTGATTCATGAAGTTTATCAAAATAGCATGAAAAGAATATTTCAACTAAAATGTCCTCTTTAAAGAATGTTTTTGCATGGTTTCCACCCTTGGGGCTTAATTGTACTAATTCCATATTTTCCTCTATCTTCTAATAAGTGTAGGTGTTGGCAAAAGAGGTGATCTTAGAGTTGAAGCTTGGGAAGTAGAATTCTCCAAAGATTTGGGTATGGCCTCATATGTCGAGGACAAGACTCCTTATTACTAGTTTTTATTAAATAAATTTGAATAAGACTTATATATTTATGTAAATGTAAAGGTCGTGTCCCTATGATAAAGACTTGTGTCTCAGATGACTTGTGATGAGACTTAATTCTTCTTACATTTTATAAAAGATATTCCTTATTGACATTATTGTGTAAATTTTAAATTCCACTCTACTTTTCATACCTATGTGATGAATGAATGTTAGTAGGCTAGTATAAGACCTCTTCCAGGTCGAGTACGCCAATTAGGACTAAGGGGTTCTCTTGGGTCATGACAAATAGTTTTGGGTTAGTTCACCCACGTGCCAATCATGATTTGATTTAGCGAAATGTGTTTGATTTGAATGTAAATCCTTTGAGTTCTTGTTGATATTCGTTTAGAATCTTATGTTTTTTTTGTCGAAGTTTCCTGAGGTTTGATTCATGTTTCCTAGGGGAATTTAGGGTTGAATCTATCATATATTGAGGGTATAAGTGGTTCTAAGTGTTTCGGGTAAGAACCATTGAAGTTTAGAGGCTTTAAAGATGAATAATGAAGGAGAAAAAGTAGAAATTTTCTAGGAAAGGACTTGGGGTACTAGGCTTGCCAGAGTGCCAAAACATTCCACTGAACTTTGGCCTCTACTGCGCCGCACCAGCCAGAGCACCAAAGGGAATCAGTATAACTATGAGGGCTGGCGTCCTGCGTCTCTCTGAGCACCAGGGACACCAGTTATCCCCATTTCTTCCAAAACTTTTAGTACTTGTTCAATAACAATGTACATATATTTTCTAGTTGATTTCAGCACTCTAAGGTACATCTAAACATCATGAAAGCGTGAACCTTGAATCCATAATTCAATTCAAAGAAAGTTAGGATCAAAGACAAGAGAAGTTAACTGTCAAGTCTAGAAGTTAAGAGCGAGTCAAAGCAAAGTTTCTAAAGTTTAAAAGTCCTCAACAAATAGTTTAACCTTGTTGTAGCACTAACTTTGAAGTTAAGCAAAGAACAAAGAGTTGAGTTCATTTCTCAAAAAATACTAAGGGAACTAAGTATTTCTAAAGATTTTATAAATATTTTCACATTTGAACAAAAAAAGGAACATCAATTCCTAGAGAGCTCTTAAGCTATGTTTTGAGTAATTATATAAAACCAAAGAAATAAGCTAGTTTTGTCAACATATGATCTAAGTATATTTTTAGAGTAGTATTGAGAACCGATATGGGAATACGAGTTCATATTAACTCAAGTCTTCATAAACCATGTAGCCACCATGGGTAGTAAAGGATCATACTTTTTAGATGACTCATTAAGATGGTTTAGCATAGACTAGTGGACACACTAAGCTAAGAGTTCTATATGACGGCAAAGTATATGACAGTTCTGGCACCGTGAGCCAGACATTGTATCACCACTTAGGCTCATAGTAGTGGTTGTCGGTTAGAGAATCTCCAACAGAAACTATATTACTTTATTTGATGAGTAAAGTTGTTTTTGTTACTGCATTTTCTTAAACAAACTAAGTTGCTTTTACTTTTTTATAAAGATTTTCATATATTGCATGTGTTTCATTGCTTTGTTAAGAGTTATGGTATTCATACGTTTGGAAGAGACAAGATAAATGTTTTTTTTTAGAATATTTTCAAGCCTATGTTATATTGAGCATTCCAACTCTCATACTCGTACATTCAATGTTCTAATGTTAGTTGTCCTACATCGTCTTATGATGCAAATATAGGTAACCAAGACAGTGCCTCGTTGATCAGGTTCAACACTTAGAGTAAGTTAGTGAGCCTCGTTGACTTTTGGAGGACTTTTTTATCATTTTCATTCAAGTTTTCAGTTGTTAGGATGATCAGGGTCCTTTCCTGACATCCCTTATTATTTTAGAGGCTTCATAGACAGATAGTTATAGTTCTTTAGTCTTGTTCATTTCAGTTATATTCGTATAAGACTTGATTTGCCATTTTTGGCTAAGATATTATTTATTAAGTTATTTTATGAGTTATACCTTTTTTGTTGAAGTGTTACCGTGGGTAAGTAAGCCAAGCCAAGGGTTCGCTTGAGAACATCAATGGTTTTTGAGTGTCGGTCATGCCCAGGGTGTAGGCTCGGGGAGTAACAGACTTGGTACCAGAGCACAGAGTTCAAGTGTCCTAGGGTCTATGCAGTCATGTCTATAGAGTCATACGTACCAGTGTGAAGCGCGCCACATCTATAATAAGGAGTCTAAAAACTTAGGAAAAATTCTCACTTTTTTCACTCTAATTTGTTGCACTAAGAGTTTGATCTGTTAAATGTTTCCCTCTAATTCATGCTTGCACGTGTTTTCAGAGAATTAGGCCTCGATGAAGAGAAATAAGAGGTCATACCACTAGGAGAAATGTTGAAGACCAAGGGGTACCCAATGCACCTGAAGTTCAACCTCAAAGAGAGGTTACTAATGCTCAGTTCTGTGAGGTTATCCTAATGTTGAGTGAAAATACGAGTAACCAGTTTGAAAACAAAGAGGAGCTAGACAAGAAGTGAATTATACTTCTAGGATCCAAGAGTTCTTAAGGATTAATCCTCAAAGTTGTACGGGTTCAAGTACTAAAGAGGATCCGGATAATTTCATTAAGGAATTGCAAAAGGTATTTGATGTCATGCACGTTGTTGGTACAAAGTGAGTTGAACTAGTTGCATTATAACTGAATAATGTTGCTAGCACTTGGTTTGATCAATGGAAAGAGGGTAGAGTTGAGGATGCACCACCGGCGAGTTTGTCTAGTTTAAAGGAAGCATTCTTGTGGTGTTTCTTTTCTTGAGAATTAAAAGAGGCCAAGGTATGTGAGTTCTAAAGATGGAATTTCTTGGTGTTCATGAATATGGGATGAAGTTCACCGAACTATACCGTTGTTTGGTAACAAATGGGAGATCTAATTATAGATTTGATCACATGGGTACATAGCTAATATGTTAAGGAACCCATATGACTTTATGGAATCAGTGAATTATAGGGAAATGTGTTAACAATTTGGAGATAAAATTATGAGTTTAATCACATGAGTACATATATACAACTTTAAGAAACCCATATGACTTGAGAGAATGGAATTCGAGCGAGTAGAACTCTCAAAACTGGTCTTAGGGAGAACAGGTTGTTTTTGAATGTCATGCATTAAAGTTGTGTTGTGAAATAAGGGTTTGAAACTATAATTCTGATGCTTTATCTCCTCTCAAGCCCCCTGAGCGGGATGAGTGCGCTAGAGTGGGGTCACAGTAGCGGGATGGGTCTTGCTGTAGCGGGGAAGTCAAAAAATAAGTCGGTATTAAAACCCAAAAATGTTATTTTTCTGCAAATTTCATTCTTCAGACCAAAGAGACGACCTAGTGTTATTTTGAATGGTTTTCCACGACTTTTGTTGCTAAAGGTATGCATTTTACACCCTTAATTTTTTAATTCATAGAACATAACTTCATGGGTTATTATTGTTAGAAGAGGGTTTTGACCTTAAGTTGATGGTGGAAAATGCCCTAAGTTGGGAATAGGGATCATGAGTTTGCCCTAGGGTAGATAATGTTGACTATAATATGGGTAATTAGGCCTCGTTTTTGGTCCTTGTAGGAATTGATGTTTTTTTACCACGAACAAGCGGAAAAAATAAAAAAATGGAAGATTCAAGTACCTTTGGGGGGATTCAAGCATGGTTTCGAGGTAGGTGACGGTTGTGATTTCATGTTGGTGTGATATATGTTTGTAATTACTTCATTATAATTCATTTATGTGTTAGGATGTTGCATTATTGATCACACCTAATGTAATGAGTATGAAAGAGTAACTATATAACATGAATCACATCTTGAATGTATGATAGTGAGAATGTACATTACGATATCGATTGTGGTATTTTTATTGGATGAGGTGTCACTATCCGACCCACTAATTGGGATCGAATGTCACATACCAACATACATATTGGATCATATGTCACATACCAACGTACAAATTGGAATTGGTGTCACTATCTGACACACTAACTATGAACGGGTGCCACGATCTGGTACACTAAAGGTTTAGGTATGGGTTCCATGAGAGGACTGTTGAATTGGGTTCCATGAGAGGAATGTTGACTTTGTATATGCATGTGTATTATTGAAGAATGTGGAATTATGCATTGATCCTGAAATGTATGATTTTCCATATATTCTGGATATGATTGTTTAGTGTGTTGTGATTATCTTCTTATATTGCACCTATTGGGATAGCCGCGTGATCCTACTCGCACAATGTGGTTGTGTAATGATACTGCACTTGCTTATTCTTTGTTAAATACTGAACATCTTCAAGGACTATAAATATACCTCATCTAGGTGATTATTGAGCATGACCGGATTCAAGAGTGAGCTAGTTCTTTCTGGCTTCCATGGAACTTTCTTGTTTAAGTCCACTCTTTATGGACTCAAGACTATTTCTAAGGTGTTTGTTTAGTTTCAGGGTTCACCATTTGTTCTTATTATTGTCGTTATTAGACTTTTGGTTCATTGACTTTCAGGTTCTAGGGTTGTTTGTCCGCATTAGTTTGGCTAGTTTATTTAAACCTTTTGCATATATGGGAACTGTATATAATTTCTATATTTAAACCAGCTTCCATATATTTTAATTCCTAGAAATTGATTAAATTGTGTAGTTCTTGGTTACAATTATTGGTTCTCCCACCGGAGGGTTACTGTTGGTGCAAATCGCGGTGGTATAGCTCGTGAAAAAGTTAGTATCAGCGCCCTAGGATCGTTAATCTCATTGTACGAAAATGATTCTAGTAGAATATTGCGGAAGGGTATGAAGACGTTCCATACTTTTTGAGGCTATAGGAATTTAGGAAAAACACACTTCTTTCTACTTATTTGTGCTATGACTTGAATCCAATTAGTATATGGGTGATACAAATTGGTAGATATCCTTCTTCACTTTATGGTCCGAACTAGACCAACAAAAGTGGTAACACCATCACTTTCAAGAGAGGATGTGTATAGAGTACCGATAGTTGAATAAGGTCACCATTCAAAACTAATATCCACTGCCTCTGATAGATGATCTTTTTACTAGTTACAGGGTGCATATATTTTGTCTATGATTGATCTATGTCCGGGTTATCATCAGTTAAAAATTGGACATGAGGATATACCAAAAAGATCATTCAGGACACACTATGGGCACTATAAGTTTTTATGTCTTTTGGGTTGACAAATGCGTCTGCATCTTTTATGTGTGTGTTGAATGGGGTGTTCAACCCATTTATATATTTGATTGTTATGGTTATTATTGATTGAATTTTAGTTTATTCTAATACTGAGGAAGAACATGTTGACCATCTTTGTATTATTCTAGGTGTTCTAGCGAAACGAAAGTTCTATGCAAATTTTTCTAAGTGTGATTTTGGTTGACTTTGGTTTATTTTTTGGGGCATGTAGTTTCAAAGGAAGGGGTAATGGTAGATCCCTCAAATATTGAAGTATTAAGGAATTGGATCCAACCTAGTTCTGTGACTAAAATTAAGAGTTTTGTGGGGATACTAGCTATTAATCGCTTGTGATATGATTAAGGTAAGATTCACACATTTAAGTTTACAGGTGACAACCGTCAAGAAGTTTGGATACGTGAAAGCTAGATAATTAACACCATTACTTTGGAAAATGCATTTTGTATTGATGTCATAACATTTATCAGTTGTTTCGTAAATGATGAATTTATGTTGCGACCATTGATGTCAGAATCTCCACTACAATTTCCTAGATTGATTGTATATTAAAAGGGTCAGGATACGACTTCTCCAGTAGTAGCGATGATTACTTGGTTAACTTATTAAGTGTGATAAAATTGTGGAGAACCTCTATGTATGAAGAAGAAAGAAACAAGGTCGTGGAGGTTGGGGAAATCTTCATGCATGTAAATGAGTAGTGCATCAAGACAAGGACATTTCCCATCAAAGATGTCATGGCTCAATTTTATTCCTTTACGATCAAGACCGAGGATGAGCTGTCTGATGCATTGGTCACATATATTATGCTTGTTTGTGACCAGATTGCTAAATTTGTCCGTTTAGTTTTCCTTTAAATTTGATATTGTTTGTAATGTACTGATGCCCCATCCATATTTCCGCCCCACTTGAAGAGTCTGTCATAGTCACCCATGTGTATCGTGTTATCATGTGTTTTTATGGATTTTCAGACTTGGGTTGATTTGGTTATACTATTTATGAATAACTTGATATAATGTTAGGGATGAGGTTGTTCTACCACTATTATACCGGGCTGAATAATAATACTAAGTCAGTAACACTATAGATCTCGTGTATTGAAAGGTTAGAGTAGGAAGCAGTGTACAAGCTTAAGGTACCTATGATCATATCTTTGGTGCGGTCTAGGAAACTGGTATGGTAGGATTGTTTGTCTTATTTAGATCATATTTCGGATATTGAGGGTTAGTCTCCCTTTATTAAGTCTATCCCTTTCGTGTCACAATATAGAGAAGTGTTTCCTACTGATTTGCCTGGTATGCCTGCGAATGGAGATATAGATTTCAACATTAACTTGGAAACTAGTACTCGTCCCATCTCTATTCCTCGGTATCGCATGGCTTCGCACAATTGAGAGAGCTTAAAGCTCAAATCCAAGAGCCTTTTGATAAAGGTTTTATCCTGTCCTAGTGCTTCCTTGTGGGGTGCTCCTACCTTGTTTGTTAATAAAAAAGATAGTAGTGTGAGGAAAAATGATTTTATCTTAAGCCATAAGGGAGTGGATTAATACAAGAATGACAAGCTTATGTATAAAGAAACTCCACACGAGTATACTTGGGTGAAGGTGATTGAAATATATTAGTAAGGAAGTGTGTATAATAATTGCGCTAGTTTATTTGAATTTGATGGATATACTTGAGTTTGAGGTGTAATGTCGATAAAAAGGTTTACTAATGGTAGTATAAGTTGGTGACGGATTGTGATATAATACAACTATCTAATATAACATTTTGTTAGGCTAATGTTGTATAGTAAGTACGACTTGCGAGTATATCTAAGGTTGTGATTTTCTAATATTTGTTGAGTAACGTGGTTGTGTGGAAATTTCTAAGTGATGGTGTGGTCGAATAGAATTTAAAAGATCTAGAGTCATATTTAAGAAAATTAGTTGTATGTAGTACAACTTTTAGAGAGAAGCGAGAGCAAGAATATTGTATTTGATTTCAAAGTCTAAAGAAGAATCTTTTGAGACGTAGATAATTGGGTTCATAGATGCATGATTTCATTCATTTTGTTGTGGCAATGTTAAGAATGTTACAAGCCCATTAAATTGGGTATGAACTGTTGAAATGGACCGGAGAAAATATTGTACATACACTATCTCGACTGTAATGTTAAGTTTTGTTATTTTGCTTTAGTTTAGTAACGAGTATGATTAAATTTAATTTATTGTATGATCGATGAAGATGTTATAAATGATAAGCGGAACTCCATGAATTCATAAAAAATATCAAGGTATAAGCTAATGTTGATGATAAGGGTATTATGTCATACAGTTAAATTTACAATACAGATTTTTCATTCAAACTATCCATTCGTGGTGATTAATATTTTGTCAATGTATGAATTTGCAAGGTGTGGAATTGTCAATTGTTTTAGCTATTTAGAATTTGAAAGGACTTACACCTGCGTTTAGTCGTAATGTTTATTATTGTTGATTGTTAAAGTACCTAAGGAAGGTTTTCATTTAAAAAGTTTTGGTTTAAAGTAGAGTAAATGGTCAGTATGGTTATAATGGTTGTTAGTATTGAAATTGTGGGATTCACTTGAAGTATGTGAAGAGTATGTGGAGTCAAGTGAATGGAAATGTCTGGTATCGAATCTTCTAAGGAAAACCTTTTGTGTTACTTGATAAATTATTATGAGATCATCTATTTAATTTTGTACAAGGTTTTGAGGGTGATGCTCCACCTATGTTCACGTGTATTTTCATTTTCGTGTGTGGATCTCTAGTGGTGGATCAAGTGTACCAATCGCGCGATGTTCTTTTGGTTGAGTGGGATAATTTGGGAAGACATGGTTATTTCAGATAACTTATTTGGTGTTGTCTTAGAATTGTTAAAGTATTTTAGTTGTTTACATGTACCACCTTTCTTATGAGATCTTCTAGAAGAGATACCCTACTTATTAATGGTTATCCGACAATCTTAAATAGTCATCTAGTCATCGAGGTCTTGTATCGATCATGTTTGAATGTGGGGATCATTGGGTCCAATTCTACTATTCTAAATAGGTAGTATTCAATTACTAAATCTATTATTTTGATAGTTTTGTGGGATGATTTGTATGCTTGGACATATACATCCATGAGTATCTCATGTTTCAAAATCAAATTATTATAACTTAAGCTTATAGAAATTTATTTTTTGAGAAGGAGATGTTGATAAGAACTATTATTGTTTGATTATTATGAGTGTGTGTTGGTTAGTTCAGGTCAACCTCTAATTGTATCAAGTATTAACTTAGAACATTATCATGGTTGTGTGAGAAAGGATTTGTCATGATGTTTGTGTCAAGTCCTTGATAACATGTTGCAGACATGTGTACTATCAACTTTGGTGGTCACTGGAAATAGATTTGTTGTTAGTTAAGTATGCATAGAACAATAATTATCACTGGAATATTGTGATGATTTCATTGTCGCATTGTGTGGAAGGATGTGTAGGTATTCAATTGGTTGGTTTAGGGACAGAGATTATATAATAAAGTGATACTCAGTTTTGTTTAACAAGACCTTCAATATGAGAAAAAACCAGTTGAAATTCTTGATCTTGATGTGCAGAAGCAACGAATATGTGAGATAAGTATCTCGAGTTGTTTAGTGATTAAGGTACTACTCTACCCTAACTTTAGCCAATTTTTTGAGTTGATCACTTTGGGAGGAGTTATGGGCAAATTGATATCTTTTATAACGACTTGCTTCCGTCGTTAGGGAACAACCAATGGAAAAAGAAAATAGGTCAGCAAACTTTTTGATAGTAAGTTGGAATTTCCGAACCTAGTCTAGATTTGGACGAAATCAGAGTTAGTGGGGTCTAGCTAAATCTTCTTACAAATGGGATATCAAATTATGAATTTGATCACATGAGTACATAGATAAGATATTCAGGAACCCGTACGACATTACTAATGTCACGGTCCGAGCCTACAACCTAGACGTGGCCGGCACCCAATGAACATTGATGGTCTTGAGCGAACCCTTGGCCTGGCTGACTTAACTTAGCAGGAGAAATAACTCAAGAAATGACTTTAAAATAATACTTAGCCAAAATGGCAGCTCAAGTCTCATAGTTTACAAGAGATATGAAAAGACTAAAGAAGCTAACTCTATTTGTCTAGCCTCTAAAATAAAGAGGGATGTTGGGACAGGACCCCCAATCATCCTAACAACTTAAAACAAAAAACAATAACTTGAATGGTAAATATTTCCTCCAGCATGAAGGGAGACTCACAAACTGACTCTGAGCTGCTCACTAGATCAACGGTACGCCGAATGCTGATCCTAGTTACCTATGTCTATATCATGATATGATGCAGGACAACTGGGATTAGTACATTGAATGTACGAGTATGTGAGTTGGAATGGTAAACAACAACTTAAGCTTGAAAAGGAGTAAGAAGGAACACTTACCTTGGCTCTATTAAACACATGAAAAACTAACTCATTATAACTACTCATTTAATTATATAGTAGTATAAAGACATGTGCAATATAAAGAAAAGTTGTTTAAAACATGGTTTTCAACTCCGTGTATGCAAAAAATATAATTGACTCTGAGATGAATGTAAAAATACAAAATAATCTAATGTAAATTCATAATCTTAACAATAAAGAAAACATGCCATGCTTCCTCTCAATGCCTATTCGTGCAATGCACGAATAAAGTCCCATACCCCCATTCAAACTAAGCAGAAGCTCTTGAGGAACCATGTAATTACTACTGTGGGAGTTTCTCTAACCGACAACCATCACTTAATAATTATAGTGATGATACAATGTTTTACCTCACACTGCCAAGAACCATCTTAAACTTGCTAGAGTATAGGACTTGAATTGCCAAAAGGATCCACTAGTAAACTGTGAAAATGATTCATCTAAAAAGTATGACCCTTTTTTACCCAATGATGGCTACATGGTTTTCATAGAAACTTGAGTAAATCTGAAACTCGCATCCCCATATCGCTGCTCAATACTAAACAAAACAATATACTGGCTCTTTTATTTTTAAGATATACTTATTTTATGTTTTAAGATTAGTGCTCAAAACTTAGCTTTCAAAGCTCTCTTTGAAATCATAGTTTCCCTGCTTAGTTCATTTCATAATGCTATAACTCTTTTGTGAGCACTAGCTCGAAGGCTCTTTAGAAAACTTAGCTTCCTTGTTTAAATGTGAATACATTTCAAAATCACTTTGGGGATACTTAGTCCCCCTATACTTTTGATGAAAAGAAATTCAACTACACTATTTACTCTTTACTTAGCTTGAAACTTGAGTTTCGAAATGACTCTTCGCGAAATACTTAGTTCCCTTATATTTGTTTAAAGGATGAACTTCAACTCTTTAGTTAACTTGAAACTTAACTCTTAGGGGATACTTAGTTCCCTAATAACTTTTGAGAATTGAACTCAAATGTTTACTCTTTGCTTAACTTGTAACTTGAGCCTTAAAACAAAGTTAACATGTTTGTTAAAGATTTTGGAAACTTTTAAGAACTCACTTTGACTTTCTTCTTAACTTTTAGACTAGACTCTTAACTTCTTTGATTTTGATCTTAACTTTCCTTGAATTGGATTATGGATTCAAGGTTTATGATCTCATATTTATGGATGATTTCATGATGTTTAAACGAATCATAGAGTGTTGGAATCAACTTGGAAATGTGGGTACATCACTTAGAAACTAATACGAAAAGATAGGATATTAATGGGGTGAACTGGCGTCCTTGGCGCTCTGACAAGTGTGGGGCGCCAATCCCTAAAATTCAAAGGACAAGTTAGGGCGCTCTTCCTGGTGCGCTGCCCCAAGACCCCATGTATAGAGACTTTCGTGTATGGTTGTGGGAGGCGTGGGGCCCCAAGGCCCTACGGACGCGCGTTTTGACTTTTATTCTCCGTTTTTCACCTCTAAACCGTCTAAACTTCCATGGATCTCACCCCAATCACTTAGGATCACTAATAACCTCAATACCCAATAGATTATACCTGATAAACAACCTGGAAAGACGAATCCAATCAACTAAAACACACTACAACTTCAACCAACAAGAATTTAACCATTGTTCTTCAAGAACTTCAATGTTCATCATTCAATGGATTAATACATCGCCGATTTAAACAAATTGGTGTGTAGGTGAAATAACCCAACATAGAAAGATCTCACATACATTGATAGGGATCACCCCGACTATTTCCACAAGCAAAACTTCGACGATCTTTAACGTTCTTTCTTCCTTTTCTCCTTTATCCTCTTTTCTCCTCTTCTTTTCTCCTCTCTAAAAACCCTAACTTGATTTATAAAAGCGTGAACTGAATATTATCAGTTTAAACCCAAACTTAATACCAGAAACGAAATAAAATAATTGGGTAAGGAAAAGACAACTTTGCCCTTCCCAAATCCGGATTGGACCATCCTTAATCCAATAGCCCAACTTCCGACATGCATAACTCAATCATATGAAATCAAAATTGTGCAAACTCCACAGCGTTGGAAAGATCTCTCCAAGGGATTTCCAACCATATCAAGAACTACCACTAACTCATCCTAAGTTAGAAGTTATGGCCTTTTGAATTTGACCAAAAACTCACTTTTCCTAACTTAAGAAAATTTCAATATTTTAATTCTTCCCAAAACTTACTATTTCATCTTCTAAGCTTCTTCCTAACTATCTCAATTTGCGAGATGTTACAATATCTTCCCCTTGGGAACATTCGTTATCGAATTAGATTACTTTGTAATAGGCTTATGGTGTAACATATTACATTCAGATCATAAACCCAACAACAAAACATAAACACAACATGCCAACATAATATCAATGCCAAGAAAAGGGTTGGTACCTCAATTTGGAACTTCTCTCGATTCGAAGAGATGTGAGTATCTCTTCTTCCTATCCTCCTTAGCTTCTGAAGTATCTTCTCCACAAACAAATTTCTCTTCTTACCAAATGTCATAACACCCTTCATTGGTGAATATTTGTTTAAAGCAATTCAATCATCTAGCATTGGTACACACAACCTTCCTTGATATCTCAATAAACCATCTCCCCCTTGTTTAAAAACCATCACTTCTTGCTTATGAACACTTGCCTTTAATTCAAGATTTATAGGGTCTTGGTCTGGCTTTACTTTAACTTGTGACACTAATGATGATTCAGACGTATTCATCACCACTACTTCTCCTTCTGTGTAATTTATTTATCAAACTCCTAATCGTGCAAGACTATGAACCTCCTTTGCTAACTCTTTCTTATCTTTCTCAAAATAGGTTGTACTACCCATAGACAACCTTCATTTCCTGAGATTAAGCTCTTTCTATTTAAACACATGTCGAAAACTCTTGTGATCGGTGAAAACTTTGCCATGAACACCATAAAGATAATGGTGTAATCTTTCGTAGCAAATACTATAGCAACCATCTCCAAGTCATGGGTTGGGTAATTTTTCTCAGGAACTTTAAACTTTCTAGAGGCATAAGCTATAACTTTTCAATTCTATATTGACACACAACCCAAACCAACTCTAGATGCATCACAATACACAACAAAACTTGAGTATTTTCCGGTAAAGTCAAAACTGGCAGTAGTCATCTTCTTTTTTTTTTTCAATTCGTGCAAGCTTTTCTCACAAACTTCAAACTATTTAAACTTAAATTTCACCTAAGTTAATTTTGTCAAATAAAACCCTTCTATAGAAAATCCTTCAACTGCTCTTTCAACTCTACTGGTACCATTCAATATGGACGAATGTAGATAGGACGAGTATCTGGAATGATGTCTATGTCGAAGACTTCTTCTCTCTTAGGAGGGACTCCAGGTAGATCATCAGGAAAAAACCTCTGGAAACTCTTTTACTATAGGCACTATCTGAATGGGAGATATCTCAACTCTTGAGTCATTTACTCGGACTAAGTGATAGACACGCCCCTTGGAGACTAACTTCTTGGTCTTGACACCCCCCTCCCCCCCCCCCCCCCCGAAATTCTATGACCTAGATTAGAGCCTCAAATAATGAATAATGATGATCTAGACCAAAATAGGTATAACCAACTAAATTTAGGACCATTAGAACCCAAATGACAAAGGACAACCATGACGTCCATAAACTAACATAATTGGACTAATAAACATCATTAAGTCTTTTGATTGTTTGAGAGTGTTGGATTAGGTCTAAATATTGTAAAAACACTTAAGATAGTTAAAAATCATGAATATAGGGTTAAAACGTCCAGGTCCGACCCCCCAAGGATCGCTCGAGGGGTCCACAAATGGACCCCACCTTTGGCCAAGCAAGCTGCCGCAAGGCAGCAACCATTGTGCATAGAGGGAGACAGTCGGCGTCACGGACTTGGCACACCCAAGGAAAAAACTTTGGTCTGCGATGCGGACACGTTGCAAACTTGTCTAGTTCAAGAACAAAATTTGAAAATCTTGCGAGAACAGCGCCGCGACGCAGACATGTTTCCTGACGAAAAACCTGAAATTTGAATTCGAGTTTGACTTCAGTAAATGGTTAATTTAAGTGAGGGGTCTTTTGGGTATTTTATGGGTGTGTTATATATTGATTTTCCATCAGTTTTCCCTCACAATCACTCACTCAAATCAAAACCACAAAACAAATACATTCTCTCTCTACTTATCCCCCATTAAAGAAGAATTGAAGCTTGGAGAAGAAGACAAATACCTCAAGTTTCTACTCAATTTCGTGGTGATTCATATTTAAGGTATGATTTCTTTCACTCTTGGGATTATTTTCCCTAAGAGGTCCTTCCAAAAAGATGATTTCTAAATCTCCCAAAACTAGGGTTTTTCCTCTCACATGGGTCTTCTATGAAAAATGAATTTATAAATCAATTGTGATGAAGTAATGTTGTTTAAGTATATATTATGGTTAATGTGATGAGTTCCTATGAGATTTCTCCAGACCCATGTTTTTTCCCTAATTTCATGAAAACCTTGTATTGATATGAGGAGTGGTGAAAATGATGACCATGTAGATTGATTATTCTTGGATTCAATTGTGAATTATGAGTTACTTAGATAGTAATGCTTCTGTGTCTAATGTGTGGTTTTGATGTGATGCTATGTATTCCTCATCCTTAACCCTAAGACATTGAATTATACATGAATTATGTATGCATGTTATGATACAAATATTATATGATTGAAAGTAGTTTCTCATGATTATAATAAAGTTTAAGTGAAAGGTTTACTCACCTATGAATTGATGTCTAATGTGAAAGGATTGTTCTCACTTATGATAGCCTACGAGCTAATATAATAAGATGTTTACATAGGGGTCTAGAGGAGGATAATGTGAACTTGTATGATGAAATAATATGATTACAAAAGGAAATAATTTCTTAGCACCGAAAGGGCATGTAAATGAGATGGAGTTCTCACGTTAGTGAGTCCGGCCTACCATATGGGTTTCTTCACGTTAGTAAGTCCGTATTCCCAAGATATGTGTTGTCTCATGAGATGGAAACCTTCACATCATTAAGTCAATGTATCTAGCAACAACCTCCTTGACCCTTCACTATGTGCCCACATAGGACTCTAGCTTAGTGGATCCACCTAGATAGCTATGTACGAATGGTTGCACCTTAGGAAAGTGTTAACCCTCTATTTTCGTTGTGGGAGTAGAACACCGGATTCCATGTAGCTCACATGGTCTTATGTCACTTATTGCACTTATTTCCCTAATATAAAAGTAAATGAACAAGTTAAGTATGTGAAATCTTATTAGGGTTGTCTTAAAGGCTACTACATAGTGTGAAGGAGGGTATGAGACTTCTCTAACGCATTGCACATGTGGGATCCTAAGGGACGGTTCTAGTAGTGTTCTCTTATGCTTATGATTATGCTTATGATTATATTGAAAAGCTATGAGTAGTATTCATGTATAAAGACTGTTATGAAAATATGAGAATATGTTGTAACTATGAAGTGGGTTGCTTAATGTGGTACTTAGCTTTGGATAGGGTTATGGGGTTTTATCCTTGGCAATTGCACAAGTGTTGCTTGGTTTTTTTACTTGGTTTGGTTGGTATTATGTTTAATTGACTTACTATGCTTTTATATATGTGCATGTTGAATAAATTGATAGAAAGCATGATTTTGACTAAAATGTCCATTTCTCATGCATTAATGATTTTTATGCATAGAAGTCATACTTAGTATATGTGGTTTTTACTAACCCATATTTCTCCCTATTTGCCAAACATTTTAGGTTCGGGCCATTGAGGAGATTCGTGGATATTGGAGAAGAAGACTTGGATCTTTCCCAAGTCAACTGGTAAGTCCTCATGATTTCCGAGGATAGAGCCACTCATCAAGCCTTATTAGTTTTGTCTATGTTTTGAGACAATTATTCCATTCTCATGTTGAGACTTCATTGTAGCCTATATGGGCATATTTCATAGACTAAGGGCTATGCCTAAACTATTGTGATTCACTTTTTAGATGGTTAAATGTGAGACAAAATATTAGACTATGTTGTTGTTAAATATTAAACGAGAAGCCTATGTAAGCTTCATAAGCGAGGGGTCTATGTAAACCCCATATATGATATGCCAGAAGTCTAAGTATACTTCACTATATAGAAAAGTTTTAATTTTTCCGCATTTTATTTACCTATGTTGTGCTATGACGAATGCTAGGGGCTTGTCTAAGTCCTCTTCAAGGACAAAGACGCCGGTTACGCCTAGGGGGTACTTTGGGTCGTAACATGTCTTAAGATACAAAATGAAATGACCCATAGGCGTTGCTGAACAGCTTTTCCACTCTAAAATTGGTTTACTGGAAATTGAGACTTGAATACCCGAGTGTTGAAATCTATTGATGCATAATAGGCATGGAACCAGTCCATACGTAGAATGAAATCAAGCTCCAACATGTCTAACTAAACTAACTCATCCACGGTACTCTTGTGATTGATAGAGATAGGACAATCATGATAGACTCTTTCCGCTAGAATAGATTCTCTACAAGGGGTAGATACACAGAAAGGCTCACAAAGTTTCTCAAGAAGAATCTCAAACTGATTTGCAATATAAGGAGATACAAAAGATAAACTTGTTGCTAGGTCTAATAAAGAAAAAAATCAAAAGTAAATGCGTTTATTATACCCGTGATAACATCTGGCGAGTTCTCTTGCTCTTGGAGTCTAGTAATTATACAGTGTCGGTTTACCCCTCCGCCAGTACCAAAAGTGGCTCCCCTAGGTGCAGTCCCGTCTGATGGAGCAACTGATGAAGATTGAGCTATATTGCTCAGATTTCCACCCCCTTGCTTATTCTTAGGGAACTCTCTCATAAAGTGACCCTCTTGACCACACTTGAAGCAACCTGTCTGTCCATCACAACATTTTTCTTGGTGGCTTCTACCACACCTAGCACATGTAGGAGCCTAGTTGCCTCCTTGTGCCTCACTACCTTAAGACTTGGCGTGTCTAGCTCTAAAGGGTTGTAAACGCCGACAATTATGCTCACCTTTGTTTCTGGGTGTAAGGTCACTAGCAGATGGTGGAGTGTAACAACCCTAAAAATGGATAAGATATGTAATGCTTAAGGTATCAAGAATGCCTATGATTAGACCAGGGTTCACACGGATTGATGCGCGTAGAACCAGACCTCGGAACCCTTGCTACAGCCAAGCCAACTAACGTGGGGAGTTAGTTGAGCTTGGAAAGGTTGGGTCCAACCATGTAGGGCTCTCGAATAGGAAGATTTACTCGAAGGAGTCTTTACTGGACTTAAAAAGAGAAAATCTTAGGTTTGAAGGGTCTAGGGGTAAAATGGTAATTTTCCTGGCTAAGGGGAGTACCGTAATGATCCTAAATATATAATTAATTATTTAATTAATAAGGTGGAGGGGCGATTCGGGGAGATAGAGCCGAAATTGAGCTCTTGAAGTGAAGTCTTGCTCCACCCGGGTTCGAACCTAGGTGGAAGCAATGAATTAATGTGATTTTTATTTAAGCTATTGAATTAATGTAATTAATTAATAATTATTATTCATTAGCTGATTTAAAATAAAATAAAAATCAGATTTTATTAAATAAATAAAAACCCTATTGACTAAGTCCTAAAACTAGACTCCTAAGCCTACTATAACTCCAACTCTCTCTCACGTTTATCTCTCCATTCTCACGCTCAATCTCTCTTCCTCTTTCACACAAAAATTCTCTGCCAAAGTAAGATACAAAAGCAGAAAAATAAACCAAGTTCTTCACACTTGAAGAACTCACACGAAATCACAAGAAAACAAACGTTAAATCGCACACTAGGCTAAGAGAAGTTGTCATTAGAGTAGAGTTGACATTGAGGAGGCTTAGACGTGTTCTTGGGAGGATTTTTTGGGCAGCAAGTCAAGGGTGTAACGTCAAAAAGGTATGGGTTTCTTCTCTCTTGGTCCCTTTCCCAAGAGACCCCTTAAGATTCAAGATATTCACTCCGAAAACTAGGGTTGTTCCCCTTTGCATGTCCCTGTCACTAGGTCCCAATGATTCGTAGGTTGGGTTTTGTTTGCTGGTAGATTTAGGTATGTGTGATGTTTTTGTGTTGAATGTGAATATGTTTATGTACGTGAAATCACAAAAATGACAACCAATGTGTGTTCGAAATTATGTGCAAGTGTGTGTGTGCAAGCATGTTACAGTGACTAAGGTTTTCTGTTAAATGTTCCAAAAAAGTTTAATGTATTATGGTTGTAATTTTACGTGTATAAACTGAGGTAAGTCGTGATGATCATATGAAATGTCATGTGGCTGGATTGAGTGAGAAATTCTTGGCTAAACGAATCCATGAAAATGCACCTAAAACGTTATAAATGAACCATGAAATTGCCCTAAGAACTAATGTATAATTTGATGAAAAAGGTGTAGAAAAATCTTGGAATAAATTTCCAGAACCTGGAGATAGGATTCAGAAAGAATCTGGAAATTTTGGACGTCAAAATAATTAAAAAAAAAGTGAGGTCTGCAGGGATCGAACTGAGGACCTCACTAAAGCGACCTTATGTAATAAACAAAAAGGAATGTCTCAGGCGGGGCTCGATATGGGGGCTGGGATCAGCGAAACTTGCAAGAAAAAAAAAGAAATAAAATGAAGTGTTGTTGTGGGGTTTCGATCCCACAACACGGAAGACCCCTGCGAATAATTAAAAAAATATATATGTGGGGTCGTGGGGAATCGATCCCACGCCCCTCAGCTAATGCAGTAACTAATAAAAAGAAGAAAGGGTCATTGGGAATCGATCCCATGCCCCTCCACGCCTGCAGTAATTAAATAAAAAAAATGGGGGCTGTGGGGGATCGATCCCACAACCCCTTGGTTAGTAGCGAAATAGGAGTATAGAAGAAGGGTTAAGTACGAGTGTAAAATACACTAAATGGCCAAGAGCATTGGCATACGATGGAATGAATATCATGTAATCAAATGATGAAACCCTAGAAGGGTTAAGTAAAAATGTGAAATACACTAAATGGCCAAGTACATTGGCATACGATGAAATGAATATTATGTAATGAAATGATGAAACCCTAGAAGGGTTAAGTAAGAATGTGAAACGCACAAATGGCCAAGTGCATTGGCATATGATGAAATGAACATTCACGTAAAATGGGGTGAGTAATTATGAAGAGCAATTGTGCTAATGTTAATGAATGTGGTGACAACATGATATGAGGCTAGTGTAAAAGATGATAACATTATCAAATGAGCCTAAGTAAATGTTATCAAAACGTACTCACCTATGGGAGTGTAAAGTTAATGAATAGACCAGTCTCTATGAACACTCTAATGAAAGTATTGAGATTAACACTCTTAATACTAATGATGAGATGATAAATCATCTATTGAGCTATGATTTCCTCATAGTAGAAGCTAGCTTCCATGACGTATGAGTTGAATGTAATGGAACTTTATACTGAGCACCGATAGACTAGCTATGAGCGGTGATGCCTTCTTTCGGAAAGGGCGGAGGTTCACATAACTCACATGAAATGAGACTGTCCGGCATGTCGGGTATGGGTCTCCTTATATCTCCTAGTCTTCGAACCTATACTTCTAATATAGGGATCTGGCGGGGTTCAATTCCTTTGTACGCTAGAATGTTTTGGGTCACTTTGGCCGGTGATTCCACCTTTTTTTGGTGTGGGGTTTCATGACACTGGATTTCATGATGCTCACATGATCTATGTCGGTTAAAGTTAAAGTTCCCAATGAATGAATGAGGCCAGGCTCAAATGAAGCACATAATGAAATGAATGATACCAAAGGTGTTAGGATAGGATAATCAAGAGGTGAGCTAGACTCAGGTAATGACACTAGGTTATTCTTGATCATTGCACAGCAAACCTGATGAAAGTCTTAAACTATACCCTAGGTATAGCTGGTGTTTACACTAGCCTATGAATGAAATGAAATCAAGTACGTATGAATGAATGAAGCAGACTCTGTGTTTGCTAATGAAAACTCCCTAGTTGAGGTCCCATATGTTGAGCCCTCATTTTGGAAAGTCTTAATGTTAAGTCTATGATTCCAAGGTCTTATGGCATATGAATGAATGATATAAAAGAAGCTATGTGCTATATGTAATATGATATGTGCTATGTGTAAGATGTTATGTGCTTTGTGCAATATGATAATTATGATGATGCATGTTACTCTCACGGCATGACTTTCCTAATCCAAATTTGGAAAGCTCACTGACTTTCTTAATCCAAGTTTGGAAAGCTCACTGACTTTGCTAATCCAAATTTGGAAAGCTCACTAACTTTCCTAATCCCAATTTGGCAAGTCCACTGACTTGACTTTCCATAATCATGTTGTTAGGAAAGAGCTATTCTTAATCATGCATGTTCTTGGTGTGTGCTTGCATATACCCATACTTAGTACAAGTGTGTACTAATCCCATACAACTCTATATTTTTAGGTGCACGCATAGGTGGACGCTAGAGCTTACAGGTTGACATTGCAGCTATCCGGCCGTGGAGCTTTCATCCGGACTTGGTAGGCCCTCATGCTTTCGAGGATGTCTACCTTTACTATCTAGCTTAGATGTAGGCTTTAGCTAGTGGAGTATGTTCCACTAGTGTTTCTTTCCGTTTCTATTTCAGACATTGTATTGGTGCCATTTTGGCAATTATACATTTAATGCAGTATTGAACTATTTCTTTCAGTTGATAATCTTAATGTTAGATGGTTGATGGTGAACACTATGAATGTAAGTAGAATGACTTTTATGCATGATAAGAAACAAAAAATTTCAAATTTTCCGCTAAAATTAACCTAGATGAAGTAAGAATGACGTATGTAGGCTTGTCTGCGACCTCTAAGAGGTCAACGACGTCGGTCTCTTCTGGGGTATAGATTCCGGTCGTGAGAAAGTTGGTATCAGAGTACTAGGTTAAATTCCGAGGATAATAAGTTCACATCAACCACATTGAGTAGTTTCTAAGTCATGGTAGTGAAGTGAACCACTATCCTGAATTAGAGACTGCATGATGCGTAGGAAAATTTCCCTTCTTATGATCTTATCGTTCTTTTCCTAATGTCTAATTTCTTGGTGTTATGAGCGTGTCTAACATCAGTCTTTGTTGTTTTTAGAGAATGAATACTAGGAGAACCATTGGTCAGAGGAGAAGAGGTGCAGCTGCTACGGACAATCAGGTTCCACCCCAGGCTCCAGCTGAAGGAGTGGCTATGCCGGTTAACCCAGCTGGGTTGACTGATGCGGAGGTGCGGGCATCTCTGGACCAAATGGCACAGGTCATCACTATGCAGGCCCAGGCCATGACTGACCAGGTCAATCGGCAGAATGTTCAGAGGGAGAACCCACCGGTTCATAGCATGGCTAACAGGCTGAGAAATTTCACGAGGATGAATCCTCCTATTTTCACAGGGTCTAAGACTTCAGAGGATCCCTAGGAATTTGTGGACGAGGTGCATAAGATTTTGGTGGCTATGGGGGCCACAGATACTGAGAAGGCTGAGCTGGCTTCCTATCAGCTCAAGGATGTAGCAAAGACTTGGTGCAAGATATGGCAGGATAGCAGAGCTTTGGGCGGAGTTTCGGTCACTTGGGAGCTATTTAAGACAGCTTTCCTGGAGAGAGTCTTTCCCAGGGAGATGAGGGAGGCAAAGGTTGAGAAGTTTATCAACCTTAAGCAGGGATCAATGACAGTTAGGGAGTATTCCCTGAAGTTTGTTAAACTATACAGGTATGCTACCTTCCTTTGTATCTAACAGCAAGGATGTGATGAGTACTGAAGTTTGTTAAACTATCCAGGTATGCTACTTCCCTTGTATCTAACAGCAGGGATGAGATGAGTAGGTTCCTCACAGGAATCAACAGAGATCTGGGGGAGGAGTGTCGGTCTGCGATGCTCCATGATAACATGGACCTCTCCAGGTTGATGGTGCATGTCTAGCAGGTAGAGGACAGCCACAAAAAGAGGGGCGATCGTGATACTAGGAGGCCTAAGCCTCAACATCAGGCAGGTCCCAGTCATGGAGGCCACAGAAACAATTTTGGCGTCCGTGAGCAGCCCAGGTTTAAGAAGGGACTCTCCCACCAAGGAGAGTGAAGTTCATCCAAGGGTCGCTATAATAGGAATTCTGAGTCCAGAGTTAAGAGAAACAATGAAGTAGATACACCTCAGGAGAGACCACCTTGCAGGAAGTGTGGCAAACTGCATGGGCACTAACGCTTGTTACAGTTGTGGCAAATCGGGTCACATGGTGAAGGATTGTCCGAATAGGAGAAGTCAAGAACAAGGGAATGAGAGAGTTCAGCCTAATGGTCCAAGTGAAGAGGCTCTAAGGAGGCAACGATTCTTCGCACTCAAGTCTAGGGGTGCAGGGGAAGGCACTTCTGATGAAGCCTCGGGTGCGTAGCCTTAATTAGTCTTTCATATATTTCACTGTGTATGGTGTTTATGCACTAGGATGAGGTTAATATGTTTGAGTCATCATGTTGGTTGCTGATTTATATGAATTATATGTTGACTTATGTTGTATGCTTTAATAAGACTAGTTTATGAAAGAATTCCTTAGTCTATTAATGTGAATGTACTAATAGGTATCAAGGATGGGCACCATCATGTGAATCAGATATTCACCAATGGGAGTATTGAATTACCTATGTATACATACGTTCTATAGATGACTTACTTATTGTTAGTAAAGAGAAGTGTCATTCGGGGACGAATGTTCCTAAGGGGGGGATAAAGTAACAACCCAAAAAATGGATAAGATAAGTAATGTTTAAGGTGTCAAGAATGCCTATGATTAGACCAGGGTTCACACAGATTGATGCGCGTAGAACCAGACCTCAGAACCCTTACTACAGCCAAGCCAACTAACTTGGGGAGTTAGTTGAGCTTGGAAAGGTTGGGTCCAACCATGTAGGGCTCTCGAATACGAAGATTTACTCGAAGGAGTCTTTACCGGACTTAAAAAGAGAAAATCTTAGGTTTGAAGGGTGTAGGGGTAAAATGGTCTTTTTCCTGGCTAAGGGGAGTACCGTAATGATCCTAAATATATAATTAATTATTTAATTAATAAGGTGGAGGGGCGATTCGGGGAGATAGAGCCGAAATTGAGCTCTTGAAGTGAAGTCTTGCTCCACCCGGGTTCGAACCTAGGTGGAAGCAATGAATTAATGTGATTTTTATTTAAGCTATTGAATTAATGTAATTAATTAATAATTATTATTCATTAGCTGATTTAAAATAAAATAAAAATCAGATTTTATTAAATAAATAAAAACCCTATTGACTAAGTCCTAAAACTAGACTCCTAAGCCTACTATAACTCCAACTCTCTCTCACGTTTATCTCTCCATTCTCACGCTCAATCTCTCTTCCTCTTTCACACAAAAATTCTCTGCCAAAGTAAGATACAAAAGCAGAAAAATAAACCAAGTTCTTCACACTTGAAGAACTCACACGAAATCACAAGAAAACACACGTTAATCGCACACTAGGCTAAGGGAGGTTGTCATTCGAGTGGAGTTGACATTGAGGAGGCTTAGACGTGTTCTTGGGAGGAGCTTTTGGGCAGCAAGTCAAGGGTTTAACGTCAAAAAGGTATGGGTTTCTTCTCTCTTGGTCCCTTTCTCAAGAGACCCCTTAAGATTCAAGATATTCACTCCGAAAACTAGGGTTGTTCCCCTTTGCATGTCCCTGTCACTAGCTCCCAATGATTCGTAGGTTGGGTTTTGTTTGCTGGAAGATTTAGGTATGTGTGATGTTTTTGTGTTGAATGTGAATATGTTTATGTACGTGAAATCACGAAAATGACAACCAATGTGTGTTCGAAATTATGTGCAAGTGTGTGTGTGCAAGCATGTTACAGTGACTAAGGTTCTCTATTAAATGCTCCAAAAAAGTTTAATGTATTATGGTTGTATTTTTACGTGTATAAACTGAGGTAAGTCATGATGATCATATGAAACGTTATGTGGCTGGATTGAGTGAGAAATTCTTGGCTAAACGAATCCACGAAAATGCACCAAAAATGTTATAAATGAACCATGAAATTGCCCTAAGAACTAATGTGTAATTTGATGAAAAAGGTGTAGAAAAATCGTGGAATAAATTTCCAGAACCTGGAAATAGGCTTTAGAAAGAATCTGGAAATTTTGGACGTCAAAAAAATTAAAAAAAAATAAGTGAGGTCTGCAGGGATCGAACCCAGGACCTCACTAAATCAACCTTAAGTAATAATCAAAAAGGAATGTCTCAGGCGGGGATCGATATGGGGGCTAGGATTAGCGAAATTCGCAAGAAAAAAAAGGAAATAAAATGAAGTGCTATTGTGGGGTTTCGATCCCATTACACGGAAGACCCGTGCGAATAAATAAAAATATATATATAGGGTCGTTGGGAATCGATCCCACGCCCCTCAGCGAATGCAGTAACTAATAAAAAGAAAAAGGGGTCGTGGGGAATTGATCCCATGCCCCTCCATGCCTGCAGTAATTAAATAAAAAAAAAGGGGGGGGCTCTGGGGGATCGATCCCACAACCCCTTGGTCAGTAGCGAAATAGGAGTATAGAAGAAGGGTTAAGTACGAGTGTAAAATACAGTAAATGGCCATGAGCATTGGCATACGATGAAATGAATATCATGTAATGAAATGATGAAACCCTAGAAGGGTTAAGTAAAAATGTGAAATATACTAAATGGCCAAGTACATTGGCATACGATGAAATGAATATTATGTAATGAAATGATGAAACCCTAGAAGGGTTAAGTAAGAATGTGAAACACACAAATGGCCAAGTGCATTGGCATATGATGAAATGAACATTCACGTAAAATGGGGTGAGTAATTATGAAGAGCAATTGTGCTAATGTTAATGAATGTGGTGACAACATGATATGAGGCTAGTGTAAAAGATGAGAACAATCTCAAATGAGCCTAAGTAAATGTTACCAAAACGTACTCACCTATGGGAGTGTAAAGTTAATGAACAGACCAGTCTCTATAGACACTCTAATGAAAGTATTGAGATTAACACACTTAATACTAATGATGAGATGATAAATCATCTATTGAGCTATGATGTCCTCATACTAGAAGCAAACTTCCATGACGTATGAGTTGAATGTAATGGAACTTTATACTGAGCACCGACAGACTATCTATGAGCGGTGATGCCTTCTTTTGGGACGGGCGGAGGTTCACGTAACTCACATGAGATGAGACTGTCCGGCATGCCGGGTATGGGTCTCCTTATATCTCCTAGTCTTCGAACCTATACTTACAATATAGGGATCTAGCGGGGTTCAATTCCCATGTACGCTAGCATGTTTTGGGTCACTTTGGCCGGTGATTCCACCTTTTTTTGGTGTGGGGTTTCATGACACTGGATTTCATGATGCTCACATGATCTATGTCGGTTAAAGTTAAAGTTCCCAATGAATGAATGAGGCCAGCCTCAAATGAAGCACATAATGAAATGAATGATACCAAAGGTGTTAGGATAGGATAATTAAGAGGTGAGCTAGACTCAGGTAATGACACTAGGTTATTCTTGATCATTGCACAGCAAACCCGATGAAAGTCTTAAACTACACCCTAGGTATAGCTGGTGTTTACACTAGCCTATGAATGAAATGAAATGAAGTACGTATGAATGAATGTAGCAGACTCTGTGTTTGCTAATGAAAACTCCCTAGTTGAGGTCTCATATGTTGAGCCCTCATTTTATAAAGTCTTAATGTTAAGTCCATGATTCTAAGGTCTCATGGCATATGAATGAATGATATGAAAGAAGATATGTGCTATATGTAATATGATATGTGCTATGTGTAAGATGTTATGTGCTGTGTGCAATATGATAATTATGATAGATGCATGTTACTCTCACAGCATGACTTTCCTAATCCGAATTTGGAAAGCTAATTGACTTTCTTAATCCAAATTTGGAAAGCTCACTGACTTTCCTAATCCAAATTTAGAAAGCTCACTAACTTTCCTAATCCCAATTTGGCAAGTCCACTGACTTGACTTTCCATAATCATGTTGTTAGGAAAGAGCTATTCTTACTCATGCATGTTCTTGGTGTGTGCTTGCATATACCCATACTTAGTACAAGTGTGTACTAATCCCATACAACTCTATATTTTTAGGTGCAGGCAAAAGTGGACACTAGAGCTTACAGGTTGACGTTGTAGCTATCCGGACGTGGAGCTTTCATTCGGACTAAGTAGGCCCTCATGCTTTCGAGGATGTCTACCGTTACTATCTAGCTTAGATGTAGGCTTTAGCTAGTGGATTATATTCCACTAGTGTTTCTTTCTGTTTCTATTTCAGACATTGTATTGGTGCCATTTTGGCAATTATACATTTAATGCAATATTGAACTATTTCTTTCAGTTGATAATCTTAATGTTAGATGGTTGATGGTGAACACTATGAATGTAAGTAGAATGACCTTTATGCATGATAAGAAACAAAAAGTTTCAAATTTTCCGCTAAAATTAACCTAGATGAAGTAAGAATGACGTATGTAGGCTTGTCTGCGACCTCTGAGAGGTCAACGACGCCGGCCTCGTCTGGGGTATAGATTCCGGTCGAGACAAAGTTGGTATCAGAGCACTAGGTTAAATTCTGAGGATAATAAGTTCACATCAACCACATTGAGTAGTTTCTAAGTCATGGTAGTGAAGTACACCACTATCCTGAATTAGAGACTGCATGATTCATAGGAAAATTTCCCTTCTTCTGATCTTATCGTGCGTTTCCTAATGTCTAATTTCTTGGTGTTATGAGCGTGTCTAACATCAATCTTTATTGTTTTCAGATAATGAATACTAGGAGAACCATTAGTCAGAGGAGAGGAGGTGCAGCTGCTGGGGATAATCAGGTTACACCCCAGGCTCCAGCTGAAGGAGTGGCTATGCCGGTTAACTCAGCTGGGTTGACTGATGTGGAGGTGCGGGCATTTCTGGCCCAAATGGCACATGCCATCACTATGCAGGCCCAGGCCATGACTCCGGATTAAGGGTTAGAAACGCTGGCCCAAATGGCATGTGCAAACTTCAGATTTTACTCATGAACACTCATAGACTCCGGATTAAGGGTTAGAAACTCTCTAATCATTTCCTCTTGCTACTCACGGGGAATGAAACTTCCTATGAGAGAATTCTCAAACAGAACCCAACTCACTATTGGCGCATTCTCAGCCCTATTCCTTTTCTATTGTTCGAACCAGACTCTAGTGATACCCTTTAGTGTGTTTAAAGTTATTTCTACAAGGTCAGCATCCACAACGTGCAATATGTCAAAAAATTTCTAAAGTTCTTCAACGAAGTTCTGTGGGTCCTCTATGACACTTGAACCTGTGAATCATGGTGGATTCATCCCTAAAAACATACAAATCGTTGAGGTATCACGCACTTCATATCGATTACCTCTCTGTCCAACTTAATGAGTCGCAACTTCACATAACATCCGGATAGTCTGACTAAATTCAACATGGATAACTTCTCCTTGAAGTTGCACTTTAGGTGCATTTGGAAACTCTTGTTCCTCAATAATCCTCGTAGCTAAACGACCACTGACTTTTCTACGTAGAGGCACGATTCTATGAAAACACGCACAAGCATGAATTAGAAGGAAACTTTTTTGAGATAAACTCTAAAGCACGAAGTGAGTATGAAAGAAGCGAGAAATTCCTAAATAATGTAGCCTCTAAATAATATATGTGACGCACTTCACACCAATGAATAAGACTCAACATACAGAACTTCATAGACTCCTGGGACTCTTGAACCTTGGGCTCTAATACCATGTTTGTCACGCCCCAAGCCTACACCTTGGACGTGGCCGGAACTAAATTATCATTGCTGGTCTTGAGCGAACCCTTGGCATGTCTTACTTAACTTAGCGGAAGAAATAACTCAAGAAATAACTTTAAAATAATACTTAGTCAAAATGGAAAATCAAGTCTTATAGTTTACAAAAGATATAAAAGACTAAATAAACTAACTCTATCTGTCTATGAAGCCTCTAAAATAAAGAGAGATGTTGGAACAGAACCTCCAATCATCCTAACAACTTAAAACTAAAAATAATAACTTGAATGATAAATATGTCCTCCGGTATGAAAGGAGGCTCACCAACTGACTTAGAGCTTCTTGCTGGATCAACGTTACACTGAATGTTGATCCTAGTTACCTGTATCTGCATTACGATACGATGCAGGCAACCTGGAATCAGTACATTGAATGTACAAGTATGCAAGTTGGAATCCTAAATAACAACTTAAGCTTGAAACGAATAGGAAGGAACACTTACCTTGGCCCTGCTCAATTCATGAATAACTTACTCATTACTACTCATTTAATTATATAGCAGCATAAAAATATGTGCAATATAAAGGAAAGGTGTTTAAAACATTGTTTTCAACTCTGTGTATGCAAAAATACAATTGACTCTGAGATGTATGTAAACATACAAAATAATCGTATGTAAACTCATAATCATAATAATAAAGAAAACATATCATGCTTTCTCTCAAAGTCTACTCGTGCAATGCATGACTGAAGTCCCATACCCCCATTAATACTAAGCAACACCTCATGAGGAACTATGCAATTACTGTTGTGGGAGTTTCTCTAACCGACAACCATTACTTAATAGTTATAGTGATGATACAACGTTTTACCTCACACTACCATGGACCATACTAAACCTACAATAGTATGGGACCTGAATTGCCTAATGGATCCACTATTAAACTATGATTCATCTAAAAAGTATGACCCTTTTCTACCCATGATGGTTTTCATGGAGATTGGAGTTAATCTGAAACATGCATCCCCACATCGATGCTCAATACTACTCCAAAAAATATAATGGCTTTTATATTTTTAAAACATACTGATTTTTCGGTTTGAGACTAGTGCTCAAAACATAGCTTTAAAAGCTCTCTAGGAAATCATAGTTTCCCTGCTTGCTTCATTTTATAAAGCTACAAATCTTTGTGAAAACTAGCCCGAAGGCTCTTCGGAAAACTTAGTTTCTTTCTTTAAATGTGAAAACATTTCAAAATCTCTTAGGGGATACTTAATACCATATACTTTTCAAGAAACTTCAACTTAACTCTTTACTTTTTACTCTTTACATAGCTTTAAACTTGAGTTTTGAAATGACTCTTAGGAAAATAGTTAGTTCCCTTATATTTATTTAAAGGATCAACTTCAACTCTTTACTTAACTTGAAACTTAACTCTTATAGAATACTTAGTTCCCTTATAACTTTTGAGAATTAAACTGAACTCTTTACTATTTGCTTAACTTGTAACTTGAGCCTTAAAATAAAGTTAACATGTTTGTTAAAGACTCTTGGAAACTCTTAAGAACTCACTTTGACTTGCTTCTTAACTTTTAGACTTGACTTTTAACTTCTTTGACTTTGATCTTAACTTTCCTTGAATTGGATTATGGATTCAAGGTTCATGATCTCATGTTTATGGATGATTTCATGAAGTTTAGACGTACCTCAATGTTTTGGAATCAACTAGGAAATGTGGGTACATCACTTAGGAACTAGTACGAAAATATGGGGAAGGAATGGGGTGAATTGGCGTCCTTGGCGCTCTGAGAGGCGTGGGGCGCCAGGCCCCAAACTTTAGAGGCCAAGATGGGGTGCTCTTGTTGGAGCGCTGCCCTAAGGCCCCACGGAAAGAGATTGTCCTGGATTCTCTGTTTTCACCTCTAAACCGTCTAAACATTCATGGATCTCACCCCAATCACATAGGATTACTAATAACCTCAATACCCAATATATAGACCCGTTAAAACAACCCGAAAACACGAATCCAATCAACTAAAACATACTACTACTTTAACCAACAAGAATTTAACCATTGTTCTTCAAGAACTTCATTGTTCATCGTCAATCTATTCATACTTCGCTGAATTAAACAAATTGTTGTGTGGGTGAACTAACCCTACACAGAAATATCTCACATACCTTTATAGGGATCACCCCTGACAATTTCCACAAGCCAAACATCGACGATCATGAACGTTCTTGCTTTCTTTTCTCCTTTCTCCTCTTTTCTCCTCTTCTATTCTCTTCTCTCAAAACCCTAACTTGTTTTCTAAAGGCGTGAACTGAATAAAATCAGCTTAGACCCCAATTTATTACCCAAAAATAAAATAAAATAATTGGGTAAGGAAAAGAAAACTTTGCCCTTCCCAAATTCGGATTGGACTATCCTTAATCCAACAACACAACTTCCGAAAGACATAACTCACTCATACAAAATTGAAATCGCGTAAACTCGGCGGGCTTGGAAAGACCTTTCCAAGGGATTTCAAACCATCACAAGAACTATCTTTAACTCATCCTGAGCTAGAATTTATGGCCTTTTGAATTTGACAAAAAACTCATTTTTTCCTTGCATAAGAAAATTTCCAGATTTTAATTCTTCTCAAAACATAGTGTTTCAATTTCTAAGCTTCTTCCTAGCTATCTCAATTTGCGAGATGCTACAACGAAATCGAATTCGGGTTAGTTGAACTCTCGAAACTGGTGTTAGCATGAACAAGTTGTTCTTTCAATCATGGGTTAAAGGTGTGTTGCGAAATGGAGGTTTGATATTATAATTCTGATGTTCTGTCTCTGCTCAAGCAGCCAGAGAAGAAGAATTACTGCCAGAGCACAAGCCTCCAGAGAAAAATATTACTCTAACTTATCAACAATTTAAAGAAGATAGTGTAAAAGGAGTTATAAAGAATAAAATAATGCGAGTAACAGTGCATAGAGTGTAAGAAAATAAAATAATATTTTGTTGATTTCTTCTATTTGAATGGGGTTGAAGTGAATAAAATAATAATTTTAAATATATATACTTTTCATCATAAAAAAATTAGTGTTTTATCTATAAAAATTAACACATAATTTATTCTTGGTAAAAAATTGAGGCCCTCTAAAATGGAGGCCTAAGGCCAATGCCTTATTAAAGTATGTATAGAGCCCGCCCTGAAATCCCTCTATTTTTAAACAACAAATGGTAGTATGAAAAAATGTTTTTTGTGCCTTATCGGAAAGGTTTAAACTATAATAAAAATACGCAACCGTTAAAAAGGTCACAACCTTTCATAAAAATTACACCTTTTCATAAAAGTCGCAAATCTTCATTAATGTCGCAACTGTTCATAAAAGTCACAAATTTCATAAAAGTCGCAACTCTTCATTAAATTCACAACTTTCCTTTAAGTCGAAAGTTTTCATTTGACTCGCATCTTTTCATTTAAGTCACAACTTTTCATTAAAAGGAGAAGGGTAGCATTGGAAATTTAAAAATTAAACAGAAATCCTTGTTTGTGGTGGTGCCACATAGGCGGAGCTAGGTTCTCTTTAACTTATATACTATACTAAATGTGGAAACACACATTGATCCTGAAATTACAAATATTCTATGTATTCTCTATATGCATGTTTACTGTGTTGTGATTACTTGTTTATATTGTACTTATTGGGATAGCTTTGTGATCCTACCAGTACACTATGGTTATGTCATCGTACTGCACTTGCTTGTTCTTTGTTGAGTACATGTCATCTTCAGGCGTTTATTTATAAACCTCAGCTAGGTGACTATAGAGCATTACAGAATTCAAGGGTAAGCCAATTCTTTCAGACGGTTACGTATCTTTCTTGTTTAATTCCACTCTTTACGGACTCAGACTATTTGCTTAAGGTGTTTTTTTAGTTTCGAGGTTGTACCTCTAGTTCTTACTCTTCTCGTTAGTAGAGTTTTAGTACAATGACTTTCAAGTTCTTGGGACTGTTCTTCCGCATTAATTTTGCTAGTTTATTTAAGCCTTTGGAGCTTATGAGAACTCTATATAATTTCTTCATTTAAACCTGCTTCTGTATCTTTAAATGCATAGGAATTTATTAATTCGTGTAGTTCTTGGTTAGTATAGTAGTATTAATGGTTCTCCCACCATAGGGTTAGTGTAGGTACCAATCATGATGGTCTGGGCTGTCACACTTTTGTTTAGGGATGACAAATGGCTCGGAGAAGTAAACCTGCATAAAGTTGTGAAGACTCTAACTTTATGATAGCAATATGTGCATTATTCTCCTTATTCTTCTTTAAAAATTAATATTTACACGAACAATGTCTCATTTCCATACTCCCCCCCCCCCCTCTCAAAATGGTTATCTTGTTTTCTTTTACGATGGTCATATTAGGGTGATGCATATCTAATTCGAATAGTGATAGTAGTTTATGTTTGATTTGACATTGAAAGTTTGTAAACTAAAAAAACCATTAAAAACAATGGGAATAGATGGATTTATATTAATGATTCCTAATGAATAACAACCCGATTGAAATGATTTTAGATTTTAGGTTTTAATTCTGGTTTAAGATTTCAATTGGCAACCTGCAAACCTGCCCTACTTAGCCCTACCCGATTATTTCTAAAAAATTGAATCCACCTCACCATGCCTCCGTAAAAGTTCAAACTTGCCCTATCCCATTGTCCCTACTTTTTTTTTCTTATTACGTGTTAGCAAGGCGGCTCAAGCACAATAGTGGCCTAAAGCAAAATACAAAGAGGCCTATACATTTTTAATTTTTTTTTATGTTTTTTATAAAGTGTGTCCTTCTAGCTTTTTAAGATGCAAAATTAATAGTTTTCTCATAATCAAATTTTTTTTCTAATAATTCATTTTCAATTGATAATACATCTCTCTTGAGACATAGTAATCTAGACGTGTCGAACTTCTAATAATATTTGTTTTGTGTATGAAAACACTACTTTTCTACAAAAAGTACTCAATAAAAAACAATAAAAGTGGGTACTCAATATATTTTCTTAAAAAAACATATACATATTATTACTTTGAAATAATGGCCCCCCTCGAAGACGAAGGCGTAAGAAACCTGCCTATTTCAAAGGGATTGCGTATATATATGGCTGGCCAAAAAATTTCAATTAATGACGGTATGTATATGTAATGAATTGGTATTGTATAAATATTGTATAATCGAGTATATATGATGTGTAACTATATATCATAAATCTACATACATCCATTTACATTGTTTGTAAAATATTTATAATCTTTTACAGTTCATCTTCCCGACACAAGCTAAAATTTAAAATCCCGATCAACTAAAATCTCCTCTAAACAATCTAAAATTTTAAATATGAGAGGAGAGTCTTTTATTATATTATTTACTTAACATTATTAATTCACATCTGGGGTAGATCAAATTCTAAACCGAATAAATCTCTTTTATCGAGAAATTAGTGCCTACCGTTAAAGCTAGAATTTCTTGTAAATTGTCAGAAGATGGGCAATTGGATAAATTGTCAAAAAGGGTTAAGGAAAAAAAGAGTGAATGGTCATTTTGTGAAACAAACAATGATTGAGTTATATTGGATATGAAATTTTGACTTAGGTTGATCTGTAAGACAATTTAAGATTAAAAGTCCTATTTAATTTATAAAATAGGGATGTTAATGGTTCGTTTTGGCCTATTATTTTACGAAATTTATGTAATATAAAAATATTGGTTATTTTGTTGTATAAGTAACTATGTAAGTATTAGAATTATGTTCATTTATTCATAAAAGAATTTGTACTATAATAAATTCAAGAAAATTGTCTAAATAAGATGACTAATATAAAATTGGTTTAATCGATGAGAAAATTACATAAATAGCTATTGTTTATGGGTTATCATATTCCTCTAGCTATAGTTACCATTATTATCGTACATAGTTATATGTATTATGGTAATACCGTTGTATTTTATAAATTCATTTTTGTATACTAGTATACAATTCCGAAATTTGAGCTTTTTAAAAAAAAACAAATTCTTCATCATATTTGATATAGGCATTTTATAAATTGATTTTATTTAACTTCGTTTTGTACTTATATCGATGAAGTTATAGTGAAGTATTATTTATATTTGTATTAGTAGTTAGAGAGAATAATGACAAACATAACAATTTTAGTAAAAAATTGGAGAAGTAGAACGAAGACTATCTATGTAACAAAATATATCCAGGTATATAAAAAAGAATACATGTATAGGTAAGTAAATTCATCCAAATATATAAAATTAAAAACAAATACATGAATATAACTAGACCACACAATGTGAATTCACATTGAAACACATCAAAGTATATCATCGTGTTATAAAGGGATATATCAAATACAAATACAAATATAATGAATACAAAATATGTTACAATGTGAATACATGATGTATATGTTGCTTCATTCAACAATAAACATGCATACAATATATGTGTCCAAAGAAAAATAAATAGATAAAAGTATAATGTTGAAATAGGATATAATGCTTCTTTAGATTCCTTTGTTTCTTTTTTAAAATGTTTGATGATGTCCAAATTTAAGCACTTTATTTTTGTTTTAAAGGACTTGTAACCCTGATCTTGATCAAATTTCAAAAATAATTACGAGTCAATGATGATGACGGTTTGTGGGAGAATAGAAGATACACCACAACAACATTATGTTTCAATTTGAAAAGAATTCAAAAAGAATTACTCAGGAAAAAAAGAAGAAGAAAAAATCATCCATGAAAGAGAGAAGAATGTTACTAATCTATGGTTATACACAAATTTAGAGAGAGACGAAAGAAAAAAGAAATAATTGATAAATACAATGTCTAGAATTAAGTCCATAATTACTCTCATGCCCCGAAACTACACCCTGGGCGTGGCCGGCACTCGAGAACCATTGCTGGCCCCAAGAAAACCCTTAGCCTAGCTTACATACTCAGCGGAAGACTTTAAGAATAAAGAAAATGATTTAAATGATAAAAAAATAACTGTCTCAACTTAAATCATCATGTTTTTTAAAAATCAAACATTTAACTTTGTCAAAGTGGCTAAAATCTATCGATAAGTCAATAACAAGATAATGACGAATAAACTAACATTTGACTGACTATCTGTGAAGCCTCTTTAACAACTGAGATGGACGTTGGGACAAGCCCCAGAACATCCTAATGAACTAATATAAAAATTGGACAAAATAAAAAGGAGTCCTCCGAAATACAAAGAGGCTCACCAACTGACTCTGGAGTGCTCACTAGATCAACGATGCGCTTCTTGCTGATCCTGGTTACCTGTGTCTGCATCATAACACGATGCAGGCTAACTGGCATCAGTACATTGAGTGTAAGAGTGTATGATTTGAAATGGTAAACATAACATAGGCTTGAAAAGAGTTTGAAAGAAACACTTACTTGGATTTACTTAACTCAACTGCACTCAACTAATTTCAATTTAAAGTAGTGTGAATAAATGTAGTTTAAAGAAAAACTATAAAACCTATTTTTCAACTCTGTGTTTTTAAAAATACAATGATAACTCTGTATGTATACAAAGATACAATATAAACTCTGTAATGTATATAAAAAACAAATACTTCTAATGTATATAAAATAAAAAATATGATGTGGGAGGTGCTCTAACTGACAACCATCACATAATAGGTATTATGATTATACAACGATCTACCTCAAGCTGCCAATCCTATATCCGACCAAAAGTATAGGAGTTGAACTGCCTAATGGATCCACAAGTCTACTATCAAAAGGATTCATCTAAAAATTATGACCCGTTACTATAGATTGTGGCTACATGACTTTATGGAGACGTGAGTTATCTGAACTCATGCTCGTTCCCAATTCGGTGCTCAATACTAGTCCAAAAATATACTGGCTCTTATGTTTTTAAAACATAATTTTTCTTTGATTTGAGATTATTGCTCAAATACATAGCTGAAATGCTATCTTGGAAATCTCAGTTTCCCTGCTTTCTTAATTTAGAAAGGTATTACTCTTTTCTGAAAACTAGCTCGAAGGCTCTTAGGAAATCTCAGTTTCCTCTCTTGCTTAATTGTGATACCATTTAATCTTTAACTGAAAACTAGATCAAAAGTTTTTTTTAGTTAAAACTAGCTCAAAGGCTCTTTTGGAAATCAAAGTTCCCTTACTTGTTTAAATGTGAAAACATTGTAAACTCTTTCTGAATACATAGTCCCCATATACTTTTGAAAAACTTTAAGAACTTATCTTAACTTAACTTTTGACTTCTTCACTTGACTATTAACTTCTTGATTTGACTCTTGACTTTCCTCGAATTTAATTATGGATTAAAGGATCACGATTTGTGATAGAAAAGATCTTATGATGTTTAGAAATGATTTTAGATAGAAAGAACAATGTTCTTGAAGAATCTTGGATAAGAATTTGAATAGAAACCTTGAAACCCACTTAGAAGGTAAATGATCAAGAAAACCTTTCTTAAGATTTTTTAATTAGTTTCTTGAAATCTCTATGACCAAGAATTTATGATTTTCATTAGTAAAGATGAAAATCTGATTGTTTTGTTTTGTTTAGGGTTTTCTTGGAGGTAAAAAAAAATTAACCCTTTTTCATGTTTTCCCATAGGCTAATTCGTAACAGCATTGTATAGTTCACTAAAATAGTCAGAACTTTTTATTCAAAAATCGTATTGACACGAAATTGGTGGTGTTGTGAAGTAGATTCAATTACCTTTAATTGGATAGGTTATTACTCACATAAATCCTCATATCCTAAGAGATATATTCATCTAAAGTTGACCCAAGTAGAATCTTAACATCAAAAATTAATTGATAAGGAAGCTTCAAGAACACTTTTCAAGAACTCATCAACAACTTAAATCCTAAATTTCAATAATAAAATTACACTTAAAATAACATGATTGGTGTGTGGGTGAATGAACTCAAATTTATGGAAGCTCACATACTTTGTAGGGATCACCCCTTGTCGAAATCCACAAGCTATTCTTGAACGTTCTTGATGAATCCTGAACTTTCTTCCCTTTTCTCCTCTTTTCTCTTCTCTGCAAGCCCTAGCATGAAATTTATTTTTCTAAACTGACTAAAATCTCACTTTACCCCAATTGAACTCCTAAAAATGAATTGAGTAAGTTGGGTAAGGAAAAGACCAAACTACGTTTCTAAAATCCGGTTTTCTGACTTTTCTTATTCAAACAGCCCAACTTCCAAATGTCATAACTCACTCATACAAACTCACAATTGCACAAACATTGCGCCGTTGGAAAGACCATCCCAAGAGCTTTCCAACCGCATCTGGAGCTACACCTAAATCATCCTGATATAGGAGTTATGGTCGTTTGAAGTTGACCAAAAACTCACTTCTAACATAAAAATATCCAAATTTCCTTTAACTTTCCAAACGTAACTTTTTTCCAAATTTTACATTTACTTTTAGTCCCTTTCTAGTTGCGAGATGTTACACTTACGTTAATTGAAAGATACCCTTTTAAATTTAAAAAATTAAATGGATCATATAGCTGGAAATTATATATTTTTTAAACAATAAATATATACATTAAATACTAGCGTATATTTACATTGGTATGTAGTATTTTCTTACTCATTTACTTCAAATGCGTCGAGCTACTAGATTTATTTGGACTTCAAATGATGAGTCCACTTGAATGGCCCAAGACTCAATTAGTTGTGAGAATTTTAATTAAGGAGAAAAAAATGTTTCAATATTAAGAAAAGTGACACTAGTTTTAAATATTGAGTATAAGTGACAATTTTAAGATTAGTATTTACGAAACTCATTTTATAGCCCTCAAATTTATTGTTTACACAAAAGTTTTATCTTTCCCATCTGACCCCTTCCCACCCTTCGGTCGTCTCCCTCCCTTCCCCTTCTGTCGCCATCACCACTTCCACCGTTGTCACTTGCTTACCGTCCACAACTACCAGTTCTTTCCTCATCACCACCACTTCCTCCTTCACGACCACTGTTTTCACCTCCTTCTCCACTGCAGCTGCCACCACCACCACCACCTACACCTCTGTTTTTACCACCAACACCTCTTTTTCCGCCATATTCACTCTCTCCTACACCGTAGTTGCTAAAGTTGTTGCAACAACTACCATAGTTGCTGAAGTTGTTGCAACAACTACCATAGTTACTCAACAGTTATTGCTATAATTTGTAGCAACTCACAAACTTTCGCAATAACATCAATAGTTATTGGAACAACTTCAACAATTAATTGAACAATTAATGTAGGTACTTCATTTGCTGCATTTTTTCTTCAATTATTTCAAAAATAAAGTATTCAAAAATGTCAAAACTAAAGACATAAAAGAAGAAGAGAGAAATAAAAAAATATGAATATGGACGGCGAGAATGGTGGGAAGAAATAAAAAAATTATGAATATCGACGTCAACGACAACAAAGAACAAGAAGAATAAGAGGAGGAGGAGGAGGAGGAAAAGAGGAGGAGGAGGAGGAGGAGGAAGACGAGGAAGAAGAAGACTTATTATTTCTCTTGACGAATGATTTTACAATTAAGAGGACCCCTCTATTTATAGGGAAAAATTGACTTGGTCCCAAAGTTATGGTTCCTAAATATTCTTTAACAGATAGACATTAGATATAATTTTAACATTCTCTCTTAAAAGTCTAACTCATAAATAATGTGCCTCATTAAAAATCTTACTAAAAGAACTTTCAAAAAAGAGAAACTCTAGTGAAGGAAAATAGTATACATATCTATTAATACACATCTAGGCTTCCTTATTAAAAACCTTACAAGGAAACTCCAATTGGACAAAATCTCATAAGGTAAAAAGAATACACACGTATTGACTCCTCCTAATGAGAACATCTATATAGAGGCTTGAATCTTTGCATTCCAAGAATGTTCACCATCTTCTGAAAAGTTACACTTGGTAGAGACTTGGTGAATAAGTCAGTCATATTGTCACCTAAACGAATTTGTTGTACAGTTATATCACCATTCTTTAAGAGCTCATGTTTATAGAGAAGATTTGGTGAAATGTGTTCTGTTCTATCTCGTTTTATGAATCCTCCTGTAAGTTGTGATATTCATGTTGCATTATCTTCATATAAAGTGGTGGGTCGTTTATTACACTCCAAACAATAGTTTGTCGAATAAGATACACATGGACCTCATTCAAAAATATTCCCTACTTGCTTCATGAAAAAGTATTATCTCATCATGATTTAAGTGTGGCTACAATATACTTCTTTGTAGATCTCAAAGATATGGCAGTACCCCTACATATAAATACATAGCTTGTTTGAGATCGAGCTTTGCGTGGATCACATAAATATCCTGCATCAGCCTAACAAACAAGATTTGAACTACAATTGTTAGAATAAAATAAGCCCATGTTAATTCTGTTTTTAACATATCACTGCATGTGTTTACTCCAATTTCAATGTCTCCTAGAAGGAGCGAAACAATAACCTGGTAACAAACTAACAGAAAAAGCTATATCGGGCCTTGTAGTATTATTAAGATACACTAGTGTAGTACAAATTACACTAAGATATGGTACTTCAGAACCAAAGATTTCCTCATTATTCTCTTGAAGTCGGAATGGATCTTTATTCACATCAAATGAACGACGAACCATAAGAGTACTTAATGGATGTGATTCATCCATACAAAATCATTACAACACTGTTATTGTGTAGGCAGATTGATGAAAAAAAAATAGCATTTTCCAAATGCTCAATTTGCAAGCCAAGACATTTTTTTTTACTTCCATGATCTTTCATCTCTAATTTGTTATTTGAATAATCAATTGTCTTTTGAAGTACAATTGGAGTTCCATTATAATTTCTGTCATCAACATAAATAGAAGTAAAATAAGTTCCGTTGTTGGTTTCTTTATAAAAAACATGGGTAAATTGCATCATTTGTATAACATTCCTTAAATAAATACTTACGAAAATGGTTATACCACATGCGTCGAGATAACTTCTAATTGTAAAATTATCTTTCTAATTTCATTGAATACATTTCCCAGATTTTGAACTTCATGCTCTAGGCATCATAAATCATCCAGGAATTTCATATATATCTCATTCTGAAGTGATACATAAAGATAGGTTATAACAACATCCATCAAATACATTTAAAGTCACCCATGGACTGTGAAACTAATGATTCAACGCAATGTTATTGCATCAATAACGATTGAGTATGTCTCTTGATAATCGACATCAGGCCTTTGTGAAAACACTTTTGCCACAAATTATGTTTTATACCTTTGTATTTAACGTTTCTCATTTTATCGCAAAAAAAAAATTTGTTATAACCAATAGGTTTAACACTGTTAGGTGATTGAACTATATGTCTAAAAACTTTATGCTTGACAAGTGAATTCAACTCTGATTAAATTGCTTCTTGCCATTTTGGACAATTTGTTTCTTTGATTGAGGTTCAAGATCCTTAATATCTTGCATGATTTTTGTTGCAATATTATATTATATGCAAGGAATTAATCAACCATTATTTATGATTGGTTCAGATAATCTTTAACATCTATTAAGACTATGGATAGTTCATTATTTCCCTGTATTTCAAGTTCATAGATTTCTTCATGGATATCAGAATTATTCCAATTTCGCATTTCCATATGAGATTCTTTCATAGTGTCATCTTGACCTTTAATTTTTTTTTCCCCTACAATTTGGATCCTTAGAAGCCAATGGTCTACCACACTTAAGACATAATTTTCACTCATTAGCTATGACATTAGTTGATGGCTCTTTAGGGGCATCAAATATAATTTGGACATTCAGTGCAGTAATATTTTATTTAGCAATCATTTTCAAATCTGTTAATGCGTCTGACATTTGATTTGCAATTTTGTGGATATGAATAATCTTTTGTACTTGTTGGTCATAAATAGAAGAACATCGATCTACATGAGACAATGATAATTTTTTCCGCAAAAGTTTACTTTTAATTTCACTATTTTGTCCCTCTAATTTTGGAAAACTGTCTCACCACACCGATAATTTGCAAATCGAGAAGCAAATATGTCGACAATTTATGGTTCAGGATACCAAATAATGGATGTCGATTCAAACCCAATCTATATACATAACTTTATTTTAGACCCCATATTAATGTGGTTTGGTGGTGCCATAGATACATGTACAACACTTCAAAAAATAGTTAGATGGGATACATTAGGTTCTTCACCCATCACAAATTGCAGTGGAAAAAAATAAAACAATATACCGGTCTGAGACGAATAAGTGTTGCAGCGTGCAAAATTGCCTTACCCCACATATAAGTGGGCGACCTTGTTTTCATAAGCAATGATCTTGCTATTAACTTGAATCGTTTAATTAATGACTCAACGAAACAATTAAGAGTATGAACATGTGTTTTAGGGTATTCAAATTATATCCCATTGATAGACAATAATCGTTAAATGATTCAGATGAAAACTCTACAACATTATCAAGGCGAATAAACTTAATATTATTATTAGAAAATAGTACCCTTAATCTCATTATTTCTACCAACAATTTTGCAAATGTCAAGTTGATAAATGACAATAGACACACATGAGACCATCCAGAAGAAACATGTATTAAGACCATAAAGTACCTTAACGACCCACTAGGTGTCTGAATATGTCCACAAATATCCTCATGTATATGTTCCAAGAACGTAGGGGACTCAATCTCAAGTTTCGTTTGTGATGGCGCCACAATTAACTTGCCTTAAAAACAAGCAGTACATTAAATTTCACCATTTATTTTTTTAGGATTTTTAATAGATGTCTATTTGAATTTTTTAAAATTTGTCTTATCATTATAGACCCAAGATGTCCCAGATAATCATGCCAAAATACAAAACTATTGGAATCAGTAAATTTTTTTATTTACAATAGAATATGCCTCAATTGTACTAATGCTTGTCTAATATAAGGGAAAAGAGAAAGAAGAAAACTTTTCTATAACACATGTCTGTCGAGAGACATTTTCGAAAATACCAAGATAATCAAGTTTATTTCATCCATTGATTGGAAATAATAACCATTTTCACGGATATCATTAAAGCTCGACAAATTTGAAAACTTTTCTATAACACATGTCTGCCGAGAGACATTCTCGAAAATACCAAGATATTTAAGATTTATTTCATCCATTGATTGGAAATAATAACCATTTTCACGGATATCATTAAAGCTCAACAAATTTCTCTGAGACTTGTGATGAAACATAACATTATTTATAATGAGTTTAGTTTCCTTAGACAAGATTACAATGACTATTCCAAATCCCTCAATCATATTAGTACTACAAAAAAATATTGTTATATTTATTTTGCCCATACTTAAATCAGAAAAATAATTCTCAATTTTTAACATACCATGTGTTGTACCAAAAACAATCAAGCAAATGTCTTCATAATTAGATAACATGCTTTGAGAATTCTCCACACCTTCAAATAAAATAAAAATAAATATCTACTACCTTTATTACAAAATAAAATTAAGATAGTGAATAAATTGTGAACTATGTTCTAGTGTGTAATTAACGACGTAATGATCACATGCGCATAGTATACCAATGTATTTTTTTCATGCTTATACAAATAAGTTGTGTTATGTTATTTGACATTTTTGCAAGTAAGAAAAACACAGGATCTAGTGTGCAATAATCAAATAGATATTAAATAACTTTTCAGTACACTGTTTTTTATATACTTAATACAATCAAAGAATAAACTATCATTCGTAGAGGAAAAGTAAAAATATACAAAACCTATTAGAGAAAAATATAACAGTAATTGTATTATTTATTCACTAGACCAATTTAAGTCCTAGTTTAATATTGAAGACATAATAGGGTTTAGTGTTTGACCTAACCAAAAAACATTCCTCCATAACTTCTCCAATTATAAAAATGAGCTCAAATATCCAGATAAAATTACAAATAGAATGTACATGTAATCAATGTCATTAATAAAATGTTTTTTTTCTTTTCCGCAACCAAATAAAATATAATACATATTATTAAACTAAGAAAAAATAAAATTCAAATAAAATTCAATAATGACTTAAAAAGCTAAATAAGCTAGATAAAAAAAAATCTAGTGCTCATGCTAACAACTATCTTTACATATTTTATTTAATAACTACTAAAAACCAAAAGAAGAACGTTCAATCATCCATGGACACAACATCACGACCAGCGAGTACTCCCAAGTTGTAACACGGCGTATTCGACCTCTCGGATGTCTTATACAAGCCTCTTAATATTCATTCTTCATATAGGTGGTATCGAAACTAGTGTGGAATTAAAAGTTTTCAGAATAAAGTCAATAAGAAACACTTTTATAAAACATAAGAAGAACCAAGTCTCATCACAAGCCATCTTAGACATTTCTCATTATCATAGGGTCACATTCCTTTACATTTAAAGAAAGATACTAGTCTTTACAAAATCTTTAATGAAAGTAAACTAGACATAACATCCATGTCCTCGAAAATGTGAGGACGTATCAAGAGCCTTGAGAGAACAATCTAATCCCAAGCTTCAACTCTAAGATCCTCACTTTCCACCACCTACACTTTAGCAATAGAGAAGAATATGGAGTTGGTACAATTAACCACTATGTATGGAAATCATGAAAAAACGTACTTTAAAAGGGACATTTGAGTAGAAATATGTTTTCATACTATTTTATAAAACATCATGAAGCAACTAAAAGATATCATACAAGTAAATCTTAATGATACAAAGTAATACTCCCATAATTCTCAACATATATTTATATTCATCATGTAACCCATTAACAATTTAGAACATTTATCCAAAGTTATCCTATGACCCACCTAGGTAAGACATGAAGAGACTGCCCATAAAACCTCTTCATTGCACAGCAAGTGTTCGTTAAGACTACCAAAGATAAGGATATTGTCTTTCCATCACAACTCAACAAGTCAATATCCATTACTACAGGAAACATTCATGCATTTTAGAACTTCACATAAAGACCACGAAAACTCTATGTTACACTAGTGCAATGTGAAAGTAGTATCCCATTCTAGTACTCCCCCTTAGTGCTCCTATGGAACCACCCTAGACTAGGCTCATTGCATTCAACAAGTCACATAACCTTCATTAACATTAGATATAAAACTAACATTCTTCATAAAAATCATATAGAAACCCATTCATTCATTAATATTATAATGACACACCAAGACTCCCTCTAAATGCCTACTTGTGCAATACATAGATACCATCCCATTCCACAACCTACCCTAAGTAGTTGTAACACTCCGGAAAAGCCATGACTTAGACTAGAGCCTTATATATTTATTCATAATTAAAATTATGTTCCAGACCTATATTAATGTAATAAACTCAATTGGAAAAAAATTAGAGCCAAAACGAGAAAGAAAGACCTTGATGTCCGGAAACTAGCTAATTCAAACTAGTTGACGTCCCTATGTTTGGTGATGGATTAGAGGTGTCAAATGAAGTCCAAAACTTGTATTGAGATGTTAGATAGGTAGTATGTAGTACAAAGGGTCCAAACGTCCGGTAACGACACCCCAAGGACCACCCAAAGGGTCCTTGGGGAGGATCCAAACATGCGTGGGAAGGCTGCCTGGCAGCCTGAGAGCAGGCAAGATGCGGAGGTGTGGTGCACAACACGCAAGGAACACGAGGTGTTCTGCATCAAGATTTGAGACGAAGCGTCGCGACTTCAGTCTGACACGCACCTCACTGCCTCAACTCAAAATAAAATAAAAATGACGGGAATTGGCCCCGCGACGCGCAGCTACTTCCCAGAATCGTTAAATTCGTTTTTTTGATATTTTAACTTATTAAAAAGACCCATTTAAGTGGAGGGTCTTTTGGTTAATTCATAGGACGACTATATATGTATATTAGGTCAGATTTAGACCACTTTTACCAGTCACAATCAGATCAAATGAAAATTCACTCATCTCTCAAGAAACACTCTCTTTTCCAAACTCTATTGAAGAACAAGAAAAACCTAAGGAAGAAGATGAAGGTTTCGAAGTCTCCAATCAGATTTCATGGATTCTTCATCTATAAGGTATGGTTTTTTCACTCTTGGAATTCCTTTCCCCAAGAGCTCCATTCAAAGATAAGTTTTCAAGACATTCAATTCTACGGTTTTTACTCTACAAAACGGGTTTTCTTCATAATTCCAGATTTATGATTTTTGATGAAAAGCAATTGTTTCCTATGGTAAATTATGCATGTAAGGTTGAGTCTTTGACTTTTAATGATATATTTTCGTGTGAAGCATGTTATAATAAATTTTATGGTTTCAAATGGATAATACCCACTGCTTGATGACACGTAAACGTAGAGATTGGAATTAAGACTAGAATGAACTCTTAAATGACTCTTTCCCTTATTCTACATTATGCATTAATTTTGTATATGATTTGAAGAGTTGTTCTTGATTATGCTATTGAGTATTTCACTAAGTATGGTTATGAATATTATAAGATGAATAAGGTCATTGGAAGCAAGAGGTAACTCTTCTTAAGTGTGATTACTCTCCAATATTTATGTTAGCCTATAAATTATGATGCTATGTTATGAAAAGTATGTATGATGTTGCTATGTGAATATTTTGGGCTACGAACATGTAAATTGTGAGATCATGATAAGAATACGAAAATGCAAGATTATGATATCCTCTTGTATGCTTTACACAAGATGATTATGCTATATAAATCTCACACATGAAAGGTTACGATGAAAGGCAATTCTCATCTAATCCAAAAGAGCTCATGATAATGATTATAGAAGGAGTTAATCTCCTATGACCTATGATAAGTTTATGATAAAAGACAACTTAAAGGTTATTCAAGAAAGGGACTTAAGCTAAGCACAGATGAACTAGATATGAGAGGTTTCCCTTCCCTAGTTAGAAGGTAGGTTCACAATGACTATCATTAGATTGAGGCTGCCATATAATGTGTAACTATGGGTCTGTAATGCATCTCCTAGTTCTTGAACTATGTTGCCACCATGGGATACTATCTAGTGGATCCACCTAGAAAGCTATGTCATGTTAGGTTCTACTTTGGCCGGTAGACTACCTTCTTTCGGTGTGGGGTTTTATGAAAACGGATTCCATGTTTAGCTCACATGGTCTATGTCAGTTAAGGCGAATGTTCCCTCATGTAAAATAAAAGACAAGTAAATGAACGTTGACTAGGGTGACTTGAGGAGTCTACTCAGTATAGGTAGGGGTATGAGACTCTACCTAGACATTGCACAAATTGACTCTAAGGGAAGTCCTAGGAGAGTGTTCTTATGTAATATGATAACATGAAACGTATGATGTTTATGATACATGATGTTACTCTTATACAATGATGGTCACTATTATGAATATGTTATTGGGTTATATTGCTATATGAAGTGATGACTACTTATGTTACTAGTTATATGAAGCAAAACTTTACTTATGGTCTCCTATTTTATCTAATTGGTTGTGTGGGGTTATGAGGCTTCATATGACCATTGCATTTGTAGGTTGGGGATGAGATTATTGGTAAGTGTTTTGTATATTATGTTTATATGATCTTTTAAATATGTAATGTTAACACGACTGTATGATAATATGTTCTTTGATTATTATCATGTTGTATGTAGATGAAATCCTTAACTTGTATATGTTCTATGGTATGTGCATCGAAGGTATTCATATGACTTAGCATGTTTCAAAAGAAAAGATAAATGATCCTTTTTCATGCATGTCCTTAAATGTTATGTGCATATACCCATACTTAGTAAATGTGGCGTACTAACCCCATTACATTATATTACTACAACTGTAGGTTCCGGCCATTGAAGTTTATGGAGGTCGATTTGAAGAAGCTTGGAACTCTTTCTCCAAGTCTTGGTAGGTCCTTATGTTCGGGAATTCTATATTTCATTTTAGAGCTTATGAAGACATTAGTAGATTTTAAGAGTATTAGTTTCCATTTATGTTCTTTGGATTCTTTTGTATTAAGGCCTATATGGCATATTGACTATATATTGGCTAAGTCCAGATTTGCACTCTTTAGATGGTTTTATATATTTGAGACATATTTCTAGATTATCGTATGTCCGTAGTATGAAGTCTCAGAACACTTAAATAGTATGTTAAAAGTTTTAATTTTTCCGCAAATTTTACTGATCACATGTTATGACGAATGCTAAGGGCTTGTCCGAGTCCTCTGAGAGGAAGATAAGTCACAACCTAAAACCATACCCTAGAAGTTCAGGTAAATTCTTGGATTGTAACCGGCGTCGTCGACCTCTCGAAGGTCTAAGACAAGCCCTTTCATATCATTCATTGCATATACATAGTGAAAAGTAGTGCAGAATTAAAACATTTCACAAAATATAACATAGTCTTAAAAATCTCTTCCTTATAAAAGTAATAGGAAAACACGAAGTCTCAATCTCATCATCTTAGACACAAGAATACTTGGGACACAGCCCATACTTCAATACGAAAATAGAAATACATAGTCTATTACAATACTTCAAAGAAAACATAAAAGACATATATGCCCTCGAGTCAAGTGAGGACATACTTCAACTTCTCTTGAACGATCTTGTAAGTCCAAGTCTTCACTTCCCAAAAGTTGTTCACCTATTAAGAACTATAGATAGAAAATAAAGCATGGAATTAGTACAACCACATGTACTAAGTATGGCATTATGCATAAAAATCATGAGAAACGGACTTTATTGGAAATATTCATCTTTTCATTTTACAAATCATATTTTAATCATAATAACATCATTAATCAATTTAGACACACATAAGGAAACAATTAATCAAAATACCAATTTTAGGCATCACTTTACAGTAAGTTCAATTCACTTTACAGTGAATTGACTTCACTGTTTCAGTGATTTACTAACCCCTTTTAATAACCAACTTCTAACATGTAATTTTCTCACTTAAAGTCATCTTAAGATTCACTTAAGTCACACAAAGAGAGATCGCCCATACACCCTCTCTAGATGTGCCTAAACGACCCTTAAGATTACCTATAATGAGTTACATACATACTTACAAAGCAATCATAAGCATCAAGGTAAGATTCATCTACCAAAGGTGACTTCTAAGGTTCACTTGAGTGAGTGTGGAGTGACCGCCCATACAATCTCTATGACACACACCCAAGGGATCCTATAGACTACCTAAAATAGAATCATTCTTACTAAACACACCAACACTTAGATGATAGGACACTCTCCTTCCAAAGGCTATCAAAAGACCTACTTAAGTAAATCAAGAAGATAACGTCCATGATTGACCTCCTCAATATTACCTAAATAGTCCTTAAGACTACCTAAAGCTTAGATCATGTCAGCAACGTCAAACCTTTTCCCTAACTAGATTCATTCTCAAGTCTTCTATAGGTAAGCCATGAAGAAATCATCCATTAGGCCCTCTTCACAATTTAACTAAAGAATCCATCAGCCACTCTAGATTAGGTATTTGTTCACTTACATACTTCATAATGCAAGTCATTGGTTCATTAATTCATTAATCCATTTATTCATTAATTCATTAAGAGACTCATACTATACATAAGGATATTCAAGTAATGATCTTAGACAAGACCTAGGGACTCTCATTAACATCTTCAATGCCTATTGTGCAATGTCTAGATGGCGTCCCATACCACCACCTAAACTTCACAGAACTTCTCTAATGCTAGCAAGTATCCCATATGATGAGAATAGGCAATAACCGACATAGACCATGGTAGCAAGACATGGAATCCGGAGTTCTATCCTACTACGATGAGGTTGTTCTACTTGCCAATGGTAGAACTTGGACACATCCCATATAGGCACATGGTTAAGGAATATGAAGGGTTTCTTTGTATTCTAGTCTCATGCTTAACTAGAAATACTTCCCTTACCATACTCACTCGGTACTAGCCTTTGTTCTCATAGATTAATTCACATTAAGGTTCATACAATAGGGTTCCATATCTAGTTCATAACCCAATTACATTTACCCTACCAAAGAGGATCTCTAGGGATTTCCTTCCAATGGCGAAAAGAAGCTCATTATGACTTTTGCTAGGGAGATATGATGTCGTTCCAGCCAATCAACCTAAGTCCATCATCCCACGTGAAGCATACCCTTACGGCGTTCGACTTCAATTTACATTACTTTTACCCTTGGTTTCAAGGTTTCACATAAAGACCTTCTTTTCATCATTCAAGGTCACATGTCATTCACACATTCAAGACTCTTAACATACTAAGTCAAATCATCACATAATAATTCTTGTAAGCATCAAGCAAGATATACAAGTCAACCAAGACAAGACATCACATACTTCACTTGAACTCATAATGCAAGTCATTCTAGAAACACCTAGAAACAACCTAACATCTTCAAGCCATCCTACATACTATCATAACATCATTAATGTACTCCACATAGTCTCACAAATCCAAGTAGGAATAACCAAGACTTAACCCTAACAGTATACTCATAATGTCAAAGTCATAGTCTAACATGATCACTTAAGGCAACATAAGTAAAAGAACACACATATGACTTCACATGTAGATAGATAGTTTCATGCTTCACATAATCAACTACACAAATAGCCACATTACTTCAAGTAGTTGACAAAAAGGCCATACTCATCATATTGCATAAAGTAACATCGACAAGGCCACGTCAATTGCAAATAAAATACATAACACCGCCACCATAAGTGGACCATACCAAGCACAATAGAATCAAAGTATAATTAATATCAAATTAAAGAAAATGTGCCAGCATACCTTCATCCCCTCATCCACAGTTCAATTCAATGCCAAATCAACCAATTCAACATCACAAGGCCCTTACCCATGGCCATGAACAATAATTCAAAGCAATAACCATAAGACTCAATGAATATACATCAATTCAATCTAGGTTTAACAATCTAAGATCAATTAGATATCAATTGAATACAATTCTTATATCATTAGGAAGCCCATAAGAAACTACATAACAATTCATCAATATTAGCTTAATATCAAGTAACCCAATGAGTAGTCAAACTAGGGTTCATCAATTTACATGGGTTCATAGGTAATTTATGTTAAAATCATCAATACAATATCAATTAGATCATAATTCAATGTTTAGAAATCATTTATGCAAGAACGCATGGTAGAATCTCGAAATTGGACAATTCACTTTAGAAAACTTTGAAAAACATCTTGAAAGTTGGGCTCCTTGATGAAACAAGTTTCAAGGATCAAAAGCCATACCTCAAGGATGATAATTCTTCACTTTTATGAAGAATTTCCACTCAAAACGCCACACCAAGCTGCTTCTTCAATTTGGACTTCAATGGAGTCTTTGGGATTTCTAAGGGACTTTGGGGTTTTGTTTTTGGAAGAATGAATTATTGTAAGTGTTAAACACTTATATATACTCATTTAAAATACCCAAAATGCCCTTAACAAACTGCCTAAACTCTTATTTGGAAGTGGGGTGAATTTACCAATTCACCCCTAAGTGGACAGCAGCCTGTGGAGGAACACAGGTTCGTGCGACGCCTGGCCTTGACGGGGCGTCATAGCCACGACGGGGCGCCACAGACCTCCGTTGGTGGCTACAGTGGCTGGAAAAAGTTCCAAACAAAACGCCTGGTTAAGTCCCCCACGACGGGACCCTTGACGGGGCATCATCAGGCCAACGGGCCGTTGACTGCTCCGTCACCAAGGTCTGCCTAGGACAGCCTGTACTCTGATTTTCGGGTCTTTCCTCAAGGACCCTTGAATGGTCCTTGGGGATAATTTCGCGGACGTTTCTAACCAAAATACGATCTTCTATGAGTTTAACACCTCTCACATAAATTTAATACGAAATGAACACATAAAACTCGACGAAACATGCATAGACACACAAGGCCGATTCAAGGTATATCTTTCGAACGCCATGAACATTCTTGGTCGTTTGACCTACAAACTTCTCGAAACTCAACACACTGCCTATACATGCTATAATAACTGAATTAAGAATCTTAAAACACCATGAAACACACATAAACACATAGAACCACATATGAGACATTTAGGTGACTTAGTCGTCGAACATCTTAGTCGTCCCTTTATGTTTGACTTCCAACACCTCTAAAACTTTTGCTACTGTCTCTATACAATATATTAAACATATTTAGGACCTTATACCAACAATATCAACATGTTAGGATCTAGTTAACCTAAGTAATTTTCGAGGTCTTACAATCTCCCCCACTTGGACAACATTCGTCCTCGAATGACACTTGCCACTCTCCGAACACTTCCAAGATTAGAGACTCAACTAGCAGCACCTAAACAAACCACATAGCACAATACTAAGAAGAAATCATCAATTTCACATAATCAAGAGATTCACAACACAACAAGAAACATGAATACAATTCTATAACTCATTATGCTACGAAACTCACTTGCTTCAATCCAAATAGCAAAAACTCATTTTATATTCAATATTATACTCATACACATAAGTTCTAACCACATTACAACAATTTTAGACCAATTAATCACATAGTCATTTTTACAAAAATATTACAGTAAACTGTCTTAATGCTACAGTGATTTTTACCAAATTTTTCAAAAATGCACATATAAGGTAATTCATGACATAAACATGCTAATATGCAAAGTAACATCATATAAACACACTATATAACATAATCAAGGATTCATAAAACACACGATGCAAGAAATTAATGAAATTCAATTTCAACCAAACTTCTAAACATCATGCTCATGCAACAACTTCTAAGACTTCTATCACATCGACTAACCATACTCCCCCACTTAGAAGGATTTCATATCTTAACAAAAGAAAGAGAACTTACCAACATCATCATCACCATCACCCGGCTTCTCAATTCTAGTCCGGAGTGCATAGAAATGCCTCTTTGTTGGAGCATCTTCCTTTGGAACATTAGGGTCAGCTTGCTTATCATCACTACCCCTAGAAGCAATCATTCGTCAATATCTAACCTTATGCCCACTCTTTCCACATCCAAAACAACTCCCGGTACCCAAAAGACACTCACCAAAATGTTTCTTGCCATAATTGGCACAAGTAGGTTTGTCATTTCGAGAACCACCTCCTTTCTCAAATTTTACCTTAGGAACACTAGATCCCTCTTGAGTTTGAACACTCTTTTTCAACCTATGCTGCCCTTGATCACTTGCACCACTTCTTTTCAAGTTTCTAGACATTCTCTTAAGTTTAGACTTTTCAATAGCTTGTGCATACACCATGAGTCTAGCTAAAGTCATATCATTAAGTAGCATAGCCGTACGACATTCCTCCATCACTATGTCGGCTACCCCGGTAACAAAGCGACTCATTTCATCTCTTGGATTTGACACAAGAGAAGGTGCATACCTAGCCAAAGACAAAAATTTCAAAGAGTACTCCTCAACACTCATATTGACTTGCTTGAGATTGATAAACTCCTCCACCTTAACCTCTCTCATTTCTCTAGGAAAGTACTTGCCTAGAAAAGCTTCCTTAAACTCTTCCCATTCAATAGGACCCGCTTCCTCTGGCCTATTATCCTTCCATTGAGTAAACCAAATTTGAGACACAACCTTCAATTGGTATGAAGCTAACTCCGACTTCTCTTTAGATGTAACCCCCATAGAACTCAACACCTTGTACACACCATGAAGATACTCTTGGGGATCCTCATCTACTTTGGAGCCAAGAAAGATAGGAGGATTCATCCTCACAAAGTCTCTCAATCTAGAAGTCATAGTGCTCTCCACAACCCTAGGCATCCTACTCAAATTAATTTGAGTAGTTACGGCTTGAGCTAAAGCCATCAAAGCCTCTCTAATATCTTGAGTAGTCAACTCCGGATGAACCACCGGAACCTTATTACCTCCACCCACATTAGGAACAAGATCACCTTGGGGAGGCACTTGAGCACCTTGAGGAACTTGCTCAACTTGAGGAGGAATCTCCTCATTCACCCTCTCTTCTTCCAAACTTCTAGCGGCGATCCTTCTAGTATTCATCTCCTAGAAACACAAGGAAACACATAAGAAGAATAATCATAACATTTACTCTACCGCACGATATAGGAGTAGAAAAGAAGGGAAACTCTATCGTCCTATAGCCTCTTGCCAATAGATGTGTCGCGACTAACACCGATAGTCAAGACTCTACTAGACGTGACTTGATGAAACTTTTTGATTCCTAAAACTACTTCCACCAACCTATGCTCTGATACCAAGATTGTCACAACCCGAAACCATACCCTAGAAGTTAGGGTAAAATCTTGGATTGTAACCGGCGTCGTCGACCTCTCGGATGTCTAAGACAAGCCCTTTCATATCATTCATTGCATATACATAGTGAAAAGTAGTGCGGAATTAAAACTTTTCACAAAATATAACATAGTCTTAAAAATCTCTACCTTAAAAAAGTAATAGGAAAACACTAAGTCTCAATCTCATCATCTTAGACACAAGAATACTAGGGACACGACCCATACTTCAATAAGAAAATAGAAATACATAGTCTATTACAATACTTCAAAGAAAACATAAAAGACATATACGCCCTCGAGTTAAGTGAGGACATACTTCAACTTCTCTTGAACGATCTTCTAAGTCCAAGTCTTCACTTCCCAAAAGCTCTTCACCTATTAAGAACTATAGATAGAAAATAAACATGGAATTAGTACAACCACATGTACTAAGTATGGCATTATGCATAAAAATATGAAAAACGGACATTTTTGGAAATATGCATCTTTTTATTTTACAAATCATATTTTAATCATAATAATATCATTAATAAATTTAGAAACACATAAGGAAACAATTAATCAAAATACCAATTTTAGGCATCACTTTACAGTAAGTTCAATTCACTCTACAGTGAATTGACTTCACTGTTTCAGTGATTTACTAACCCCCTTTAATAACCAACTTCTAACATGTAAATTTCTCACTTAAAGTCATCCTAAGATTCACTTAAGTCACACAAAGAGAGACCGCCCATACACCCTCTCTAGATGTGCCTAAACGACCCTTAAGATTACCTATAATGAGTTACATACATACTTACAAAGCAATCATAAACATCAAGGTAAGATTTATCTACCAAAGGTGACTTCTAAGGTTCACTTGAGTGAGTGTGGAGTGACCGCCCATACAATCTCTATCACACACACCCAAGGGATCCTATAGACTACCTAAAATAGAATCATTCTTACTAAACACACCAACACTTAGATGATAGGACACTTCCCTTCCAAAGGCTATCAAAAGACCTACTTAAGTATATCAAGAAGATAACGTCCATGATTGACCTCCTCAATATTACCTAAATAGTCCTTAAGACTACCTAAAGCTTAGATCATGTCAACAACATCAAACCTTTCCCTAACTAGAGTCATTCTCAAGTCTTCTATAGGTAAGCCATGAAGAAATCATCGTTTATGTCCTCTTCACAATTTAACAAATGAATCCATAAGCTACTCTAGATTAGGTACTTATTCACTTACATACTTCATAACGCAAGTCATTGGTTCATTAATTCATTAATCCATTTATTCATTAATTCATTAAGAGACTCATACAATACATAAGTACATTCAAGTAATGGTCTTAGACAAGACCTAGGGACTTTCATTAACATCTTCAAAGCCTATTGTGCAATGTCTACATAGCGTCCCATACCACTACCTAAACTTCATAGAACTTCTGTAATGCTAGCAAGTATCCCATATGATGAGAATAGACAATAACCGATATAGACCATGGTAGAAAGACATGGAATCCGAAGTTCTATTCTACTCCGATGAGGTTGTTCTACTTGCCAATGGTAGAACTTGGACACATCCCATGTAGGCACATTGTTAAGGAATATGAAGGGTTTCTTTGTATTCTAGTCTCATGCTTAACTAGAACTACTTCCCTTACCATACTCACTCGGTGCTAGAATTTGTTCGCATAGATTTATTCACATTAAGGTTCATACAATAGGGTTCCATATCTAGTTCATAACCAAATTACATTTACCCTACCAAAGAGGATCTCTTGGGATTTCCTTCCAATGGCGACAAGAAGCTAATTATGACTTTTGCTAGGGAGATATGATGTCATTCCAGCCAATCAACCTAGGTCCATCATCCCACATGAAGGATACCCTTACTTCGTTCGACTTCAATTTACATTACTTCTACCCTTGGTTTCAAGGTTTGACATAAAGACCTTCTTTTCATCATTCAAGGTCACATGTCATTCACACATTCAAGACTCTTAACATACTAAGTCAAATCATCACATAATCATATTCATGTAAGCATCAAGCAAGATATACAAGTGAACCAAGACAAGACATCACATACTTCACTTGAACTCATAATGCAAGTCATTCTAGAAACACCTAGAAACAACCTAACATCTTCAAGCCATCCTACATACCATCATAACATCATTAATGAACTCCACATAGTCTCACAAAGCCAAATAGGAATGACCAAGACTTAACCCTAACACTATACTCATAATGTCAAAGTCATAGTCTAACATGATCACTTAAGGCAACATAAGTAAAAGAACACACATATGACTTCACATGTAGATAGATAATTTCATAATTCACATAATCAACTACACAAATAGCCACATTACTTCAAGTGATTGCCAATAAGGCCATACTCATCATATTGCATAAAGTAACGCCGACAAGGCCACGTCAATTGCAAGTAAAACACATAACACCGCCACCATAAGTGGACCATACCAAGCACAATAGAATCGAAGTATAACTAATATCAAATTAAAGATAATGGGGCAGCATACCTCATTCCCTCATCCACACTTCAATTCAATGCCAAATCAACCAATTCAACATCACAAGGTCCTTACCCATGGCCATGAACAATAATTCAAAGCAATAACCATAAGACTCAATGAATCCACATCAATTCAATCTAGGTTTAAAAATCTAAGATCAATTAGATATAATTGAATACAATTCGTATATCATTAGAAAGCCCATAAGAAACTACATAACAATTCATCAATATTAGCTTAATATCAAGTAACCCAATAAGTAGTCAAACTAGGGTTCATCAATTTACATGGGTTCATAGGTAATTTATGTTAAAATCATCAATTTAATATCAATTAGATCATAATTCAATGTTTAGAAGTCGTTTATTCAAGAACCCATGGTAGAATCCCGAAATTGGAGAATTCACTTTAGAAAACTTTGAAAAACATCTTGAGAGTTGGGCTCCTTGATGAAACAAGTTTCAAGGATCAAAATCCATACCTCAAGGATGATAATTCTTCACTTTGATGAAGAATTTCCACTCAAAACACCACACCAAGCTGCTTCTTCAATTTGGACTTCAATGGAGTCTTTGGGATTTCTAAGGGACTTTGGGGTTTTGTTTTTGGAAGAATGAATTATTGTAAGTGTTAAACACTTATATATACTCATTTAAAATACCCAAAATGCCCTTAACAAACCGCCTAAACTCTTATTTGGAAGTGGGGTGAATCTACTAATTCACCCCTAAGTGGACAGCAGCCTGCGCAGGAACACAGGTGCGTGCGACGCCTGGCCTTGACGGGGCGTCACAGCCCTCCGTTGGTGGCTACAGTGGCTGGCCAAAGTTCCAAACTTCACCCTTGGTTAAGTCCCACACGAAGTGACCCTCGACGGGGCATCATCAGGCCAACGGGCCGTTGACTGCTCGGTCACCAAGGTCTCCCTGGGATAGCCTGCACACTGATTTTGGGTTCTTCCTCAAGGACCCTTGAATGGTACTTGAGGATAATTTCCCAGACGTTTCTTAACCAAATACGATTTTCTATGAGTTTAACACCTCTCACATAAATTTCATACAAAACGAACACATAAAACTCGACAAAACATGCATAAGACACACAAGGTCGATACAAGGCATATCTTTCGAACGCCATGAACATTCTTGGTCGTTTGACCTACAAACTTCTTGAAACTCAACACACTGCCTATACATGCTATAATAACTCAATTAAGAATCTTAAAACACCATGAAACACATAGAACCACATAGGAGACATTTAGGTGACTTGGTCGTCGAACGTCTTAGTCGTCCCTTGACGTTTGACTTCCAAAACCTCTAATACTTTTGCTACTGTATCTATACCATATATTAAATATATTTAGGACCTTAGACCATAAACATCAACATGCTAGTCTCTAGTTAACCTAAGTCATTTTCGAGGTCTTACAGACGACGTCGGTCTGCATCCGGGGTGTGCGCTCCGGGTGTGACAAACTTGGTATTAGAGCATGAGGTTAAATATCCTTAGGATCAATGTCTCACTAAACCACATTACCTTTTGTCTTGTTCATGGTGGTAAAGCGCACCACAATTGTGGATGAGAGTCTATGTGATGATTAGGAAACTTCTCTTTTCTTGATACTCCTATGTTGTGCCTTTAGAGTTTTGACACTATGTGTTTTTTAGCATCTAATTACTTTCTTGTGTATATAGGCAATGAACACAAGAAGGACAGCCGCTAGAAGAGTAGGAGAGGAGATTGCGAATGCGGGAGCTACTCCCCAAGGTAACCGAAATGCTCCTGAAGTGCAAGCTGCTGCAAATGATCAAGTTCCGGTGAATCCTCTATCGATGACGGATGGTGAGATGAGGGCAGCCATGTTCCAAATGGCTGAAGCCATCACCACCCAAGCTCAATCCATCACAGCTCGAGCTAACATAGAGGTTCCACCTCGAGAGAACCAACATGCTAATACTATGGCTAGCCGTTTGAGATATTTTACGAGAATGAATCCTCCCATGTCTTTGGATCAAAAGTTGATAAAGACCCCCAAGATTTCCTTGATGAGGTCTACAAGATTTTGTTTGCTCTGGGGGTGAGTACCACTGAGAAGGCTGAACTTGCTGCTTATCAACTCAAGGACGTGGCTCAGACATGGTAAAATCTATGGAAGTATAGTAGGGCTTTAGGAGATGGTCCCGTGACTTTGGGAGATCTTCAAAAAGGCCTTGTTGACAGATTCATCCCAAGGGAGCAAAGATAAGCTAAGGTAGAGGAGTTCATCAACCTTCGTCAAGGAGGTATGAGTGTTAAGGAATACTCCTTGAAGTTCATTAAGTTATCCAAATATGCTTCTTCTTTTGTTTCTAATGCTAGCGATGAAATGAGCCGTTATGTAACAGGCGTGTCCGAAGAGCTTGAAGAAGAATGTCGTGCAGCCATGCTTCCTGACAATATGGATCTTTCTAGGTTGATGGTTCATGCTCAACAGGTTGATGAAAGTCGCCTAAGGAAGAGGAATATGGAAGTTAAGAAGGCAAAGTCTTTTGTAAGTGGTTCTTCTAAAAGTAGGCTTGATGTTCAAGACAAGCCTAAGTTTAAGAAGAGGTTTTCAAATAAGTTCCTTCAAATTTCTCCAAGAATCGCAATGATAGAGGTTCTAATTCTAAACCTCAAAAAGGGAGAAATGTTGATCCACCAAGAGAAAAACCAACTTGTGGTAAGTGTGGTAAGAAACATGAGGGCGAATGTCTTTTTGGAACTAATAGTTGCTATGGTTGTGGCAAAGGTGGACATATGGTTAAAGATTGTCCTAATGTGAGAAGTCAAGGGAAGGGAAATAGCCATGCTCAACCAAGCGGTCCTAATTCTAAAGCTCCAAAAAGGAACAGTTTATATGCACTCAAGGCTAGAGGTGAACAAGAAAGCTCTCCCGACGTTGTGACAGGTATGTTACAAGTTTTCTCTGTTAATGTTTATGCTTTGCTTGACCCAGGTGCTACCCTTTCTTTTGTTACACCTTTGGTAGCTAGGAAGTTTGATGTACTTCCCGATGTTTTAATTGAACCCTTTTCTATTTGTACCACAATGGGTGACTCTGTAGTTGCAAAGAGAGTCTATAGTAAATGCCCTGTCATGCTTCCCAATAGAGTTACTCTTGTTGATTTGGTAGAACTTGACATGTTTGATTTTGATGTCATCTTGGGTATGGATTGGTTTCATGGTTGTTTTGCTTCCATAGATTGTAGAACAAAGATAGTGAAGTTGCAATTCCCTAATGAACCTATTTTAGAGTGGAAAGGGGGAAAATCTATGCCAAGGGGTAAAATTATTTCGTGTTTGAAGGCTTGTAAGATGATAGGAAAGGGTTGTTTATACCATGTGGTGAGGGTTAAGGACCTAGAATGTGAAACTCCTTCTATTGATTCAGTCCCTGTAGTGAGAGAATTCCTAGATTTTTTCCCTAATGACCTTCCAGGAGTTCCTCCCGAAAGGGAAATTGACTATGGCATTGAGTTATTATCGGATACGAACCCCATTTCAATTCCTCCATATAGGATGGCTCCGGCTGAATTGAAAGAGTTGAAGCTCCAACTCAAGGATTTACTAGACAAGGGTTTCATACAACCTAGTATTTCTCCATGGGGTGCTCCGGTATTATTTGTTAAGAAGAAAGATGGGTCCCTTAGAATGTGCATTGATTATTGCCAACTTAATAAGGTCACCATAAATAACAAGTATCCTCTTCGTCGAATTGATGATCTCTTTGATCAACTCTAAGGTTCTACTTTCTTTTCCAAGATTGACTTAAGTTCGGAATATCAACAACTTAGGGTGAGAGGTAAAGATGTTCCCAAAATAGCTTTCTAAACTAGATATGGTCACTATGAATTCCTAGTTATGTCTTTTGGGTTAACAAATGCCCCGGCGGCATTTATGGACCTAATGAATAGAGTTTTCCGAGCTTACCTCCACTCATTTGTGATTGTGTTCATTTATGATATTTTGATATACTCCAAGAATGACGATGAGTATGAGAGTCACTTGAGGTTGGCCTTGCAAGTCCTCAAAGAACACCAACTTTATGCCAAATTTAGCTAGTGTGAATTTTGGTTGAGGTCAGTTGCTTTTCTTGGCCATATTATCTCTGGTGATGGTGTGCAGGTTGATCCGAAGAAGACACATGTGGTCAAAAATTGGCCTAGACCTTTGACTCCCACGGACATAAGGAGTTTCTTGGGTCTAGCCGGCTATTATAGAATGTTTGTTGATGGATTTTCATGCATTGCTTCTCCTTTGACAGCTTTGACCCAAAAGAAGGTGAAGTTTGGGTGGTCGGAAGCTTGTGAGAAAGGTTTTCAAGAGTTGAAAGATAAGCTTACCTCCGCTCCGGTGTTGACCTTATCGGAGGGTAATGAAGGCTTTGTGATGTATTGTTATGCTTCTCGAGTGGGCTTAGGATGTGTCCTCATTCAGCATGGTAAGGTGATAGCTTATGCTTCCAGGCAACTCAAAGTTCATGAGAAGAATTACCCAACTCATGATCTTGAGTTAGCCGCTGTAGTTTTTTACTTAAGAATATGGAGGCATTATTTGTATGGTGTGCATGTTGATGTGTTTACAGACCATAAGAGTCTTCAATATGTGTTTACACAAAGGAGTTTAACCTCTGGCAAAGAAGATGGTTAGAATTGTTGAAGGATTACGACATGAGTGTCCTTTACCACCCCAGCAAGGCCAACATGGTTGCGGATGCTTTGAGTGGTATGACTATGGGTAGTGTGTCTCAAGTGGAAGAAGAGAAGAAAGAACCTGTGAAAGATGTTCATAGGTTGGCTCGCTTAGGTGTGCGGTTAGAAGATTCTCCAAATGGTGGTTTCATGGTCCATCATAACTCCGACACATCATTAGTGGTTGAGGTGAAATCTAAGCAACATCTTGATCCTCTTTTGATGGAGTTGAAGGAATCAGTACTTAGTAAGATCAATGAGTCATTCTCCCAAGGGGGGATGGTGTTCTTAGGTACCAACGGAGAGTATGTGTACCCGATGTTGAGGATTTGAGAAATCAGATTCTAGAAGAAGCCCATGGTTCTCGCTATTCTATACATCCGGGTGCTACCAAAATGTATCATGACCTTAGAGAGGTCTATTGGTGGGATAGTTTAAAGAGGGACATAGCAGAGTTTATTGCTAAGTGTCCAAACTGCCAACCAGTTAAAGCTGAGCATCTAAAACTTGGTGGTTTAACCCAAATCATGGATGTTCCTACACGGAAGTGGGAATCCATCAATATGGACTTTGTTGTTGGGTTTCCTCGAACCCGAAAGCAAAATGATTCTATATGGGTTATTATGGAAAAGTTGACCAAATCTGCCCATTCTATTCCTGTTAAGTCTACATATACTGCCAATGATTATGCAAGAATCTACATTAATGAGATCGTGAGTCTTCATGGGATTCCTTTGTCCATCATTTCGGATAGAGGTGCCCAATTCACTTCTCATTTTTGGAAGGCTTTTCAGAAGGGATTAGTTACTCAAGTGAAACTTAGTACCGCTATTCATACTTAGACAGATGGTCAAGAGGAACGTACCATTTAGACCCTTGAAGACATGTTAAGAGCCTGTGTTATTTATTTCAAGGGAAGTTGGGAAGATCACTTACCTTTGATCGAGTTCTCTTATAACAATAGCTATCATTCGAGCATCTCCATCGCGCCTTTTGAAGATTTTTATGGTATAAGGTGTAGATCTCTGGTTTGATGGTTTGAGGTTGGTGAGTCCTCACTCCTTGGTTCAGAGATTATCTATGAGGAGATAGAGAAAGTTCGAATCATAAGAGATAGATTGAAGACAACCTATAGTCGGCAAAAGTCTTATGCCGACAATAGAAAAAGAGATCTTGAGTTTGAAATAGGTGATCATGTCTACTTGAAGATTTCACCTATGAAAGGGGTGATGAGATTGGGTAGAAAGGGGAAGTTAAGTCCCCGCTATGTTGGTCCTTGTGAGGTTTTACAACGAGTTTGAAAGGTTGCCTATGAGTGGAAACTAACTAGTGAACTAGCTTCGGTTCATCCGGTGTTTCATGTTTCTATGCTCAAGAAATGCATAGGCAACCCGGTATCTATTATGCCTATTGAAGGTTTAGGAGTGGATGAGAACCTCTCCTATGAAGAGGTTCCGGTTAAGATCCTAGATCGCCAAGTCAAGAAGTTGAGAAACAAGGAGGTTGCCTCTGTAAAAGTTCTATGGAGGAACCATCTTGTTGAGGGTGCAACATGGGAGGCTAAAGCCGACATGAAGTCCCGCTAACCTCATCTATTTACTCCTTGAGGTTATATATTCTTCTTAATAGAGAAAGTAATGCATAATCATGAAATTGACTTGTCTTACTAAATAGGTGCATGCTTTGGTAAAAGATAGTGCCAACTAGAGTTTTAAGAAGATGTTTTCATACTCTATTCTTGAACTTATGTGAAACTTGTATGCGTATGTTTTCTTTGAGATTTTGTTGTTTTGTTGTTATCTTGAGAAGATTGATAGCATGGTAACTCTTTGATGCATTTTGAGCTTATGATAACGTTGAGAAGGAAATTCCTCACTATGTGTTATGAAATATGTAGCTCTCATATGTTTGTGCATCATGAATTGAGTGCTATATGTAATGTTATGGTATGTGTTGTATGGAGTTGTGATGTACTCCTATAAGATATGACTCATTATGATTTTATGTTGTTAATTGGTTGGGCTGCTAGTATTGAGTCTTTTCCTACCCTCCAAAAGATTTTAGTGTCATTCGGGGAAGAATGTTCCTAAGGGGGGGGAGGGGGATAATATAACACTCTGGAAATGCCATGACTTAGACTAGAGACTTATATATTTAATAATGCTTAAAATGATGTTTCCAGACCTATGTTAATGTAATAAACTCAATTAGAAAAAAAGTTAGAGCCAAAACTACAAAGAAAGACCTTGACGTCCGGAAACTAGCAAATTCGAAATAGTTGACGTCCCTATGTTTGGTGATGGATTAGAGGTGTCAAATAAAGTCCAAAACTTGTAATGAGACATTGGATAGGTAGTATGTAGTACAAAGGTTCCAAACTTCCGGTAACGACACACCAAGGATCACCCGAAGGGTCGTTTGGGAGGACCCAAACATGCGTGGGCAGACTGCCTGGCAGCCTGCGAGCAGGCAAGATGTGAAGGTGTGGTGCGCGATGTGCAAGGAACACTAGGTGTTCTACATCAAGATTTGAGAGGCAGCCTCGCGATGCGAGGCTGACACACACCTCATTGCCTCAACACAAAATAAAATAAAAACAATGGGAATTTGCCCCGCGATGCGCAACTACTTCCAAGAATCGTTAAAGTCATATTTTTGGTAATTTAACTTATTAAAAAGACCCATTTAAGTGGAGGGTCTTTTGGGTAATTCATAGGACGACTATATATGTATATTAGGTCAGTTTTAGACCACTTTTACAAGTCCCAAATCAGATCAAACGAAAATTCTCTCATCTCTCAAGAAACCCTCTCTTTTCCAAACTCCATTGAAGAACAAGAAAAGCTTAAGGAAGAAGACGAAGGTTTCGAAGTTTCCAATTAGATTTCGTGGATTCTTCATCTATAAGGTATGGGCTTTTAACTCTTGGGATTCCTTTCCCCAATAGGTCCATTCAAAGATAAGTTTTCAAGACATTCAATTCTAGGGTTTTTACTCTACAAAACAGGTTTTCTTCATAATTCCAGATTTATGATTTTTGATGAAAAGCAATTGTTTTCTATGGTTAATTATGCATGTAAGGTGTGTATTTGACTTGAAAGGATAGATTTTTGTGTGAATCATATTATAATCAATTTTATGGTTTCGAATTGGTAATAACCACTGCTTGATGACACGTAAACGTAGGGATTAAAATTAAGACTAGAATGAACATTTAAATGACTGTTTCGCTTTTCCTACATTATGCATTGGTTTTGTATATGATTTGAAGAGTTGTTCTTGATTATTCTATTGAGTATGTTACTAAGTATGGATATGAATATTGTAAGATGAATAGGTCATTGGAAGCAAGAGGTAACTCTTCTAAAGTGTGATTACTCTCCAATGTTTATGTTAGCCTATAAATTTTGATGCTTTGTTATGAAATGTATGTATGATGTTGCTATGTGAATATTTTGGGCTACGAACATGTAAATTGTGAGATCATGATAAGAATACGAAAATGCAAGATTATGATATCCTCTTGTATGCTTTACACAAGATGATTATGCTATGTAAATGTCACACACAAAAGGTTACGATGAAACGCAATTCTCATCTAATCCTAAAGACATCATGATCATGATTATAGAAGGAGTTAATCTGCTATGACCTATCATAAGTTTATGATAAAATAGAACCTAAAGGTTATTCAAGAAAGGGACTTAAGCTAAGCATCGATGAACTAGATCTGAGAGGTGTCCCTTCCCTAGTTGGAAGGCAGGTTCACAATGACTCTCATGAGATTGAGGCTGCAATGTAACGTGGAAATATTGGTCTCTAATGCATCTCCTAGTTCTTGAACTATGTTGCCACCATAGGATACTAGCTAGTGGATCCACCTAGAAAGCTATGTCATGTTAGGTTCTACTTTGGCCAGTAGACTACCTTCCTTCGGTGTGGGGTTTTATGAAACCGGATTCCATGTTTAGCTCACATGGTCTATGTCGGTTAAGGAAAATGTTCCCTCATGTAAAATGAAAGACAAGTAAATGACCGTTGACTAGGGTGACTTGAGAAGTCTACTTAGTATAGGTAGTGGTGTGGGACTCTACCTAGAAATTGCACAAATTGACTCTAAGGGAAGACCTAGGAGAGTTTTCTTATGTAATATGATAACATGAAAGGTATGATGTTTATGATACATGATGTTACTCTTATATAATGATGGTTACTATTATGAATATGTTATTGGGTTATATTGGTATATGAAGTGATGACTACTTATGTTACAAGTTATATGAAGCAAAGCTTTAGTTATGGTCTCCTATCTTATCTACTTGGCTGTGTGGGGTTATGGGGCTTTATATGACCATTGCACTTGTAGGTTGGGGATGAGATTATTGGTAAGTGTTTTGTATTATGTTTATATGATCTTTTGAATATGTAATGTTAACGCGACTCTATGTAATATGTTCTTTGATTATGACCATGTTGTATGTTTATGAAATCCTTAACTTGTATATGTTCTATGGTATGTGCATCAAAGCTATTCATATGACTTAGCATGTTTCGAAAGAAAAGATAAATGATCCTTTTTCATGCATGTCCTTAAATGTTGTGTGCATATACCCATACTTAGTATATGTGGCGTACTAACCCCATTACTTTAAATTACTACAACTGTAGGTTCCGACCATTGAAGTTTAAGGAGGTGGATTTGAAGAAGCTTGGAACTCTTTCTCCAAGTCTTGGTAGGTCCTCATGTTCGGGGATTCTATCTTTCATTTTCCAGCTTATGAAGACATTATTAGATTTTAAGAGTATTAGATTTCCATTTATGTTCTTTGGATTCTTTTGTATTAAGGCCTATGTGGAATATTGTCTATATATTGGCTAAGTCCATATTTGCACTGTTTAGATTGATTTATATATGTGAGACAGATCTATAGATTATCGTATGTCCGTATGTATGCTAAGTATGAGGTATAAGTATACTTCAATAGTATGTTAAAAGTTTTAATTTTTCCGCAAATTTTACTGATCACATGTTATGACAAATGTTAAGGGCTTGTCTGAGACCTCTGAGAGGAGGATGACGCCAGTCAGCATCCGAGGTTTGCGCTCCAGGTATGACAGTAGTACACCCTTAGAAAGACCTAGTTCATTTTATTTTTTTGTGGGGGCAAGCATTAACCGACATAGACCATGAGATCTTAATATGGAATACCGGTATTAACCCCTACCGGATGAGGGATCCTCACTTGCCTAAGGTAGGGTAATTGTTTTAGCCTTCACGTGGAACACCACTAGATGGATAAGGAGACTGCTTCTAAGTACTACATCAAAACTCACGAGGAGTACCCATCTCAATAGGTTGATTTTTTATACTACGCCTCTACTCAACGAGAGTATCCACCCCTATCCTCTCTGTGCTAAGCTTTAATCCCAACGGAGTAGTAGAATTTCATTACATTCATTAGCTATAGGTTAAGGTATTTCTATTAAGCACTCTACCTCTACTCACGGAAAGAATGATCATGCCAACCTATCATTCATTTATTGGAAAGCTCTTATGAATATTTGAGGTTGTTACTAGACACTACATATTTACTCATGAAGAGTGTCCACCCCAAAATCCCCCATTCATTCATTTGAGTTCTATTGAGAAGACCTTTGAGTAGACTCTCATTCATTACATTCTCATTAGCTTCATTCATTCATTCATGTGTATATGTTACAAAGCCTTTCACACAATAACCATTATTCATGAAATCATCTTCCAAACATGATGATACTACATTCATCATAATCCACACACAACCATACTTCACATTCACATTATACTCCAATAATAACAATATCTGAGAATCAAATGAATATCTTCACAATACATCTCTATATATAAGCATCATGACATTACTTTACATAACACTCAATGCCTTCAGGGCCATAACACAATACACATACATATTCATATACATTAGCTAAACACTCCCACTATAAGTGGACCATACTACACAAGAACAATTCAATAAGAATTAGAAAAACATAGGTCAACTTATCCTGCATTACAACAATTCATCATATTATAAGAACAATTCTAATAACATCCAATCACATTCATCAAACCTACTTTGTAAGCAAAAATTAAGGAATTTGAAGTATCACGGGTTCATGGAGTTTTTCCCTATTCGACAATTAAACCATAATATAATCATAACAATTCATTTGAAACCATTTAATGCATGAACCCATGAGTTTGAGGAAGAATTGGTGTTTTGATCATCTTTGTGAAACTTGAAAACCTTTTGAGAATTGACTGTTGAGAGAAATCAAACTCTAGATAAAGGATTACCATACCTTCGTATTGAGATGCCCACGAAATTTGTATTAAAATTGGCGAATTAACTTTCTTCGTTTGAGCTTGGAAGTTATTCAATGGAGGATTTGTGTAGAAAGAAAATTTTAGAGAGAAGCGAGAGGAATTGAATTTTTTATTTGGGGTCTAGTAGCAATTCCGAAGCGGAAATAGCGGAGGTTATTGCCATTCTTGCTTCTCCGGTGTGTAAATGGGTGTAAAGTGACTCAAATTTAATATATAATACACCCCCAAAATACCCAAAACACCACTACATTAGGTTGACCTTTTTAATTAAGTCAAACTTGACCTTTATTATCGAAACTTTTGTCGGGGAACAAGTCCGCGTCGCGAAGGTGTTCCCATAAGTTTCTGGAAATTAATTTTTTGAACAAAAGTGTCCGCGATGAGGTTTGTGACTTTCTTGTCCTTGGTGGAGCAGGTACGCGATGAAGTCTGCGAATTTTTGGTCCTTGGTGGAGAAGGTCCGCGACGCGGAGACACTTCCTGAAAGTACTGCCCACAAGCTTCCTTGGCATATTCTCTCCCAATGATTGGGTCCTCCTGAAGGACCCTTAGCTTTGTCCTTGGGGAGTTGTACCAGGACATTTTGACCCTAAACATGTCCCTCTAGGTTTTAGGGTCATCCTCACTGACTTTAGGCTGCAAACAACACATAATAACATGCACAACATACTAGGACACACCAACACATAGTACACTAGTTTTTGAACGTCTTGGTCATCCCTTGACATTTGACTTCAAAACTCTTTGAAACTGACTTCAAAGGCTATTCTTCATTATTTTCACAAGTCACTAACTCATAAAACCTATGTGAGGTTCTAGTTTATCCTATTTCATTTTGAGGGTGTTTCACAAAGAACAATCACAAATCACATGTTCAAGATTTTCTCTTTCTTCATTAGCGATTCTTGATAAAACTCAAACAACTGTTTGGGTGTATGACCTGTTCCTTCATTATGTAAAAGACAACGGGGAAAATTATTTATCGACAAACTTTTTGGTAGTTACTTGGATTCCCAACCTAGTCCAGATTTGGACGTAATTGGAGTCACTCCAGTGTAGGGAAATATGGTAGTAGTAGGGTGATTTAATTATGGTTTTTTTATTGAATGATTATTTGGATAACTCGTTAAAGAACTTGTAAACCTTTACATAATTGAATTTGGGAGAGTAGAACTCCCATAATCTATCTTAGCATAAACGGTATTTTCTAAGCGTTGGAGATCATGATGTGTTGTAAAATGGGAATCTTGGAATTATTAAAATAGCTCACTGGTTCATGAATGTTGCTTTGATGGTGTGTTTTGCCGCCTTTGTGGGGAGGCTACAACGGGTTAAGGTCTGCTGCGGCAGGCTCGACTTGACTTGAGGTCGTTAACAAACACCCAAATGACCTCATAATGCACTTTTTGACTTTTTTAAGGAACGGACCCATGCAACGTTTACTCATTTTGTACCATTATTGAAGCTAAAAGTGAGTTTTTTTCTCTCCAATTCTGTTTGTCGATATGTAGAACGTAATAGAATGGGTTAATATTAATGGGAGAGGGTTTTGATATAGATTTTATAGTGGAAACAACCCTAAATTGGATACTTGAAATAATAGGTATGATCTACGGTTCATAAAATTATTGTATTTTTGTGTAGCGGTTGTTTGTTGATTCCCGTGTTATTATGATTATTTGTAGACCAAGAACAAGCGGAAAGAATCCGGAAAGGGAAAGATCAATTTTCTTAGGGTTTCAATCTTTTTTTGAGGTAGGTGATGGTTGTGATTCTATGATTGTGTTATGTATTCTTGTTCTTCATTCATTATGATGCTTGTATATGTATAAATGTTGCAATGTTTATCACACTTGTTGTAAATTAGATAAAAATGAAGAATTCTATTAAGCCATGACTGAAATGTATGATCCTGATGATATACTTGTGATTATGATTGGTGTGTAAATGGGATCATTTTCCACGTTTCTGCATAACTAACTTAGATCGTTGCCATATTCTTGCATAAAAATTGGATCAGTTGCAAAATTTCAGAATGCTGATTGTTTTGGTTTGGGTTACATGAGATGACCAATGATGTAATATGAAATGTGCAGCTGATCATTGTTCGTAAATATGGATAATATTGTATAAGTTGATATATATGCGTGTGAATTTGTCTTGTCTTGTATATGTTTTCACTAGTGGGATAGCCGCGTGATCATAACAGTACAGTATGGTTGTGTACTGATACTACACTTGCTATTATTTTTGTTGAGTACAGGCATCTTCAAGCGTTTATTGACTGACCTAGCTTAGAAGATCAGTGATTGTCACTTCAAATTCAAGGGTGAGCCAATTATTCCGGGTTGCCATGGGATTCTCTTTCGTCTATGTCTACCATTTATGGACTTAGGCATTTGTTTTAGATAGTTGATTAGTTCATAAGATTGGGGTGGCATCCCTTCCTGTTTAGACTTATTAAACTCTAGATATTTTGGTACATTGACTTTCTGGTTCTAGGTTATTTCCTCCTCATTATTTAGTTCTTGTTAGACTTTTGTTGGAGTTTATGGGAACTCCTTAATTATTTTCTTAGTATTTAAACTATTTACATAACTTAAATGCTTTAATTTTTGTTTTAGTTTCTTGGTTTGGGTTGTAGTAGTGGTTCTCCCATCGAAGGGTTAGGGTGGGTTCCAATCATTATGATTTCGGTGGAGACAAAGTTTGTATCAAAGACTAGGTTCATTGATCTCAATGTATCAAAATGAGTCTAATAAAGTGTCACACAATATTACGGAGACACCTTTAATTTTCTTTGAGAAGATATAGGACTTTAGGAAATCTCTCTATTTTCTCTTGTATCCTTCGTGCTATAACTTGATTCCAATAGGTGTCTGTCTATTCAAATTGGTATATAACCTCCTTCACTCTTCTGTCCGCAGATGGTTAACACTAGATACAACAGTGTTTTTCCCATAGCTCCCGTCAATGCTCCAGCTGAGGAACCTATAGTGAGAGGTCGGGTGGAGGGAATGGTAGAGAAACAGCTAAGGGTAGAGGTCCTCGAAGAGTAGCGCTTATTGGGAATGAGGTACTGGTTTACAATGTTACCTCAAATGAGACTCCACTCGTATATAATGAGGAGATAAAAAATATTGAGGTTCGGGATGTTGATAAAATTGGACAAGAGGAAGAGTTTCAAACATAGATTACTGTTTTTCCTCCCATTGATCTAGTTCTAGCTCAAAAAGATTATGTTGTTCTTGAAGGGGTATGTTGATCCTCGATTACTTATATAATTCAAGAAACTCAGGCTCCTACGAATTCTCTGATTACTTTCACTACTCCAAAGGTAGGGGGAAATGTAGGTACTAATGCTTTCTTATGTCCGTTGTTTGTTTCTGTTATGACAAGTAATTAGCCTAGAATGTTGACCAAGATCTTAAAGCTAAAGCCTTCTGTGTTTCTTTGTTTTTGATAAATGCGGATGCTTATGAATATATCTTAGGTTTCTATGAGAGGCCTCATAAATTGGGTATTGTTCATCAGTATGGGGTTTATTTTGTGTTGTTCCAACTGCAAGGTGAGGCCAAGCAGTGGTGGAAAGCTTATATGGAGTGTTGATCTTTAGTTTTACCTCCACTCACTTGGACCCAATTTCATGCTCTATTTTTAGGGAAATATGTGCCTAGAACCTTAAGGGGTCACAAGAAGGATTATTTTATGACTTTAGAGAAAGGTAGAATGTCTATAGTTTCTTATGAGGCCAAGTTCCATGCTTTATCTAGATATGCCATGAAGTTGGTTACTAAAGAGGAGGAGAGCATTCACTTGTATATTAGGGGACTAAATTCTAAGTTGCATGTATTATCTGTTCATATGACTTTTGTATGGAAGAGTTTTAATGAGGTAATATATTATGTTAAGAAAGTGGAGTGGGTGAGCCGACAAAGTCAGGCTATGGCATTGAAAAAAAGGTCCAAAATTTAAGGCAACTTCCAAGGTTCTTATTCCAGAGGTTTAAGAAGGCCAACACTTGCAGCCAAGCAAATTTAGTCTGCTATGCCTGCCTCTATTTGTTATTCAGGAACTCCATATAATAATTTTAAGGATAGACTGTGAGTCGTGCCTTTGACAAGCTGAATACCATCTTTTAATCATACTTTCTTCAATTTTGGAGAACCTAGGCATATTAGGAGAGATTGCCCCCATCCACGTTATGCGCAGGAATCATCTAGAGTAGCGGTACCTAAGGGGAATGATAATAATGGTAAAAGATGTCCACTAGATTGGCATGGAGGTAATTACCGAAGCTGTGGAGGTAGAGGAAATGGTAGAGGAGGGAGGGGCAACTTGGGAAGTTACTCGTCAAGATAGGTCTCAGTGTTATGCTTTTCTGGGCAAGAATGAGGCATAGGCATCTATCGCGGTCACTAGAACTAATATTCTTGTCTGTGACCTTATGGATAATGTGTTATTTGATCCAAGTTATAATTATTCATTTGTATCGGTGTGATTTGCCTCAAAGTTTGATATGATGTTTGTTGTACTTGATGCCCCTATCCTTGTTTCTACTTCAGTTGGAGAGTCATTCATAATAACCCATGTCTACCGTGCTTGTCTCATTTTTTAGGGGATTTCAGACTTGGGATGATTTAGTGATTTTGTATATGATTGACTTCGACATAATCTTAGACATGACTCTGTTGTCCCCCTATTATGTTGACACACCCTGGAAATTCCATGACCTATACTAGAGCCTCATATGTTTTATAATGTTGATTTTAGACCGAAAATAGTGTATATAACTTGTTTGAGAAGTATTGATGCGATATCATTAAAGAAAAGCCTTAACGTCCGAAAACTAGCAAACTTTTACTAGTTGACATCCCAATGTTTGGTGAAGCTTTTGGAGGGTCATATGAAGTCCAAAACTTGTGCAAATACTTCAAATGGGTAAAATTTAGTATAGAGGGTCAAACCGTACAATCACGACACCCAAGGACCACCGGAAGGGTCCTTGGGGAGGACTCGAACATGGGCGACCGCTGTTACGCGATGCGCATCCATCACGGGGAGATTTGAACTTGTCCTCACGATGCGGGGACTACACGAGGTTTACTGCCTCAACCCGGATTTCAAAAATAAATCGTGAAATTAACCCTGCAATGCGCAACTACTTCCCATATTCGTAAAATTCGTATTTTTACTGTTTTGACTTCACAAAAAGACCCATTTAAGTGAGGTGTCTTTTGGATAATTTAATAGGTGACTATATAAGGTCTTAGGTTCATTTTATGTCAATTATAACACTCAAAACATGTCCCAAAAGTTCTAAATCAAAAATACTCTCATGTTTCTCAAATTCTCACTTCCTCCAAACCTCCATTGAAGACCATTAGAGCTCCAAGAAGAAGATAAAGCCTTCAAGTTTCGAACCCAATTTCGTGGCTTTATAATCTTTAAGGTATTGTTTCTTTCACTCTTGTGATCCTTTTCCCTAAGAGGTTCCTCCAAAAGATGATTCCTAAATTCCCCAAATCTAGGTTTTTCTTCTACACAAGGGTCTTCTTTGAAAAACGGAATTATGAATCAATTGTGATAAATTATGATGAATTAATGTTCTTTAAGTATTCATTTGTGGTTAATTGATGATTTCCTTTGAGATTTCCCTAGACCCATGTCTTTCCCCTAATTTCGTGAAAACCTTGAATTCATATTGTGAATTGTGAAGATTATGAACATGTATATTGACTACATTGTTGTTAATTATGTAATTGCTTCATGAATTTACCTTGTTTATGTAATTGGTTATGTATTCTTGGTAATGGAAGTATGAAGGTTCTTGGAAGGGCAATGAGGTATGTTGATTTGTTCTTCTTGGATTAAATTATAAAGTATGAGTTACTTAGCTAGTAATGCTCTTATGTCTAATGTGTGGGTTTGATGTTGATGCTAATTATTCTTCATCCTTAACCCTAGACTATTGAATTGGTTATGAATTATGCAAGCATGTTATGGTATGATTATTATATGATTGAAAGTAGTTTCTCATTGTTATAATAAAGTGTTAAGTGAAAGGTTTACTCACTTATGAGGTTGTGTCTATAGTGAAAGGATTGTAATGAATTGTGATGACCTATGAGCTAGATATGATAATATGTTTACATAGGGGTCTAGAAGAGACTAATATGAACTTGTATGATGAAATAATATTATTACTAAAGGGAATAATTGCTTAGCACCGAAAGGTCATGTAAATGGGATGGAGGTCTCACGTTAGTAAGTCCGGCCTCCCACATGGGTTCCTCACGTTAGTAAGTCCGGGTTCCCTAGTTATGTGTTGTCTAATGAGATGGAAACCTCCACGTTAGTAATTCTAGGTTCAAGGAACAATATCCTTGAACCTTAACTATGTGCCCATATAGGACTCTAGCTTAATGGATCCACCTAGATAGGTACGTAGAAATGGTTACACCTTATGCAAGCGTTAACCCTTCCTTTTCGATGTGGGAGTAGAACACTGGATTCCATGTAGCTCACATGGTCTCATGTTGGTTATTGCACTTCTTTCCTGAATGTAAAAGATAATTAACAAGTTAAGTATGTGAACTCTTATTAGGTTTGTCTTGAAGGCTACTACATAAGGTGAGGGATGGTATGGGACTTCTCTTACTCATTGCACATGTGGGATCCTAAGGGATGGTTCTAGTAGTGTTCTTTTATGAAATTGATTGTGATTATGATTATGTTGATAATCTATGAGTAGTATTGATGTGTTAAGTATGTTATGATGAATTATGAGAATATGTTGTAAGTATGAAGTGGGTTGCTTAATGTGATACTTATCCTTGGATGGGATTATGGGGTCTTATTCTTGGCATTGCACAAGTGTTGCTTGAGTTACTTATATGTTGATATGATTATGAAGTTCCTTATATGTGTATATTGAATTTTTGGACATTATGCATGGTTTTGACAAAATTGTGCCTTTTCTCATGCATTGATGATTTTTGTGTATCGAAGCCATAGATAGATGTGGTTTGTACTAACCCACATCTCTCCTTTTTTCCCAAACATTTTAGGTTCAGGCTATTGAGGAGATTCGTGGCTATTATAGAAGAATACTTGGATCTTTTCTAAGTCAATTGTTGAGTCCTCATGAGTTCCGAGGATAGATCCACTCATCAAGATTTAGTACTTTCATCTATATTTTGAGACAATTATTTTGATTCTCATGTTGAGACATCATTGTAGCCTATATGGCTTATTGTAATAGACTAAGGTTATGCCCAAACTATTGTGATTAATATTCTTGTAGATGGTTTATATGTTAGATGAGACTTTAGACTTCTATATTTGTTGTTATGCTAAATGAGAAGTCCATGTATACTTCGTATGTGAGGACACTATGTAAACTGCATATGTAAAGTTTTAAATTTTCCGTACTTTTGACCTATGATGTTCTATGATGTATGCTAAGGGCTTGTCTTAGTCCTCTTAGAGGACAACGATGTCGGTTACGCCTAGGGGGTACTTTGGGTCATAACAATCTTTGTATTAGAGCATGAGGTTGATTAATCTTATGATTGATGTCTCACTAAACCACGTCTATGTAAGGTCTTATTCATAATTGTGAAGCGCGCCACACTTATGAATGAGTCACTATGTGATGCTTAGGAACTTTTACTCTCTTGTTATTCCTTAGTCGTGCCTAAGAGTCTTAACTCTATCTAGTCCTTTCTTCTAATCCTTTATTGTTCTTATAGACAATGAATACAAGAAGGAACAATGCTCTAAAATGCCGAAAAGGAGAATTTGAATGAGGTGGTTCCTCCTCAAGCTCCTCAAAACCCTCAAGTTTCTATTGAAGAATGGGCTATGTATCATGCTGAGATAAGGTCGACTATTCATAGCTTGACTCAAGTGTTGGCTACCCAAGTTGCTCGGGATACAAGGGTTAAAGTGAACCGAACGTTAACACCGCCACTTCAAGAATTATGGAATTAATAAGAATGAATCCCCCCACTTTCTATGATTCTAAGGTGGAGGAAGATCCACAAAGGTTCATTGATAAAGTGCTCAAGGTTCTTGGTGCTATGGGTGTTTCTTCTCAAGAAAAGGCGGAAGTAGCTGCTTACCAACTCAAAGATGTAGGTCAAGTGTGGTATGAGCAATGGAAGGATGAGAGGCCGGTTATACAAGGCCGGATTACTTGGGGAGCATTTAAGATGGCTTTCCTTGATAGGTTCTTTTCCTTGGAATAAGGGAGAGGAAAATGCAAGAATTCATCAACCTTCGTCAAGGGGGTATGAGATTGAAGGAGTATAGTCTCAAGTTCACTCAACTATTAAAGCATTCCCTTACCTATGGTTGCGGATTCTAGGACCAAGATGAACAAATTTGTCATAGGGATATTCGATGTTATGTTTAATGAATGTAGGTCAGCTATGTTGATTCCTAGCATGGAGATCTCTCTTCTCATGGTTCATGCCTAACAAACTGAGGAGGAAAAACTTAAACAAGTTGGTCGGGAGTTGAAGAAGGTGAGAACCGAAGAGGGGAATTCTTCTAAGAATATATTTGAGGTTCAAGACAAACCAAGGTTCCAGAGGAGGTTTTCCAATCAAGGCCCTCCAAATGCTCCAAGGGTCAACAAGAGTAAGGTGTCTACTCCCAAGCCCCAAGAGGGGAAAGGTGGTGGTTCTTATGTTGTGAAGCTTCTTTGTTCAAAATATTGTAGAAACATGATGATAAGTGCCTAGTTGGCACGGGTAATTGCTATGGTGTGTCAAGAGTGGTCACATGTAGAGAGATTTCCCTATGATGAAGACTCAAGGAAGGGAAAATTCTCAAGCTCAATCAAGTGCCCCAACTCTGGATGCTCCTAAGAAGAATCGCTTTTATGCTCCCCAATCCCGAGGTGATCAAGAGAGCTCACTGGATGTGGTTACCGGTATGTTACAGTTGTTTTCTTTTGATGTATATGCTTTGTTAGATCAGGGAGCTACATTGTCATTTGTTACCTGTCTTGTAGACATAAATTTTGATATACTACCCGACATATTAGATGAATCTTTTTCGGTTTCTATCCTGGTGGGTGATTCCGTGGTGGTTAATAGAGTCTATAAAGGTTGTCCAATTTCCTTGACAAATAGAGTTACATTAGTTGACTTGATAGAACTTGATATGCTTGATTTTGATGTCATATTTTGAATGTATTCGTTGCATGCTTCCTTTGCCTCTATTGATTGTAGGACAAGGGTAGTCAAATCTAAATTTCAAATTGAACCCATTTTTGAGTGTAAGGGAGGAAACTCAAATCCTAGGGCTAAGATCATCTCTTGTCTAAAAGCTTCCAAATTTATTAAAAAGGGTTGTCTCTACAACATAGTGAGAGTTATGGATTTTGAATCCGAAGTCCCTGCCATAGAGTCGCTACCCGTAGTGAGGGAATTTCCGTAGGTGTTTCCCGATGACCTTCCCGATATTCCTCCCGAACGGGAGAGTGACTTTGGCAAGGACTTATTGCCGGATACACAACTTATTTCAATCCCTCCTTGTCGGATGGCCCCGGCCGAGTTGAAAGAACTAAAGGCTCTACTCAAAGATTTGCTAGATAATGGTATTATTAAAGCAAGCATATCTCCATGGGGTGCCCCGGTATTTGTTATGAAGAAGAAGGATGGGTCTTTGAGAATGTGTATCAATTATCGTCAATTGAACAAAGTCACTATAAAGAATAAATACCCTCTCCCTAGGATTGATGACTTGTTTGATCAACTCCAAGGAGCGAGATACTTTTCAAAGGTTGACTTGAGTTCGGGTTATCATCAACTTAGAGTAAGGAGGTCGATATTCCAAAAATGGTATTCGGAACAATATATGGTCACTTTGAATTCCTAGTGATGTCATTTGGTCTAACAAATGCCCCGGCAGCATTCATGGATCTTATGAATCGAGTTTTTAGAAAGTATCTTGATTTGTTTGTCATTGTCTTCATTGATGACATTTTGATATACTCTAGGACTGAGAATGATCATATGATACATTTGGGGATAGTATTGTAAGTTATCAAAGATAATCAACTTTTTGCTAGGTTTAGCAAGTGTTAGTTTTGGTTGAGATCGGTTGCCTTTCTTGGTCACATAGTCTCTAGTGAAGGGGCAGAGGTTGATCCAAGAAAGATGGAGTGGTCAAAAGTTAGCCTAGACCGCTGAGTCCTACCGACATACGAAGTTTTCTAGGGTTGGCTGGTTACTATAGGAGGTTTGTTTAGGGATTCTCGTCTATCGCATCTCCATTAACGACCTTGACCCAAAAGAAGTCCAAATTCGAATGGTAGGAATCATGTGAAAAGAGTTTTCAATTATTGAAAGATAGACTCACCTCCGGTATTGACTTTACCGGAGGATACTGATGGGTTTGTGGTTTATAGGTATGCCTCCTGAGTGGGTCTATGATGTGTGCTCATGCAACCTGGGAAAGTCATAGCGTATGCCTCTAAGCAACTCAAGCCACGTTAGAAGAATTACCCAACTTATGACATTGATCCTGCTTTCGTGGTATTTGCATTTAAAATTTGAAGACATTATCTCCATGGGTTACATGTTGATGTATCCACCGATCACAAGAGTTTAAAATATGTGTTTACCCAAAAAACATTGAACCTACGTCAAAGAAGATGGTTAGAAATTTTAAAGGACTATGATATGAGTGTCCTTTACCATCCCAAAAAGCTAATGTGGTAGAGGATGCCTTGAGTAGAGTGTCCATGGTTAGTGTGACTCATGTGGTTGATAATAAGAAAGAGTTAGTAAAAGAGGTTCATTTGTTAGCTCATTTGGGTGTCCGACTAGAAGACTCTCCAAAGGGTGGTTTCATGGTTCGCCACAACTACGATTCATCTTTAGTGGTTGGGGTGAAATCCAAGCAAAACCTTGATCCTCTATTGATGGAGTTGAAGGAAATGGTCCTTAGTATGTTTAATAAGTCTTTCTCTCAAGGGCAAGATGAGGTGCTTAGGCACCAAGGAAGGTTGTGGGTACCAGATGTTGATGAGTTAAGTGAATTGACCATGGAAGAGGCTCATGGCTCCCGCTATTCCATCCATCCGGGTGCCACAAAGATGTACCGCGACTTATAAGAAATTTATTAGTGGAATGGTATTAAAAGGGACATAGCGGATTTTGTTGTTAAGTGTCCAAACTTCCAACAAGTCAAAATGGAGCATCAAAGGCCGGGTGGCTTAACTCAAAATATATATATTCCTACATGTAGATGGGAGGATATTAACATGGATTTCGTAGTAGGATTTCCTCGTACTAAAAGACAACATGACTCGATATGGGTCATCGTGGATAGGCTAACCAAGTCCACACATTTTCTTCCCGTCAAAGTTACATATTCGGCGGAAGACTATGCCAAATTGTATATCAAAGATATAGTGAAGTTACATGGAGCCCCTTTGTCCATAATTTCGGATAGAGGTACTCAATTTACCTCCCATTTTGGAAAGCTTTCCAAAGTGGGATTGGTACGAAGGTGAAGCTTAGTACCGCTTTTCACCCTAAGACGGATGGTCAAGCGGAACGCACAATTCAAACTCTTGAACATATGTTGAGGTCGTGTGTCATTGACTTCAAAGGTAATTGGGATGACCACCTACCTTTGATAGAATTCTCCTACAACAATAACTACCATTCGACTATCTATATGGCACCCTTCGAGACACTTTATGGGAGAAAGTATAGATCCCTGGTTGGGTGGTATGAAGTAGGTGAGTTCGCTCTACTTTGTCCCGATTTGGTCTATGAAGCCCTCAAGAAGTTCAGGTTATAAGAGATAGAATACAAATGGCTCAAAGTCGGCAAAAATCTTATGCCGACAATAGAAAGAGGGACCTTGAATTTGAAGTAGGAGAGTGTGTCTATTTAAAAATATCACCAATGAAAGGGGTGATGAGGTTTGGAAAGAAGGGGAAACTTAGTCCTCGTTATGTGGGCCCGTATGAAATTTTGAAGCGGGTTAATAGTGTTGCTTATGAGTTGAAGTTACAAAATGAGTTGGCCATGATTCATCCGGTGTTCCATGTTTCTATGTTTAAGAAGTGTATAGGTGATCATGTTTCCATTCTTCGTATAGAAGGTATAGGGGTAAAGGAGGATCTTTCTTATGAAGAAGTCCCGATGGAGATCTTTGATCGCCAAGTTATGAAATTGAGGATTAAGGAGGTTGCCTCTGTAAAAGTACTTTGGAGGAACCACATTGTTGAGGGTGCAACATGCGAGGGCAAGGGCAACATGAAGTCCCGCTATCCTCATCTTTTCCCCTTACTCCTAACCAAGATTGAGGTTAGTTTTTCATTTATGACTATTATGAATAATTTTAAACTTTTTATGTTTTTTCTAAAGTATGTGCATATTATAGTCGAAATTCATGCCTAAGTTGAATTCTTTACTTTCCATGAAACATACTTCTTATGGTTGGATTTCACTTAACGTGTAATGTGTGCTATAAGTACTCATGGAAATTATGGTGAGCATATCTGATATTGTTTTGATGAGAAATCAGCACGTAAACTCTTAATGTTCATATTGAGCTCATATTGAAATGGAGAAGGTAGTTCCTCCTCAAGTGATATGAAAAGTTGAGCTTGTGTTATGGTATGTTGTGGATTAAGTTCCTTTGTATTATTGCTATGATTATATGTTGAAAGGAGTAAATGATTCCTTCAATGACCTGTGACTCATTTCATTTTACTGTTGTTGGTTGGGCTGCTAGTCTTGAGTCTCTTCCTCTTATAAGGGTCTAGAGTGTCATTCGGGGAAGAATGTTCCTAGGGGGGGGGCGTATTGACACACCCTAGAAATTTCATGACCTATACTAGAGCCTCATATATTGTATAATGATGATTTTAGACCTAAAATAGTGTATATAACTTGTTTGAGAAGTATTGGAGCCATAGCATTAAAGAAAAGCTATAACGTCCGAAAACTAGCGAAGTTTAACTAGTTGACATCCCTATGTTTGGTGAAGGTTTTGGAGGGTCAGATGAAGTCCAAAACTTGTGAAAATACTATGTATAGGTAAAATTAGCATATAGGGTCAAACCGTAAAATCACGACGCCCCAAGTACTACCAAAAGGGTCTTCGAGGAGGACCCGAACAAGGACGAGCAGGTTGCCAATGCAGCCTGCATGCAATAGGATTGTAGTGGCTGCTGCACGACACACAGACATCACGGGGATATTTGAACATAGACTCACGACGCGGGGCCTACACGAAGTCTACTTCCTCAACTCGGATTTCAAAAATAAATTGTGAAACCCCACGATGCGCAACTACTTCCCAGATTCGTAAAAATAGTATTTTTAGTGTTTTGACTTCACAAAAAGACCCATTTAAGTGAGGGGTCTTTTGGGTAATTTAATGGGTGACTTATGTAAGGTATTAGGGTCATGTTTCGGTCAATTTTAACATTCAAAACAAGTCCCAAAAGTTGAAATCAAAAATCACTCTCACCTCTCTCAAATTATCTCTTCCTCCAAACCTCCATTGAAGACCATTAGAGCTCCAAGAAGAAGATCAAGCCTTCAAGTTTCCAAACCAATTTAGTGGATTTATCATCTTTAAGGTATGTTTTCTTTCACTCTTGGTATCATTTTCCCCAAGAGGTCCTGCAAAATGATGAGTTCTAAATTCACCAAATCTAGGTTTTTCTTCTACACATGGGTCTTCTTCCAAAAACGAAATTATGATTCAATTATGATAAATTATGATGAATTAATGTTGTTTAAGTATGTATTGGTTATTATTGATGATTTCCTATGAGATTTACCTAGACCCATGTCTTTTCCCCAATTTCATGAAACCCTTGAATGAATATAGTGAATTGTGAAGATTATGAACATGTAGATAAACTACATTGTTGTTTATTATGTAATTGCTTCTTGAACTTGTTTATGTAATTGGTTATGTATTATTGTTAATGGAATTATGAAGGTTCTTTGAAGGGCAATGAGGTATGTGGATTGGTTCTTCTTTGATTCAATTATGAAGTATGAGTTACTTAGATTGTAATGCTCTTATGTCTAATGTGTGGGTTTGATGTTGATTCTAATTATTCCTCATCCTTAACCCTAGATTATTGAATTGGTTATGAATTATGCAAGCATGTTATGGAATTATTATAATATGATTGAAAGTAGTTTCTCATGATTATAATAAAGTGTTAAGTGAAAGGTTTACTCACTTATGAGGTGGTGTCTAAAGTGAAAGGATTGTTCTCACTTGTGATGACCTATGAGCTAGATACGATAAGATGTTTACATAGGGGTCTAGAAGAGACTAATATGATCTTGTATGATGAAATAATATGATTACTAAAGGGAATAATTGCTTAGCACCGAAAAGGCATGTAAATGAAATGGTGGTCTCACGTTAGTATGTCCGGCCTCCCACATGGGGTTCCTCACGTTAGTAAGTTCGGATTCCCTAGTTATGTGTTGTCTTATGAGATGGAAACCTCCACGTTAGTAATTCAAGTTTTCTAGCAACAATATCCATGACCCTTAACTATGTGCCCATATTGAATTCTAGCTTAATGGATCCACCTAGATAGCTATGTACGAATGGTTACGCCTTAGGTAAGTGTTAACCCTCTCTTTTCAGTGTGGGAGTAGAACACCGGATTCCATGTAGCTCACATGGTCTCATGTCATTTATTGAACTTATTTCCCTAATGTAAAGGTTAATGAACAAGTTAAGTATGTGAACTCTTATTAGGGTTGTCTTGAAGGCTACTACATAGGGTGAGGGAAGGTATGAGACTTCTCTTACTCATTGCACATGTGGGATCCTAAGGGATGGTTCTAGTAGTGTTCTTTTATGATTATGATTAGGATTTTGATTATGTTGATAATCTATGAGTAGTGTTGATGTATTAAGTATGTTATGACGAATAATGAGAATATGTTGTTAGTATGAAGTGGGTTGCATAATGTGATAGTTAGCCTTGGATGGGATTATGGGATTTTATTCTTGGCATTGCACAAATGTTTCTTGAGTTACTTATATGTTGATATGATTATGATGTTCCTTATATGTGTATATTGAATAATTGGACATTATGGATGGTTTTGACTAAATTGTGCATTTTCTCATGCATTGATGATTTTTCTACATAGAAGCCATGCTTGGTTTGTACTAACCCATATTTTCTCCCTTTATCCCAAAAATTTTAGGTTCGGGCTATTGAGGAGATTCGTGGCTATTGGAGAAGAAGACTTGGATCTTTCCTAAGTAAATTGGTGAGTCCTCATGAGTTCCGAGGATAGATCCACTCATCAAGATTTATTAGTTTTGTCTATGTTTTGAGAAAATTATTCCTTTATCATGTTGAGACTTCATTGTTGCCTATATGGCATATTGTAATAGAATAAGGGCTATGCCCAAACTATTGTGATTCATACTCTTGTAGATGGTTTATATGTGAGATTAGACTTTAAAATTCTATATGATTTGATATGCTAAAAGAGAAGTCTATGTACACTTCGTATGTGAGGAGTCTATGTAAACTTCATATGTAAAGTTTTAAAGTTTCTCGTATTTTTTACCTATGATGTGCTATGATGTATGCTAAGGGCTTGTCTCAGTCCTCTTAGAGGACGACCACGCTTGTAACACCTAGGGGGTACTTTGGGTCATAACATATGTTGTACTTAACTATAATACTAAGTGTGTAACTCTAGAAAATCCGTGAAGGGAAAATTTAGAGTTGGATGGGGTGTACAAGCCTAAGCATTCTTAGATTATATCCTTTATTGAAGCTAGTAAATTAGTCAATAATGGTTGCTTGTATTATTTGGCACATGTTAGGGATGTGGAGGGTTAGACTCCATCAATTGACTCCATTCTAGTGGTGTCAGAATTCATAGAAGTGTTCATAATAATTTTCCTAGTATGCCTCCGAATAGAGATATATGTTTTGCATTAATTTAGAGCCTGGTACTGGTCCAATTTCAATCCTCCATATCACATGGCTCTGGCTGAAATATGAGATCTTAAGTCTCAAATCCAAAAGCTTCTTGATAAGGGATTTATTCACCCTAGTGCTTCTCTATGTGGTGCTCTAGTTTTATTTGTTAAGAAAAAGGTCTGTAGTGTGAGAATGTGTATAAATTACTGGCAATTAAATAAGTCACTATTCGGAACGAGTACCTTTTTCTGCGAATAGATGATCTTTTTTACCAATTGCAAGGTGTTACCGTTTTTTCTAATATTGATCTAAGATCTGGATACCATCAATTAAAAATTAGACACAAAGATGTGCCTAAGACGGAGCTTGGAACTCATTATGGGCACTATGATTTTTTGGTTATGTCTTTTGGTTTGAACAATGTGCCTGCTTACTTACTCAGTGGAAGACTGACACTCAATGACCATTACTAGCCTCGAGCGAACCCTTGGCCTGACTTACTTACTCAACTGAAGACTTAAACACAAGAGTAACTTAAAAGTAATAATTAGATAAAATGGCAACTCAAGTCTTAAATCATTTACAAGTGAAAGTAAAAGACTAAAGAAACTAATAGTGTGTGTCTATGAAGCCTAACAAATAAAGAGGGATGTTGGGACAAGACCCTCAATAATCCTAACATCTCAAAACTAAAAATAGTAAATGAATGATAAACAAGTCCTCCGAACTTAAGGGAGGCTCAACAATTGACTCTGAGTTGGTTACTGGATCAACGTTACAACTGATGATAATCCTAGTTACCTGCATCTAAATCATGCTACAATGTGGGGAAAATGACATCAGTAGAATAAATGTACGAGGATACGAGTTGGAATGCTAAAAGAACTTAAGCTTTAAAATAGTAAGAAGGAACACTTACCGAATAAATTGAATTACTATAAAGAAATAAGACATATGCAATATATAAAATCTTGTAAAACAATGAAAAACACTTAGTTCATTAAAGAAAATGCAGCAACAAACTCAACTTTACTTATATATGAAGTAATATAGTTTCTGTCGGAGATTTTCCAAACCAAAACCACCACTATAAGCCTAAGTGGTGATACAATGCCTTGCCCACACTGCCAATACATTCCTACACTTTGCCGTCGCATAGAACTATTTAACTTAGTTGATCCACAATCTTAACTTATCTGATCATCTAAAAAATATGAACTGTTGATACACATGATGGCTACATAGTTTTCATGGAGACTTGAGTTAATATGAACTCTCATCCCCACATAGTGCTCAATACTACTCCCAAAATATATTTTAGCTCATGCTTCTAAAAACAACTTTCTTCTTTGGGTTGAGATAATTGCTCAACACTTAGCTTTAGAAAGCTCTATTGGAATCAATGTTCCCTTTTCTTGGTCAAAACTATTTTGGAAATCATAGTTTACTCTTAACTCTAAATGTGAAACATTTATAACTCTTAGGGAATACTTAGTTCCCTTATTTCTTTTGAGAAATGAACTCAAGTCTTTACTCGTTACTTAGCTTGAAACTTGAGTCTTAAATCAACTCTTTGGGAATACTTAGTTCCCTTATATTTCTTTTAAAGAAGAACATCAACTCTTTACTGTTTACTTAACTTGAAACTTGAGACTTAAGACTAAGTTAAAATGTTTAATAAGGTCTCTTGAAACTTTGAGAAACTTTGCTTTGACTTACTTCTTACGTCTAGACTTAACTCTTAACTTCTTTTACTTTTAACTTTCTTTGAATTTTATTATGGATTCAAGGTTCATGATCTTATGTTTATGGATGATTTCATGATGTTTAGTTGTACCTTATATTGTTAGAATCAATTAGAAATCATAGGTACATCACTTAGGAATTAATACAAAATGGTGGGGGAAGAATAGGGAGAACTGGCATCCCTGGATCTCTTAGAGGCGTGGGGCGCCTTCCCTCAAAGTTTAGAGAACTTTATGTGGTGCTCGGGCAGGAGCGATGCGCCTGACACAAAGTACAGAAGAACTTTTATGGCGCTCTAGCAGAGACGACACACCAGTCGTTTCCTGAAAACTCTCTGACTTTTCTCCTTCATTTTTCGTCTCTAACCCCTCTAACTTCCATGGTTCTTTCCCCGAACACTTAGGATCATTAATACCCTCAATATCCAATAGATTTGACTCAATAGACAACACGGAAACACTAATAAAATAAACTCTAGGCATGCAACAACTCAACCAACAAGAATTCAATAATGTTACTCAAGAACTTCACTTTCTATCATTCAACTAACTCAAAATCGCTAAATTGAAACAAGGTTGTGTGTGGGTGAACTAACCCAACACGAAAAGATCTCGCATACCTTGATATGGGTCACCCAAACGAATTGCACTTGCAAACCTTGGAGTTCTTGGCGAATTCTTCACTTTTCTCCCTTTCCTTCTTCTTTTCTCTCTTCTCCAAACCCTAACTGTGCTTTTGATTTTGTAAAACTGAACTAAACTTAGTTTTTACCCCAATAAACTCCTAAAACGAAATAGGTAATTAATTGGTGAAAATACTAGTTTTCCTTACCTTAAATCCGGATTAGGACTTTCCTTACTTCAACATTCCAATTTCCGATAGGCATATCTCCCTCATACGATATCAAAAATGCACAAACTCAGTAGCGTTGGACATATATATCCAAGGGCTTTCCAACCTTATCTAGAACTAACTCTAACTTATCGTGACCTAGAAGTTATGGCTGGTTGATAATGACAAAATCTCCCTTTCTTAACTTAGGAAATTTTCCAGATTTTTCCTTTCATTCCAAAAATAATATTTTTATTTTCTTTGCTTATTGCTACCTATTTCAAATTGCGAGATGCTACAATATCTCCCCGTTAGGAACATTCGTCCTCTAATGATATTTCTTTCACTAAAATAAGGTTATAAACTACAAGTTCAACACTGGACAAACAAAAAAAGTAACCACATGCTTACTCATAGTTTCTAAAGTACCAAGAAGAGAATTAGTACCTTGATATGCATTCTTCTAATTCAAAAAGTTGTGGATATCTCCTTTTCATATCCTCTTCAGCTTCCCAAGTTGCTTCGTCAATAAATTGGTTCCTCCGAAGGACCTTGAATGATGCAACTCCCTTTGTTCTCAACTTGCGAACTTGGCGATCTAGAATCTGAACCGGAGTGTTCTCATAAGAAAAGTTATCTTTGTGTAAGACCCTGAAAAATGAGTTAAGGTATATAGAGACTCACATGTGTCTAAAAAGGTCTTAAATATTATAAATAATTGTTTACATTATGCATGATTGATTAAAGTCATTTGGAAGTCAAACGTCCAGGATCTTCGAAAGTTAGCCCTTGAGACATGCATGAGTGTCTTGACATGTTTTACGTGTTCGTTTTGGTTCAAACTGGTATGGAAGATCCTTGACATGTATATGAGTGTATTTAAGTTGGAGACGTCAAGGTAGGACTACCCAAGGGCCCAGCAAAAGGCCCTCAAGGAGGACCCCAAACACTGCCTTTGCAGTGTCAAACGAAGACCAAGAACGACACCCCTACAAAGCACCTACGCCACGTCGATGGGAAGGCATCATACCCAAACGAGGGTTGACAGTATGTCCCATCAATGGTTCTACTATCCGTCGATTGAGGGCATCGACGCAACGTGCAAGAAGCTGCCAGGCATAGTGTTTTATTAAGGGGTGAATAGGAAATTCACCCCACGTCCTAACCTGACCCTATGCGGTAAATTTAGATATATTTGGGTATAATAAGTTAGTTAAAAAGATCAAAACCCCAAACACAATTCCTATTTCAAAATTAGACTTCCCTCTTTAAAAGAAAACTCTCTAGAAATCTCCATTGGAGATGAACCTCAAGAATAACTTGTATCTTGGATTCTTATGGATTATTCATCATGTTTTCGTGGTTCTCTTATGCAATAAGGTATGGTGATCCTTTATCTTTAGATGATCTTCCATATAAAGAGCTCTTTACAATGTTTTCAATGAAAGTTCATGACCAACTTGTCTATCTTTCAATCTAGCCATGGGTACTTTCTCAAAACAATTTCAAAATCATGATTATGATGATTTGATAATTTGATGATTATCTTCTGTTTTTCATGTTGAATTCAATCCAATTTCAAGATGAACCCATGACCCCTCCCAATCTCGATGTAGCCTATATGGTTGTATATTGTGATCTTGATGCTAGAATTATTTTTATG